>CM061914.1:90304249-90619716 GCA_031002005.1 Vandiemenella viatica
TGAGAGAAGGACTTAAAATGAGCGGTGGCGATGAAAACGAGTTTCTAAGGAAACCGTTACTTTCGTGGCATGATCGTAAAAAACACAATGAAGTAAAGTACTTGAGCTAGGCACATCTCTTTTGTTCAAGGTGCTAGCGCGTTATCTGTTATCACTGCTGCTGAAGATTGTTCCAGCCAGTTGACCATTACTGCTGCTGTCTTCTTGCTCTGTAATGGGTTAGCCATACCTTTTACAGCCACTAAGGCGCCCATTGATGTTTATGTTTACGATGCCCGCGTATCTCCTTTTTTCTTTTCGTGAGGAGACACCCGTATTTCTTTGCGGTGGTGTTGATGACGGCGTTGTCTATATGCACGAAGACCCCTGACGTGCTCCCCCGTATTCAATTAGTGTGCGGGTCCCTGCCGCCTCTTTAATGGGTTCGAGCAAGGGGCGGTGGGTTGTCGGACATGACCATCTGGCCGCCTTGTAATGGACCGTGTTGGAGGGGCAGACAAGGATCACTTTACTTGCTCGCCAGAGGCCGAACAGACTGCCAACTCCTTCCACCTTAACCCCGCCAACCCGCAATCGTTTTCGTTTAACTTTTTGGTATAGACTGGGAGACTATAACATGTACAGGGTTATTCAAAAACAACGAGCATATTTTGCAATTTTGAAGTGAAACTTCTTTGGACGCAGCAGAGAGAAAACGCGGTAGGAGTAACGCGTTACGCATGCGGCGTAATGCTCTGGCCATGCGTAGAACATTGGAAATCACGTGAAGACGCCAGAGAGTATATTCTCATAGATGATTCGCCATCGTTACTCAGTAAGACATGTCCCAGTATTTTTAATTGTTTATTGTTGCTTTTTGTTTATTTACATTCATTCGATGTAGATTCTTTCATTATATTATCTGATTGCTGTTACGACAAAAGCATTGATTTTCATCTAGAAATATTAGCAATCGTATTTACAACAGAGGGAATATGTTATTTAAACTAAGAAGAAAGGAAACGGCTTTAGGCAACATAAATTACAAGGATAGGGAAAATGACTCATCACTCACCAAAGTTGAAGGCTGCGACGGGTGAAGAACATATATGACGAACACAAAAATACACAATATTTCGGTTTTACACCTTATTAATGCTGTAGGAAATGAGTCATGTTGTTCGGGAGGTGTGCACACGCCGATGTTTAATACATGACTGAGTGCATTATCGATATGTCGGGAGAGATTGAGATGTTATATATAAATTTGTATATCGCAGATGGTGATAGAATTAGTAATATAACAAAAGGTTACGGAATCTTGAAACAAACAAAAAAATAGGCAGATAAATTTTGACAGATATAAAGTTAAATAACAATAATGATAATACTAATAATAATAAGTGATGCGTCAAAGAAAGGAATTTTATCGGTGTTGAGGCCAGGTGGGTGTCAAATGAAGTATGTGTTATTTAAGCTTTTAAAAGTTATTTAAGTTATGATCCAAAAATATACGTTCAGCCCGTCATTTTAGTTATGAGGCAGGAAACATGCGTTCAATCCGTCATTTTTGTCGTGCTTAGAAGTTAGTTGATTGTAGGAACGGTTGTCGGATAATTTTTTCAAGGATGTTATCCGATATTAAAGCTCTAAATACAAAATACAGACTAAGGTTAGATGCAATATATCTATGTTTATCTATAATCTATCGAAGTGTGCTTTAAGATTTTAATAATTTTCATTTGTTTACGAGAATAACTTGGACGAAGTTCCTATTTAATGTACAGATGCAACAGTTTCATTGTTCGTCCACTCCAGGGAGAAAGAAACATAAAAAATACACAGATAAAAGTAAACATAAAAAAATCCACAGTGAGTATGCTGATACACACGGCAGTCTTTTCTTTTTCTTTTTTTAATTCTCACAAACTATAAATGTTACAAATACGTATCACACACCTCTGGATAGAGGAAGGTTCAAAATTTGTAACGCTCACCTATTAGTTTTACTATGTGTTTACCTGGAAGTGACGATGCCACAGGAGAAGACGTTTTGTGTGCTCCAGTATACAAAAAGTTAATCCATTGTTGCTGTCCAGCGTGCATTAGGTAGTAAGTTCAATAAAGTGCCATCTAATTTAATTTAATTTAATTGCAATGGAGCACAGGCTCCGGTGGCAATTTCCCTACACACCCATCTTCTCCATATCCTGCACCCACCTACATTTGCCCTCTACAAATTTTATCTTTAAATTCCTTCAAAGTTTTCGGTAAATTATTCATCATTTCTCTTGGTAACTCATTCCAATCCCTGACACCCTTACCTAAAAAAGAGAATCTTCCCACACCCTTGTGCCTGAAATCGAGTGCCAGCATGTGGTCATGGTCATCTTTTCCCTTCCATGCACTACTTTTCATACCAAAGAAGTTTGAATATTATACACTAGAAGGAGCAACAGCGCTAGTGTTCCTTCGCAAATTGAACGATGCGCGCGCCGCCATACTGATGGCAAACTGTTGGTTTGAGTGTGTGGTTCTCTACAGTTGAGACGTGCCGAAGTGATCGAGTGCTCGTATTTTTTTTTTATTAGAAGTGTTTGCTACCATGGTTAAGTCTTGCGCTGCATATAACTGCACCAACCGTGCTACAAAAGGCACAAATTTATCGTTTCACAAGTAAGTATGCATTTAAATAAGTTCCGAATCGTCTATCATAACAGGTGGATGTTATGTTCTGACGTGTTGGTCACAGGTTTAATATTTTCGTTCGATACAGGTTTCCGCTCCGAGATAAGAAGAAATTGAGTGAGTGGTTAGCTAAAATACGCCGGGACAGTTTACAAGTCCAAAAAGGTAATATAGTCAGTTGAATTTCAGTAATTAGCCTGTGATTTGCCATTTTATCTTCGTTGAGCAAGTAAAGACCCTTAACAGCATAAAAGTTTCAAATTTTGCAGTGATTTGTTATATGACTGTACGAGGGTTTCGAAGTTCCCGCGATCACTCGCCACTAGCATGGCCGTCTTCAATTCGCTAAGAACTCTGGGATCCTTCAGCACGCGATAGGAAGGGCCCGTTTCATACCTATTGCAATATCTTTCCATGCCTCATCACCAGTATATGCGTCAGCAACAGATGGCCATAAAAAATTCGTAGAAGATGGGTGCATAAGCACTGGTTATCTTCGAACGTCTAATGGAGATATTAAGCGTATTCAAAGTGCTTTCACTCGGAGTCCTTGGAAATACTCTACGGTAAAACACTGGACGTTCCTCTATCCAGTGATGTGTGGCACGTATTTATATCTTTTATTGTTTGTGAGAAATAAAAATACAAAATCTGCTCCTTTATTTTTGAATAAACATGTAGTTTGTTAGCATTACAGACAAAGAGATTTCTGAAGCAGGTATTAATTATTTGTTATGGTTTAATCTACTAGTTTAGAAGTAGCTATACCTTATCATAGAAACACAGTCACCTAGCACATTTGTCAGACGTGAATGGATGCGAAAATTTTGGCACAGCGAGTACACGAATAGAGAATATTTTGACATTCAGCAGGGCAGCAGAGGTAATATATATGCTCGTATCAAGATGTCAAACCCTGTTTAAGAGTTGCGCTATGGGACTCTGTAATAAACAGAGTTGACGCAAGAAAAGAGGATGTACAGTAATCGCCCAAAATTTTATTTTACATATTTCAATACTCATTGTTATCTTTGGATGTCCATTTAAGCCATTTACACTATTTCTGCATAATATTTTGTCGGTGACTACAGTAGTTTGAAAATCAGCAATACAGAAAAATTAATTTATGAACTCTTGGTTTCGACAGATTTAAAATCATATGTTTACATATTGTGATCTTTGACGTAGGTACAGTATAAAAACCTCTTTCCAACAGCATCTAACGTACTATGTTGGAGGGAATGTTAATTCATGCAAAATGTTACTGATAACCTCAGCTAGAGAAGCGGAAAGCACTATTTGGAGTTGTTCCAGTTAGTGAAAAACTTTTATGTACTTTAACCCAATGAATATAACAATTTGACGAAATGAAGTTTAATATTTTACATTTCTATCCTCAAATTTATCTTTTTATCCCATTTTTCCTTGAAATAAATGGAAATAATAATATGCCACAGGGATGGATGTACCACGAAAAATTGCTTATAGGAGATTATTTGCAACTAATATACAGTGCACATAGAATAAGCCGTTCAGATGTCTGATACAGATTCCCGTTGTTACATTTAAAACGCTTCAGTAGTGAAACCTATGCTTTATGTTATAGTACAAGATTCCTTGTGGCATTAAGAGTAACTACACTCTTCATTATTGTAAACATCTAAAAAAAAAAAAAAAAAAAAAAAAAAGTCAGTGTTTGTGGTAATAACTCCATTCGTTAGGACTAGTATCGTTTCTGATTTTTTGTGGCTAGTCATTGTGTTTCTTTTGACTTTCTGTGCTCTTTAGAAATCGGTTAAGATTCGTATGACTTATTTCCGTCGCGTAATGACTCTGATGACCTGCTGCAAACCTTCAACTTCTTCACATCTTCTCACCAAAATATACCTTGGCAATCGTTTAAGTTACCTGAAAATAAGAAACTATTTCTGTGCTAAGTGAAACAACTCACTGTTGGCTTCACCGACTCTTCTAAGCTTCAGATAATGTACGTCTGTATGTTTACATACGTGGGATCCTGAAACCAACGGAAACGATAATCGATTACAGAACGACGAGGATAGATCTTGTAGATCGCAAACCGTTTTCACTGTACTTTACCAGTAGACCAACCTACTTCTATTTTACGTATTTCGCCAAGTATGTAGGGACGAAAAAAGTATTATAAGAGAACCAGTATATAGGCGTGATGTTCCTTTCATCGCATTGTTAATGATTCTTTCAAAACTAATTACCTTCTTCTTAGTTCGGCATTCATAAACAATTTTTTTTTTTTTTTTGTATAAAAAGGGACAGAAGTGATAATTTTTGCACTTAATGGTGTGGGAAGAAAATTAGAATCGATATGAAAATGTTGCATCCACTATTTACTAGGAACAATTTTTTAAAAATCTGTATGAACTTCGTGTAATGAACGACATAATCAACTCTATTGCTTAATGAAGAACTAACTGCCAAGCGTCATGTAGATATACGTGGACGACTGGCTTTGCTTAACGATAATTTGGTTCGTAAAGCGATCAAAAATATTACAACATTTTCTAAATTTTACCGCATTGTTGAGTAGTTATCATGCTAATGCTAATGGATTGCCAATGTATATGAGCACAGATAGCCGAGTTCTAGGACAAAACTTTGATAAAAAACCGGAAGCTATTAATAAAAACTAATTAATAGAATTTGATACTATATGGTTTTAAGTATATTGGTTTAATAACCGACAGGAATTCCCCTTATGTCCTAAACTAATACGTTCGTAGAAAATATGCCGCATACAATTATAGTTGCCTCTATACTGCTACCAGCTAGAGCAATTATGGTACAAATCATCTAGAACGTTAACGACACAAAATAATTGTGTTCGTTAATACGTTACAAGATCTCCAGGGATATTACTCACACAGACTAGTCGATAATTATGGATTGTGATAAACGCACCACCAAGAATCTCCGTTAATGTCTGTAATCTGATCCAGCAGCTAGTTAATTTTTAATCAGACAAGAAATTTATTGCTCTAATCAGTTTTATTAATTGAATTGAAGTATCTGATTACTTTTTTAATATGAGCTCACTCGAAGGAATAAGATTCCGATTGGTTCCTGGACCGATGACCCGGTAAAATACATTTTCAATGTGCCTTCTGACATATCTCGTCAGAAATAGCATTAAGCTAATTTTTAACCACATAATTATAAGATCACTCTAAGTTATTACTGAAATCGGTATCAAGTTTTTAACAGATGTGCCAGAGCACTGAAATTTTGATGAAATTAGTTAAAAATATTTGATGATGTGTGAAGAAAAACGGTTGGGAAATATTTATTGATAATAGGATCTTTAACATTCTACAAGAAATTTTAAGAATCATAACTCCGCGGGAAACGGATAATTCAAGAAGGGAACTGTTATTTCATACATCCAGTAACTTTTCTAGATTGTTCATAGTGGATTATAAGGCCAAATGAATTATTAATTTACATTTTGCGTAATTTAATCACTTTAGTATCTACAAGTTTCCGATCAGTACAAGATTGAATTTTACTCTGTTATTTGGACAAAAATGCGTAACTATCGTTTCTTAAACAATATAAATCAGGAGTGGCCTTTTATTACGAATCTTTAACAATTACTTACTGTATAATATCTTACTTTGTTTCAAAGCTGTATGTTTTGTAAGAGCGAAGAATTTTCTGTTATTGCTCGTTCTGACAATGTTTCAGAAAAATAAGTTGAATTTGCTCAAGGATCACACTCACCTATTGCGCTAAAATTTCTGTCGTTTTATTGTTGCGAAATTCTTAATGTTTCTGATATTTATCTCATTCTCGTTAACCGGAAATGTTTTATTTTTATATTCTAATTATTATATACTGCGCAAAGACGATGGTGTACTGTTCAAGAGGCGATTAAAGAATTCAGATATGCCTGTTTTTAATTTCGCTGATTTGCTATTAATTATCTGTTGCCATTTACAAGATAGTGGTTAAGTTTTTATGAAGTAATCAAGAATCTTCGCGTTAATAGTACATGTAAAACGTTTTTATTAATTTCAGAATAATGCGTATGTACACAAGATATACGTGTATGTACAGAAAGTGAAAGTTTCGTTATGTCTGTATGCAACTGTGACAACAGAATTCACAATTAACTTTTAGTTTCCACGAACGTACAAATTACTACCAATCACACATATTAATTACTCTCAGAAGCATACACCGCGGTAATTTTAGCTACATGGAACGTAAATTATATTATATAAAACATACTTTTCATCTCAAAAGTTCTGCAAAATTTTGTTAATTTTGACATTGTACAAAGAGTTCAAAGCAATTATTTATTTTTTAAATTATTCAGTAAACCTGAATTTCCAGTACATACACGAATCAATTTTACTGAGGAATTTCTTGAAAATTTTCATGCAGCTCCAGAATTCAAAATTAGGCTTCAGTTTTTACGAACGTGCAAATTACAATGAATCACATATATTAATTATTATCGGCACAGAAGCATCTACCGCGGTAATTTTGATTATATCGTTGCTATGTAAAATATATTTTCCTGTGACCCTAAGATACACAAGAACGAGGGTTCTCTCGGCGCTGAGAATTAACGGGATGTTCTAAGGTGCCTATACGACGATATTTCAGTAATCGAAACTCTGTCACCATATTCTAGTGAAGAGCACTATTCACCCGGTATTTACCCAGTATACAAATTTGTTTCCAATTCAAAAGTTTTGCCAACTTGTGTTAATTTTGACATTACAGTAAGAGCTACAAAGCTTTTACTTTTTTATATAGTCAATGGTAAACCTGGATTTTCAGTATATTAGAATCGATTTTACTGAGGAATTTCTTGAAAATTTCCATGCAACTCCGACCATTATTTCTTGTAGGTATTTTGGTTTTTACAAGAATCTATTAGATATTCGTACACAATGAGTAAAAAAGTAAAATAAAATGCGAAAATATCGAGCAACAAATCCGATGAATTTTATTGAAGAAATTCTTGAAACTTTTCATGCAACTCAGACCATAATACCTTGAGTTTTGGTTTTCACAAGAGTCTATCGGAGGCTATAAGGAAACATAATTCGTTGTAAAAAAATTCTTCTATTTATGAAATTTATAAAATAGCGTATCGCTGGACCAAAGATTGTTATTGTCAGTTGTAATATAGCAGCGCAGACTCTTTGCCTGTTTAATAGTAGAAGTTATTATATTGTTTTGTAGTAACAGTAAAGCTATAGAAATGAATTGGAGCAAAAATCTTTTGATGGTTTTAATGTAGTAACAAGAACATATGTTAAACTGGATGTATTAGAAATGAGTGAAAAATAAATAAATTATTTAAAATGAGAGTAAATCAATAAAAATAATCGAGTAATTCTATTGAAAGATTAAGCTGTAGGATTCAAAACGATGTAAGTACAATTTGTTTTTGTACAAATGTGAAAGACATCTTACAAGGCTCGTATACAATTTGTCAAAAAACGGCGAAAGCGTCGAGCGTGAAATCAGAAAAATCAAGGATAAAAAAACTGAAGATGTATCGAAGTTTTAATAAGCGTTATATTTTCTCAACATCAACGCAGATATACATGTTTCACAGCCAAATAATTAAGCAGCTGGGGACCGTCATGTTTATGTCACGCAAGAAAACTGAGGTATTAGATTTACAGAATGTTTAAATAAGGGATTGTCATCGTCAGACAGTAATAACCGCGATCAGTGTTGCGGTGAGAGCGTTTAAACACTTGCAGCGGGAGGACTGACGCGCGGCCGATGTCCCCCGGGCGCGGCAGCGACTGTACGCCGTCGCTCGCTTTATAGTCGTCTTCTCTGGCGAGTATTGATCTGGGTGAGCAGCTCACGGGCAGCGCCAACCAGCCAACAGGCAGGCATTCCTCCTCGCCCACGCTGCACCTCGTCAAAACGCTGACACCTCACCCACTCCCCCTGAAAAAGCCGCAGGTGCACTGGAAACACAGTGGTGCCATTCACAAGTGTCTTTCCAGTACTGGATGTGCTCTGCTATCAGAGATGTCAATAAACTGCTTGTGAATGAAAAAACCGTCTGTTAATAACAGTTTTTTAATTCTTACCAGCGGAGTTCCCGGCGTTGCCCGGTATAGTTGGCGTAGATTTACCCGTACCCTATTTTTATTCCCATTTGTACAAAGATTAAGAAAATTCGCGCCAAAGTTTTTCGGAATTAAAGCAAACCTAGATGGACCTGCTCCCTACCAAGAAACGAGTGGGTTGAAGTTTATTTCCACGTACACTATTTTCATCCGTCCGAAAAGATTCATGTGTATCAAGGTTAATTAATTTGGCTAAGAAATTGCATTACTACATTACTAAACAACGCTAGATTATGTTAGAAACTCACATTTGATTCAATTGCGATGAGAATGGATATACTTTCTGCTCGAAACGCCTGATACTGTAATTCCCCAGATTCAGCCTCTTATACAAATATAAACAATGAATCCAGAATAATATTATCGTAAATAAAAGGTTTTATTCAAACAGAAGACTAATGCTGATGGTCAGAGACAATGTAGTTGTAGGCTTTCTGACAGAGACCATTGTTAAAGATAACCTCTGTTGTTTTACGGCTATCTAATGCGTTTAAAAATTGAATATCCCGAATTAAATGTGCAAAACAGTTATTATTGTAAAGTTATCTTATTGCTTCTTTAAAAGCTATGGTCAGAGACATTGTAATTGTGTGTTTAGTGCGAAGTATGCACATCTAATCCTTACATCTTTGGGATTTGTCATCATACGTTCTGAATTTCATTTAATGCTTCTGAGTTATTTAACGTTGAAACATAAGACATGCCAAACAACTGAATTGAGATTCTTAGATTTAAACGGTGAAAACCCCATCAAAGTCTGCTCTGTGGTTTCCGAATTTTTATAAGACAAACATATCCGGTTTTCGTTTTATAGATATATAGAAGAAGAAGATAAACCCAGACGCGTTTCACACTTATGGAATAGAATAGAGCTTATCAGATACAAAGGTAAAAAATTAAAGACTGATTTTGATTAGAAGGTGGGGAAAGAATTGCTTGTTGAAGACTTGAAATGTAAATATCTTGGCATTACATTTGATAACAAGCTTAACTGAGCAGGACACATTGGACAGATGGTAGGAAAAGGTTTCAAAATTCAGCACTTGTTGGAGAGAGGGATGAGGGGATGTACGTGAGAAGTAAAGGCATTGGGTTACAAGATTTTGGTCAGACCATTGCTTGAATATGGTGGTGTAGTATGGGACCCACATTTTGAGTATCAAATACAGGAGTTGGAGAAGGTGCAAAGAAACAAGAAAAAGAGGTGCTAGATTTGTTTCAGGAAATTACTGCAGAACACAATCAGTAACAGATACGATGAAAAAGCTGGAATGGGATTCGTTGGAAGACAGGAGGAGGATGAAGAGGGTCATGGGAATGTATGTACAAAGCGTATATTAGTGATGAAGCATGGAAAGATATTGGTGGAAGGGAAAAGATGGCCATGACCACAAGCTAGTACTCGATTTCAGGCACAAGGGTGTAGGAAGATTGTGTTTTTTAGGTAAGGGATTAGAGTAAGTTACCAAAAGAAATGATGAATAATTTACCTAAAACGTTGAAAGAATTTAAAGTTGAAGTTTGTAGAGGGCAAGTGTAGGTGGGTGCAGGAAAGGGGGAAAAAGTTTGTAGGGAAATTGCCACCGGAGCGTGCGTTCCATTGCAACTAAATTAAATTAAATTGTCATTGAGAATTTAGGTAGAAACAGTTACATGTTGGTCGGGAACAACTCAATTTGCACTGTGTATAACTCTACCTGTTGCTGTGGTAACCATTGCTCCTATTATTTTTGTTGAGGTCACTATTCCACTGTTTAATGAGATGGTCGCACTTAAACAAGTGTTTAGAGGCAACTGTGGAATAGTTACCAGTAACCAGTGCCACTAAACTGAGTCCATCCTAACTGGCTGGACAAACCCACAGGTAGATTCTGAGAACAGTTTCGCTAATCGTTGCGTTTCGCGTTTTCATTAACAGAGGGACTTAAATCGCAAATGCTGTCAGTAAAATGGCATCTTTACTAATTTCCTGCTCGAACAAACCAGTTTAAAAAAGAAGCAGCTGGATTCCTAGAAAAAGCGATGCTGTACACACGTACCCTATGAATATTGGAGAATTTGTGTTTCTAAACAAGTACTGCTACACCATAACTGAATGTTTATATATAAAGATGAATTTATGTTTGTTTGTTGGTTTGTTTGTTTCTTCTTCATACAAATCCATAGTTTTCATCCGATCTCGATGAAACTTTGCACACTTATCCTTTGAAACAAGGAGAAAAATACTGTCTACATTTGGTTGAAAAATTATCTGTATAAATAACACATGTTGTCTCATAACTTCGAAATACGGCGATAGACAGACACGTTGGATATGGTCGCCTCCGTACCGCGATTCCGTATAGTGAACTGGCAGCTTAGTGGTTAAAGCGCTTGCTTACGAACGTCGTGGTCTCCCATTCAAATCTCCGTGGAGGCTAAGATTTAAAAAAAATTGTTTTTCATCGTAAGAGTCAGGCCTGGGCCGTAGGTTAATCGGATTGAATGTTAAACTGTAGATATTAGAAAGTTAGGGGTGCAATGCGAGGCAAATCGTAGGTAGTGTTGCAATGTTGTAGGTGTACACTTTTTTACGTTATAATGATCCCTCAGGTGTTGTTCGCAGTCAGTGTGTGAGTGTGAACCAAAGTAATATTGTTATAAATATGGAAGTAAATCTCTGTCTTTTTGTTACGTTTTGACGACTAAATGGCTATATCGTTGTGATGGAATTTTATAAGGAAATCTGTATGAAGGGCACAGGATATTTTTTCCAGTATGACTAACAGTTGTAGTCACGAAATTTTGAGACCTTATCGAATGGTGACAGAAATATGTTGGAAATTGATTCTTTTCAAGAGACCGGTTCGACGGTACAATGATATAGTGATATCTTTCCTGTCATATTATTCCTACTCGATATTGTTTGGGACCAATCCTTCGTTAGCAACTTTCTATATTTAATTCTGGCCAAAAAAAATTCTTAATCCACGCGTACGATGTCGCGGGTACGGGCTAGTAATAAAATAAATATTTTGAAAGGGTATAATAATTTCCTGTTAGTACACTGATTTTTCTCTATGAATTGTACTTCGCATGTCTATCCTGACGAGAATATTGGATGGCAAGCAGTTATATCATCAGATCAAGTAGACATTTCACGTACGACGATCCCTGTAAGGCTACCTCGAGGGACCACAAGCGAGAGTGGCAGAGACATTTTTATATTCCACTCAGGTTCGCCGGGATAGCGACACTTATCCGATATGGTGCGGCATGTTTACCTCTTTCAGGGCTGCTTACATTACCGCATAACGTCGTTACAGGGATCTTGTTTGTCGTAAACAAGTGTGTGGATTGTTTTCATGTTAGTGTGAACAGAAAGGCAGATGTTGAACGCTGCGAGGGAAAGCAAACACCGCCGGGGCTGGGCTGGCATAGTTCTCCCATAGAGTAAACTCGGGGCGATGGTCCATGTATGGATTATGGGGATTATTTTGCGTTTTACGTGCTGTCGAACGAGCGATATTTTCCCTAGGCCAACGCCGCCGGGAGAAACACGTGTTACAAACCTTTCCCCGGGTACTTCACTGCCGGAAAACACACTTGTTGGTTATAAAAATCAGAACACCGACAAGCAGTTTGACAAGGTTCTGTTTTTTAAGCAAACGGGTTATGAGACAGTAATTTAATAATAACTTCACGCCACATCCATTACAGATCCTTGATTTTCTTGTCTTCGTTGTATCACTACATATATTCAAAACATGTTATTGTAGTATATCATCATTAATTTATGTACTTCCCTCAAGTTCCATTAGGATTCTCGTTCCGCTAACACAGCAGTTTTGCAATCTATTGGCCGTTATAGCTGAATACCCCATAGTTACAGAAACAACCAATGGATGACCTTAGGATAGCATCACATTTCTTTCTTACTTATTTGGTCAACTACTTATACATTGTTCACAGCTAAGATAGTGTGATAACGTAACACCTAAAATTTTAGGCCAAAATCTCTGCTTTATACTTGTAAAAATCCTATCAAACAAAACCAGCTAGGTACTTTTTAAGATATGCCAAATTGAAGGTATAAGGATTTCGTGTTAAGAACAGCGTTCTGGCCTCGCATTCGGGAGGACGCCGGTTCGAATCCCCCTCCGGGCATCCAGATTTGGGTTTTCCATGGTTTCCCCAAATCACTCCAGGTGAATGCCTAGATGCTTCCTTTAAAAAGGCCGAATTCCTTCCCGTTCCTTGTTCCCAGTCCCGTCCCACCTCTAATGACTTTAACCGTCGACGAGGCGTAAAGCAGTAAGTAAAAAAAAAAAAAAAAGTTTAGTACAGGTTTTAATTTCTCACCTCGGCGTCATGTGTCGTAGAATCATAAGAGATTTTAACATAAATTTTACAAACATCCATTCAGTAGCTTTACACGAAGTCGTAACAGACAGTGTATTGTATGTAATACCGTAAATTTGGTCAAAAGTAATTACTGTATATCGTATTACAGGAGCTAAAACAAGAAAAAATGACGTCACGTTAATTTCATTTTGGCTTAACAGTGTGGTTTGTTCACTTATTCAAACAGTAACTACGGGAAAAGTACGAGGTCCGTTGGAGAATTATAATTTTTGCTATTCGAAAAAGCTTTAAAACTTTAAACTCCACTTCCTGAAAGTCTGTAGAATCTTGCAGACACTGGTATACTAAGCCACAATGACAGGAGTACGAAAGACAGTTCGTTTCCTGCGGATCCTACAGTTGGAACTTGGAATACAACCACATCACTATCTACACCTACATCAATCCAGGCATGCAGACAGTCAGCTTTTCCATAGGTAAAGATCAGCATAAGAATCCTGAAAAACCTTTGTATTTCGTAGCAAGTGGTTTAATAACGAGCTAACGAGCCGTTCGACTTGGAACTTCCTCATTCTCAACTTCTAACTCGGCCTTCTGTTGTTGTCGATTGAAGTGTGACTTCATGTTCTGCGGTTGACGACTGAAAACCGGACCGTAAAGGGTGGTTCTAGTTCTCAATCGCCTTTTCAGACGAAGTTCTAACTTTGGATCCTATCGCTCTGTTATATTCTTGACATAACGATGGTTTTCATGTCGAATTTGTGTCGCAAATACCATTTTTTAAAAAGAAATATTTTAATTCACAGCTATGGAAGTTTTTCAGTATTCAGTTAAATAATAGTGTGCTTGTACGTTCATTACCAGGCGGACATGAGCAGTGGGTGACAGACAAGCTAACATCGCACCCATCGCTATTCCTTAAAAAAAAAATAAACAGTTTTGTGCACTGATAGTTCAGTGGCAACATGTCTTCCTGGAGATCAGGTGTATCTTCCGAATCCCAACATAGCAAAAAATTTATGCGGTACCTTATCTAAATTTCATATTTGCTAAAATTTAAATCTACTTTTCCCCAGCATAATGAATTGACACAGATGACCTGCTGGGAAACTAGAATACTGCAAATTAATTTATACGAATTCAGTATTAAGAGAAAAGTACAGCCCTAGTAGTATGTGGTCAATATTACTAGAAATGAGGGAAATATTAAAAATCTCAGGGCGTCAACTGGAAATGATTCTGAAGCATTCTTGGTCACAACGCATTCGGGAAGACGCAAGATAATCTGCTTGTATTCTAGCACTAAGAGTTTGATTTTCAAATCTTTATCTTCACGCTTCCAGCTCCATTGGATTAGGTAGTGCTGATGTTAATTGAATGGCAGGTATAAGAGCATGCATGGTAGAACAAATATCCATCTCTTGCTATTTGGTCAGGAAATGACCGGACGTCGGAAACCATCTTGGCCGTTTTGTCTCTGCTAGTTGACGCTCGGAGTAGCTTCGTAGTTGTCTTGGAGGTCCAGGTTGTCAGATTTTTTTAGCCAGGAAGTTCTTCTCCTACCAGCACATCATTTTCCTGATATTTCCCCCTGGAGAACAGACTGCAGGAGTTCTTAGTGGCTATTGTTCCTAATGATGTGGCCAAGGTAATGTAGATTCCGTGTTTTTACTGTGGTCAATATTTCCATATTATTTTTCGTTTTGCGGAGCATTTCAGCATTTGTGGAGTGGTCTGTCCACAGTATCTTCAACATTCTTTTATATAGCCACATTTTAAAAGCTTCTAGCTATTTACTGATTGTTTCCGTTAATATCCATGTTTCAACGCCATACAGGAAGACAGAGAACACATAGCAGCGCAGGAGTCTCGTCTTTGTGGTAATTGATAAATTATTCCTAATCACTAAACTACAAAGCTGAGTCCTGTGTTAAATCTCTCGCAGAGTGTATGTAGTGAGGACATATGATTCTGTTAATGGTGATTTGGTTCGAAGTTGGGCACCTTAAACTGAGCGACATGACCTTTCCGAGAAAAGTCCTAAATGTGCCGGCAACGGATCTGTCTTGTTTCGTCTTCACGTACACACCACAAACACACTACACTTGATATGAGTCATCTACACAATTTGTAGACATACACAAACACTTGCTTAGTATTCATTCATGGGAATGAAAGCAAGCTTCTAGTTGTGATTCGTACATATATGTAACTTCGTGTTAAGATGTCAAGTGTGTTATGGAAAGAAACAATTTTTTTATTTGCGATCTTAATATCGAAAATAAAAGTTTGTTAATGATATTAACCGTTGCTACAAAGTGGGTAAACTTTGAAATTATTTATATTTGTTCTTTTGTCATCATTATTTTCTCTTAACTAATACAAAGTCTACAACTACGAAAAAGGTATCAGTGGATAGCATTTTTCAACTGAATTCTGAGATAGTAAACTAAGTTAGCGTTAAAGCAAATAGTTTGTTTAAAACTTAAATTAAAAGTGGGTCCACATCAGCTCAGTACATAGTTTCCTCACCGCAGCCCCTGCGTGGGTGAGACGCAACACGCCGCGCTTGACAGTCACCTCGGTGGCGGCACTCCCAGGGGCTAGCAGTTGCCGAGGTTATTTAATTCCCACATTAGCAATACTTTTGTATCAATTACCGGAAACGATAAAAAATTCGGGTTGACTGCTTTCCGACATCAAAGAGGTATTATAAATTGTAAATATGTTCACATTAATAAAATCTGTTTGATATTTTGTGTATTTAATTTCAACAACCCAACAAAAGATTGAAATATTTATGTGATGAAGGGGGGACTTCCCACTAGTTTACTAATAATATGAAATAATTTCATTTTGTTTACGGAAAGAAGTGTGATATTGAAAAAATATTTAAGGTCATACTGTCATAACGCAATGCAATTATACTCTTACGTCTTCCTCACTAGATATTAAGCCTAATACGTTACGATGGAACGTTTTTTGAAAAAAAAATATTATTGGCATTCCGTACGAAGACGATACAGCCAGATTAAGGTTATAATAATTTTTAGCAAGTTTTTAAAAAAAATTAACAGTGAATACTGTGTGAGATTACAATCACAGAGATAGCGAATCATGAAATGAATTGTATAAATAATACTAAAATAATATGGTGGAATGGTTTCAGGATAAGTGCATTAGGTTGTTAAGTTGGCTGGCATGTAAGACAGAGAGTTATACTATGAACATCGCTGACTGTATCTATGGTTTTTGTATATTGGTGGTAATAGAAAATTTTAACTTGCAGATCGTTTGATTAAATATTTTAGGTTTGTATGAGTTTCAAGGCTAAGTGTGTAATAAATGTTCAGTATTGGAAAAACGAGAGAAGATTTATTTAATGTGTAATGGATGAAGTTTTAAAAGATAATGGTTGGTTTTAAACAGCAGCGAGACAGCTATCGTTTGTCATTTTTGCTTTTGACCCAGAATTCTTAACGGGCTTTTATTAAACAAACAAAAGGAAATATTAACCTCGCAGTTTGGCGAATCCTCGACAGGAAAAAAGCTGCAGGTAAGAAAGTATTTAACTTGAAATACACAGCAAAAAAAACATAGCACAGGTAATACTCAGTCGTCATTATTATTCTTGCTAGAAGTAGAGATAACGCCCAACTATCATCTTTGATATTACAGATTGACTTGGTTTTTTATTTAATTGTCCACTAGGTACTTTACTATTACTGTGTACAAGCAACATTTGTTAGTATATGCCCGATTGCTACAGATCTTCCAATAACCTGAAATACTGTTGCCAATGCTTTTACAAGAGAGTAGCATGTGGTTTTTATCTCCCTTGCTAATCTCATAGCATCCATACAAGAGGAATGCCGCTAAATGCAATCCATAAAGGTGTTAGGGAAAGCTGCTATGATTTAATATTAGACGCGCTATAAAATTCATTCTTTTTTCAAACCATCTTGCTGGGATGCAGCGTATTTCAGTTTCGATTCTGTCGCACCGAGTTTCCACAATCCGATAGATATTCCGATCGCTGTTGTTGCGGTGTGTTCCGTTTATTTACACTGTTAATAGATGAGTGTTTCTGCACACGAGGACGGAGTCGAAACGCGTTTGAGCGCCGCAAATTGTCGGTGGCGGAGCTCGACTAATGAAATTATTGTGATTGCTGTAAAAATAGTGGCGGTGGGGCACCTTTTTTGTGGTCGGTTATACGGGGATATCGCTCGTGGCCGGAGTGGCACGGAAATAAATGAAACGTAGGACAGTCGTTTGTGGAGCAGTGCTGCCAACATACGCACACCGAGGGCGATATGGTCGAGCACACCGACAACAGTCGGCCGAGCGTCGATTGCTATAAATTGGTCATAATTCCAACAGTTGTCAGTTTACTAATTGTTTTATTAACTCTACGAATACATAATTGGAGCCTTCGTAGGAGTATTACGAATCGAGAGAGTTAACCTAGCTACCAATAACTGTATAAATGGGGAAAAACAGATGAAACTTGAAACACAATACATTTGAATATCCCTCTCAACAAAATTGAGTCTATTGTATTGTCGATAGGGGTGTCCATTAATTACGTGATCTCAAAAATAGGGGGTGGGGGATGCGATTATATCTCTCCAAATCTCATTAAGGGGAGGAGGGTAGATAAAAATCTTACGTCACCTTTTTATTACAAATTGCCACCCATCAAATAGCAGTAGAGCAAAAACAAACAAACAAACAAACAAAAAACAACAAATAACAAACAAACAAAAAACAAACAAAAAACAAACAAAAACAAACAAAACTTCAAAATTACGACGTTAATCTCACTTTAGGAGATCTCTCCAAATCTCACCTAGCAGGAAAAAAAAGGGGGGGGGTTGTCCAAGTTTAAGAAAATTCACCTCAAGTAATTAATGGATGCACTCATAGTTGGCAGAACAAGGTTTTTCTATTTTTGATCACCACAACTACGAGTACTTCAACGACCGATTAGTCGTCCCATTCTAACTGGGAAATGAAAATCTGTGACTTGTATTCTGAACGAGAACCGAGTTCTTTTGCTTTTGAGATGTGTAGTTTATCAGGCGATAGTCGAAAACCGTCCCGCAATGATCACGTCACGAGTAGAAAAGTCAACGTACGCATTAATAAAGGCTTACCGGTTGGTACGCTGACGGTTTTCAACGACCTCCGTTGTACTTCAGGCTTAGTAGTGATAAATAAAAATTGTGTCGTCACTTGACTTGAGAATCACACAGGATGAAGGTAAGTAGCTTATGGCCATGCCTAATCTGTTAGTTGCTGTGGAAATTAACAGTAATGACTATCATATGTCACCAAGGAAAATATTGTCGGATTTTGGATTTGTGATTTAATGTCAAGATATAACATGATGTTCCAAATGTATTCACGGAACCGTTGTTTATTTCTTTGGGCTTGCCTCGCGAAGGAGAATAAACATTTGTTCATGTTACACGCTGCAGCAAAAAAAAAAAAAAGACTTCGGCCATGGCCTTTTGATGGAACCTCACCACCGTTCACTGGAGGTGAGATCCCGTTAGGTGTTTATTGGGAATAGACGTGTCCTCAAGAAAACGAGTAGAAGGAATTATTTTGCTCTACCAGAAGGATGCGTTTGGTGACTTTGTGTGTTGAAATGATGTGAGTGCAACACTGAGAAACTGTGAGGCTGTATAATTAGGATTTTACTGTGCCCTGTAATAAATTAACAATGATAAAACTGATAACCCGGAAAATTGACAAAACGTTGAAATAAACAGAAATATGAAATTAAATTTTGGCCTCACTAGAAGATAGAACCGCTTTTCCAAACAGTAAGGACTACACGATTTGAAATTTCATATTTTCAATTGCTGATAGGATGCAATCAGAAATTTTAGTTTAGATTTTCCTATTCTATACAGCAGAAGGAGATGAAATTTTAAGTTTAGAAGTAATTATCAAGCACTTTAATGCGTCAATGTTATGGTTAGTTTGATTGTGTAAATAAGTCAACTGGAACTTTTATTCATTTTATTTTGTATTGGGTGCAAGCGAGGCGTATAATTTCTCTTATGTTTGTATGATTATTGTAAAAAATTCCTTTGCATATTTATTAATGTTTATTTCTTTCAGAATGTAGAAAATTTCTTTTTGGTATTCTATATGATAGTGTGGGTAGTTTTATATGTTCCTCAAAGATGCAGTTATTTTGGAAAAGTTTTTTATTTCGGAAAGTTGCTACTGCAGCTTCTAAATCCATGAGTGGTATCTAAATGAAAGACTTAGCTATTTCCAGTTTCCAGTCTGCGACTATATTCATAGTTTGGCCTTGACCGTTTGAAGCAACAATTCTCCTCGAGAAATATTTGGAAACTATGGAACCCCCTGCTGGGATTTGAACACGTGACCTCCCGGATGCCAGTACCTAGTGTTATCGCTTATGTTCGAGGTTTCACATCTACAATGACATTATTATAAATGCGAAAATAATTCTGTCTCTGTTTCGTTTTGACGACTGAAGAGCTAAGCCATTCTTAGTGAAATTACACAGGGAAATTTTTGGGTGCACGGCACTGCCTACCCTTTTTTCGATGAGATTCCGGCCATTTTTGAAACTCAATTTCTTCTGTCTTATTCAAGCTATATGTCTCAAATTACTGTTACGCTTAGATATCAGCAATCTTAAGAAACATACTAAATTATATTTCGTTATTCTTAGTTCTGATGTTATTCGGATGCATACTTCAGCGCTTTTGTCACTCACTCACTGACTGATGATCATCAAAACTCAAAGGTACTTCCCGTAGCCGTAAAAAGCTGAAATTTGGCACGCAGATAACATTTTACCAACACATTATAAAAAAAGTCTGAAACTCGTAAATTTCCATATATCTACCCCTTACCTACCCCTAATGTGAAATCGCTTTCACCTTAATCTCTTTATATACCTCAGATTTTCATTGTAGAATGAGCTTACTAAGTTTAACTAATGTGTTACATTTTACTTCTTTCCTTTCATTATTTTGGAAATTATTTAAATTCAATTTTTTATTTCGACCACGACAAAAAGAAATGAGATCCCACAAAAACAATTCTTGTAAAAATAGGCCAAGTCTCGTGCTAGTGTGGTGGCAAAAAGTTATGAGATCTCCTTCTGACCCAAGTCTACACTTACTTTACAGGGTGTATTTCCTTAACTTTGTGAAACAGAATGGTTTCTTTCGGTGTAATGGATCATTTATTTAGAATAAAACAAATCTGGTGACTTCGCAATTACGCACGTCGTAATTCTTACTAAAATTGAAGGCATTTTATATACTTGTCAATTTCGAAAAAGAGCGAGGGAAATCTTGGCTTTAATGTATTTGTAAGTTTTACCAAGCAACACATGTAAGGTAATTATATAGGTTAACTAAAACATGGCGCGCATAATGGCCAATTCAGCAGATTTTTTATTCTAAATAAACGATCTATGATACTGAGAGAAGCCATTCTGTACCACAAATTGAAGTGAATACACAATGTAAAATATAGACTTTGCTCAAAAGGAGATCTCATAACTTTCTGTAACTACATGAGCACGAGACTTGGTCTATTTTTACAAGAATTGTTTTTGTGGGATGATGTAATATTAGGTAGGATATAGGTTACTTTTTTCGGGATAAATAACATATTTTGCCATGAAATTTCGAACACTAACAGAACGGGGACAGACAGACGTATACCGTGTACAAGTCTCTGTAATGTTGTATTGGTCACTCAGACTTTATTACTTTCGCAGTCAGTTTGTATCTGACCTGTATGGACACAAATTATTACATGGTATGGACGTGGATTTGTTACATCAGTTTAGTATGAAGTCGCAAGTAACAGTTAGTCATGTTTCTATTTCTTTGAATGAGTATGGGCTCTGGAAACGTTGGGGAGTTCTCTACCTGTACGGTTATTCAAGGAATGAATAACCAGTTCCTCGTAAATCTATAGCGATATTAGCTTGACAACCTTCCTTCTTAGTACCCTTGGATTAGTCTCCATCGTCCGGGAGGTCCGAGGCTACGTTGGAAATTCAAGGAAACCTACTGACTTCTGAGCAGCTGTAGTCGCTCCCCACCAAACTCCAAAACTTGATCGCGTAAACTTCCAAAATAACTTGACACACTTTGTTAGTAAACTCGTTAGAGGAGCAGAGCGCGTGAGCAGACAAACAATTGTTTCCCGTGACCGGGTGGATCTCGTAAGTTGACTACGTGTTAAACAGCACCATCGCTCTCCCTGCTGGGCCTCTTCTCCAGAACACGCTCTCAGCATGTAAAGTGTCTGAGCAGTAAAGAATTTTGTGACTCTTGTTTCCGCAAATGTAAAGAATAGCAAATAAAGCCGCCCTTTCTTCTGTATCATCGTAATTACAATGAGTTTGTGCATCAAATACCATGCTCTGCAACAAGGTATACTGCTGAGATTCGCATGTCGAATACGCATGTTCCGTTTATGTTGGATATTTGTCAACGGTGCTTGTCGATTCCACACCCTCTTTTTGTCTTTACCTCTTCCTTATTTGAGAAGTCCCTTTCATTAATATTAGACCTGGTGCTGTTTAAAATTATTTCGGACTAATAACATCAAATCCGATGATTCTGATATGTTAACTTCGTCGACGTTATAGTTATTTAGCGGTTCTGTTGTAGAATAACTTTTCCTAGATATTAGAAAGGATGTATTTAAAAATCCTGAGAAAGCTATTTTTTCTCTCTCTCTTTTTCTTTCTTACGTTTTTGCTGTGATTTACTACACGGATGGAACGTGTACTTTTAACTTAAATATCTTATATACCTAAAAACTAATGTTTAGAAGTAAACCTTTTTTTCTTCCTTCATGTTACCAAAATGGTTAAATAAGGTGCTTAGCACCCTCTGCCACCCACAGTATTTGTGATTTGCAGAGTATAGATATAGATTAATTTTTTCGCTTTTGATGAATTGTTGGTTTCAAACTGCGCATTGTATTGTTTTTTCTTTTTTATATAATTCTAAGTTCTGACCATCGAATATTTTCCGTGAATGCGATAATACGGCATTCGTGACTAGTTGTCCTTTATCCCAGCTATATGGGTCAATATTTCAATTAATACCCTATGAAATCTTAATTCAAAATTAGGACTTATCAACGCTAACCTGTTTCTCACTCTTTTGTGTTATACTTCACCTTAGAATTTGCTAATAAACAATGATTACAAATGAATGAATTATTTTTTCCATCATACTTAAAACCAACGATCTCGCTATTAAAATTTTTAGCGTTTCATCATATGTTATGAGCAAGGATAGCGCAGAGTGAAAAATCATTTGATATTTAAATTTTTTCCAAGACCACTTGTTAATATTAAATATTAAGTACTTATCATTTACTGTATATGTAGGCACTACCATGCGAGTACGTCTAATGCAGTATGAGCTTTTTTCAAACATTTGTATATATTTCCCTACTAGATCTATCCAATTGAAAACAGAAAACGAAAGAAGACTTTAAACTGATAGGAATAAAACCTTTCAAATTACAAAGAAATCCAGCTCTGTCGTAGTTGAATACCATTCAGTAACACTGTTGGGTTGAGAAAGATATTAATTTAAATAAGACCTAAGGCTGGAATGGAGGAGAGCTAAATCCACATTCACGATGAGAGGTGACAAAAAGAAAACCATTGGCGCAATGCGAAATGACTGATCATTATTGATCTTAATTTTAGACATGTAGTAATTAGTGAGTGGTCACGTATTCAATCCCCCTTTCGGCAATCCAGATTTTGGTTTCCGTGGTTTTCTGATATCACCTCAGGCGATTGCTGGTGTGGATTCTTTATTAAGCCCTTGCCCTACCTCCTTCTCATTCCTTACCCACATTCCTTCCTGGTTCTATTTGCCTCATCGTTGACGAGCAGTCAAGACCTAAAGAGTAGGGAGACTGATTAAAAACCAATAGGGATATAACAATGGTATTAATATCCTACAGCCTTAATTGCGTAGACAAAAATTTGTGACGTATAAGACAGTAATGTGCAATTTCATTATTCTGCTGTGAAAACTTTCGCGTTGCACGAATACAGGGTGTTAAAAAATAGTGTTAAATATTTTGGGAGGTGACTGTATGCATCAAACTGAGACAAAAATGCCTGACATTCATTGGGCGGGAAACACACAGTTTCGGAATTCATAGCAATGCGTGCCTCTGCCGTTCTGCGTAAGGAATCACGCACTGTTGGAAACTGTCCTAGTTGGTCCCGTACGTGCTGACAAGCGTTGAAGACGCGATCCTCAAGTGTCTGCACATCGTTAATTGGAGTGGCATAAACCATTACGCTACGGTACTGGAGCGGTGCCCGCTATATACGTCACATTCAGCACCTGCTATCAACTCGGAAAGTATATGTTTGCGGCCCTGCGTTTATTGGAAATGTTTTATCTTATTTAGATCCATACTATCACCTAATAAGATATTTTACACTTTTTTAACACCCTGTGTAGCCGAAGTGAATTATTTAAGGGATAAAACAACGAAAGAATACGATTATAAGTAGTAGGAAGAGGGGGGTTCAAGCTCAGTTCCTGTAAATGTCGATTCTAACATTAAATTGTAAGTAGGTGGTGCTGAGTGTAACAATTAAACAATAAAAACGACGTTTGTCATTGTATAAATATGTGCATATAATTATACACATATGTAATAAAAAGTTTGCAATGGCAACTGTTATAGTTGTAATCAAGACACAGTGTAATATTATAGAGTTAATTAGACAATAACTCAAAGTTTAATTGAATCACATACCAAATTCCTTGCATGAAGATGTTTCTTGTATATTTCTTGAAACTATAAACATTCAAAAATTAATATGTAGGGCCTAATTTTGTCACTAGATATTAGGCTGTGTAAATGAATGGTAAATAAAAAAAATAAAAAATAGCCGCACCAGTATCTAACACTAAACAAAGGATTGCATTAATATTCGTAAAAATCGCTTTTTTTGGATCTCATTCTCTGCTAGGTGTTGGAACTTATCATGATAGTTTGTGTAGAATACCTAAAATTTACGTTTATAGAGCTAGCTTAATTCGGTGGATAGTAGCTCATTGAGAGTATCAATTTAACAACTTAGCTAAATCAGAACTTAGAGACAAATTTCATGTCACTGTAGATAGATACCCCATCTTAATTTAACAACAAGAAACTATATTTGTAAATACTGCAGTTGGTGGTAAGATATAGTACAATGTTTTTGGTACTGTCTGTAGACTCTTTAATAGTATTCCTTTAATGATTGAAGCTCAAACTATAACTTAAACGACATTTATTTTTTATGGACTATTTGTTGGTGATTTCTCCTACCAAAAACTTCCGCGTAGTGATATTTACCTTTTTGGATGTCGATAATACTGACAATCGGGGACAGGAGCAACACAGCAGATAGCAATGCTAACTACAGTACACCGTCTTAAGCTTAACTATGACCCCGCTCTTAGGAGTGTAATCCTCGTAGTCACTGATGAAACTCCGGAGCGAGAGAATTATGCGGATAGCCTCTCTGAAGCACTGGCCTGGCTTAGTCTATTACAGCGACGCCATATTGAATTACAGAAGGCAAGGGTTCAAAGCCTGGGCGACCTGCGTACTGGAAATCCTGATTACGCAATACTGACGACATTGCGCGCGAATGGCATAATCCCCACTTCCACCATTTCACAAAAGGAATAACACTAAAGACATAGGTAGTGAACCTAGTTTACAGTGTTGAGACAAATTTCTATGATCTAGCAACTAAGAATAATGATTAATTCAGTACTTAAATGAATCAAAACTACGAATACTGATTAATTCATTACTCAAATAAATCAAAACATTGTAAGTAATTACTCAGAATAGTTTAGAAATAGGTTGTAAGCATTAAAATGTAAATTAAAAAAATGCAGTGAAATATTCTGACGTCTCCTTATTAAAGCTTGAATATTTTAAGTTACAACCGAAGGTAAGCAGGAAGCCATTGCTTCTTTACAGATTACTCAGCATTAGACACACACATGATTCATTGATGGAACACCGGAGCTTTTACTATCCGAGGAATATCGGTATCATCTCTTGGTACTTAATTATTGTCGATAGGTTTACAAGTTATACGCTTTTCATATATCTGATAGGTCTTAACAATCATTATCGGGAAAAACTTCGTTCTTAAATATGTAAATAGCATTTTACCGTTTCAAACGAGCGTGGTAATGGGTTTTCATTTTGTTTTCCTAGTACAAAAACAAAAAACGATTTTAATGTAGTATTTTTGTAAGCTTTACCTTCAATTCCACAATTTCTTTACGCTTTTTGGAATGATAATCTTTGAAGTAAGGCTTTGATGAATTTTTTCCGTGTATTCTGACATATTATCCTTCAGCAAACAGAAGAAATAAAAAAAACCAAAGCTATATAGTCAAAAAAATAAAATTAATAGAATCTAAAGGGTAGAGTGCTTGTCTGTGTTTTAGCTCGATCTTTGGTAAATATCTCATGCAGGAGTGTTTATCTGAATGCAATATGATCTGTGGTGCCTATCTGTTCTCGATAGAGCGAATTATCATATTTTGCTTCTTTCTCCTCCAGGAAATTAGATATATCACAGTTTTCAAGTTTAAAAACAATGAAAACAACATTAAAATTGGTTCTGTAATTTTTTTGTGATGCCTGAAAAACGCAAATTTGTAATGGTATAGATAAGTCGTTCGGTACAAGCTATAGATTCTCAGAAACAGTTCATAATAATCATTATGAAAATCTAAGCTAAGCTTGATTGCACCCTGAAGGAGATATGTTTAGACTGGACATTGGTGCAAGGATAGCCAGTTCTTTGCTCCTTACCTAAACTAACCCTGTAATCCTAATGGGTAAAAAAGACCTACAGTTCAACGTGGAATACAAACCATGTAAGGTTTTGGGCGTACTCCACATCAGATAGCAAGCTGTGCCATAGTAGAAAGTCATGATAAGAGCCTATGAAAATCCTCGCCGAGACAGGAATTACAACTAAGGACCCTTCAATCTCCAGTCAGATGTCTTAACCACTGAGCCATCATCCCTCTACACTTAATTATTGTTTCTACTCAATTTACCACTCTCAAAATTAAGTTAAAACATTTTGTATTTGTTCTAAGGCTTGCTGATTCCTTGAGGAGATAGACCTCGCATTCCACGTGCGATGGAAGTTCCCCTCGCGAACCGTAGTTTACGTCGGCTCTCTCCCTGTTTTAATGAAGCCTTCCTCATTCTCCTGAGACAATCCTCCCAAGCGCCGTAAAGCGCTGAAGAGGAATATCGCGCAAATGTGAATGCAAATTCTGGGGAGAACACAAGGACATTACTGGGTGAGGAGTTAGCGGCAAACACCTTGCGCCTTTTCATCGCAGATTTGATGAGCTGAGTTGGTTGCTACCAGAATATCTGACACTGTAATGTCGCACGTTTGGGCAGACAGGACAAAGAATTACTACCCACTAAGTACGTTCAGTATTTTCGACGACTGTCTTATGCTGAGCGGTGACCATAAAAACATGCAGCTTCAAAACTGTACACACGTAAATATTCCTTGTCGATATATTTCGCCGATGACAGTTAAGATTCCGCGTAAGGAAAGTAGTGCTTAGAAAACTTGCAATTATAAAGGTCGTTCGTTAATCCCATTTTAGGGATTGTGTATAAACTACGTGACTCGGTCTAAGGAGGCGGGGGGGGGGGGTGAGAGGGGTTGACTGGAAAGCTTCGCTGTGCTACGTGTGTGTGTGTGGAGCGGAGGAGGTTCCGATCCAGGCCACGTAGCTTTTGGTTCATATTATTTGTCACAATTAAAATGAGATACGGAACACCAAACAGCTTGTGAATATATTATATTTCCGCCATTTAATTATCACCGTATGTAATTTATGATAGTCTGACAAAAGAAAATAGTACAAAATGTTTTCTGGAATCAATAGGGAAAAAGGCTACGTGCTAGGTAGGGGGGAGGGGGAAGAGACAAATGCCATGTTGGGCTACGGGGGGGGGGGGGGGGAGGAGGAGGAGTGGTTCACAGGAGGCCAAAATGGAGCTACGTAGTTTATGGACGCTCCCTGATTTAGAAAGTATTCGAATTTGACATAAAAAATACGTGCAGCATAACTGTTCTTTTTCTTTTGCCCAACCATCCATTTTTTTAATTTTTTTATTTTTTTGTTTGTTTTTTGCTTATGCCTTGTCGACGTGG
The DNA here is from genome assembly GCA_031002005.1 of Vandiemenella viatica. Classification (NCBI taxonomy): domain Eukaryota; kingdom Metazoa; phylum Arthropoda; class Insecta; order Orthoptera; family Morabidae; genus Vandiemenella; species Vandiemenella viatica. Next base: position 90,331,676 of record CM061914.1, read on the forward strand.
ATGGTAGGTCATAAGAGGCGGGAATGGACTGGAGGCAAGGAACGGGAAGGAATTCTTCCATGCTATTTTTGGAATAACCATCCCGGCATTCGCCTGGAGTATTATAAAGGAAACCATAGAAAACCCAGATCCGGATAGCCGGATAAGGATTCAAACCCACGTCCTCCCGAATGCGAAGCCAGAGCGTTACCGCTCACCCACCAAGCTCAATTTACGAAAAACTTTTAATTACCAGTGGATTGGAACCGGCAGCCACAAAAAGTCAGCAAGACAGCCACTATACTGCCACTCAGAAATAATTTATTGTCTTGACAATGCTCAATACTGCACAATGGTGACAAGTAATACCTCCTGAAAAACATTAGCAGCCTTTTCTCTAGTTCTTTATTGATTTCAATATATTTCTGATGTCCTGCGGATATTTGCTCACCTATAAGACAATTACGTAGAATGGGAGCTATTATTGCTACATATATATTTATTTACACAATCAAAACAGGGTGGGGCAGACAAGCAAAAAAATAATTAACTGGAAGGTGGACGAAGTGGGCGAATATTTTACTAGAAGCGCGATATGCGGTTGAGTAGTTTCATCCATCCTTTCAAAAGCAGACGGTATTGACGTCACCAAGGCTCCTCAAACGCACGCGGTAGAATGAACAGTCCAGTTTTTTTCAGAGTATTCTACACCAAATAAAAACTCGCGCGGAATATTTCTGTTGTAGAATTGGCGTTCAGTTTTACAGCACAGTTACAACTTATAAGTGTTAAACCTCCAATGAACTTCCAGCACCAGTCAAGTATCAAGTCACGTGTTTATTAATATATATTACTTCATTATATAATCAATTTGTTGTGATCATGCATCTTATCATATTTACTCAATATATAGGTTTAGAAAAAAGTGAAGATTTAACATAAATCACTGCGGCATGAAACTTTCATATGTTTACTTCAAGATTAACACTACGCGGTCATTAGCTGAACTAATTGTCCTGTGTTACTCATGTTTTATCACGTCACGTATAATGTTTGTAACACAGTAAATTTTTAACAGAAAAGACCGAGCTACGAAAAGCGATTTTTGGTTCCGCTTACCATTGAAGCGGTTACTATTGTTTTGGTTACAGTGCAACCATTTAGATATCAGTCAACCCCGTTTTCTGGATCGAGACACGGACTATATGTTACTCTACTCAACTCAACGGTAGCATTCTGTCTTCGTTCTATGGAGTAGTTTATGAACTCCACAAGTAATATTTTCACTAACGATACATTTACGTGTAAATCCTTGGAAAACAACCCAAAAAAAAACCACTACGCTCAAATGTTTTTATTCTTTCAACAGTTTTCTTGTTTAACAAAAAAAAGGACTAAATTAGTTTTTGTTCTCATTTCAGCAGTCCTCTGATATTATTTATTTGGATAAAACCTCCAATCGAATCCATTATTTAAATCAGCATTTCCCACGAAATATTTTGCAAATGAAACAAATATGATTTTTTTCGAAAATAATATTAATGGCAATTTTTTTTTTTTTTACGAAAACCACACACTCATGAACGGTTTTTATTTAATTTTTAGGATACTTATACCATTGCACATTAAGAAGCAATTTTTGGACAATTAGTTTAGAAAATAAAGTGGGGTACAATGGTGTTTGACCAAAAACTCGCAAAAATCATGGAATAAAAAGTAAAATTAAAAAATTTTCTGAGTCGGCATCCTGCTGATTTTTTTTTTTTTCGAAAACCATGAAGATCATATAAGAAACATTTTTTACAATACGCCACCTATAAGTATTTTCACCCTTGTGATTTTTAAAAATTTTACTTCTTAATCTTGTTTGGAGTGGTGATAACTAAAATTTTGCACCATTACGAATTTACAACTTAAAGGCTTTAGAGGATGTATCAGACGGATATAGTATTGTATAGTTCCGTTCACATATTTCTGTTCTTGCCTTAGAAAACTCCCAGCTGCAAATATTTTCATTGCGAATTTGATAACGTTTTTTAAATGTAATTAAATAAAGTAGCAACTTGTAGTGCCCAGATTACACTTACTCATTTTCATCCCATGAAATGTTTTAATGTGGTGGTCGTGTTTAATTTATTGCGTAAACTAGCTGCATTAATATATTACCAGCGACAAAAACACCTGACTTTTTTGACATTTATAGGTAATTAATAAAGAATAAAATAATCGCTTTCTGTCATTAGTGAACTCTAATGAGAGCAGTTGAAATAAAATACGCAAACAGCCCCGAGTCGTTAAATCGTTGTGTGTGAGTTTTATTTTTTTAAATTTTTTTCCGATCAGGTCAAATGAAAACCGAGATTCGTTTGTCCCGGCAGCCTACGGGGAGGCGGAAATTACCAGGTTTGATGAATGTTTGACGGTTGCCATTTTAACGCATCAGTTGATGCTGTAATAAAGCAAACGGACTGCCGCATGGAGCGAGCGATTTCGATTGCACGTTTAATTCCTTGCTTTATGGACTTCATTCGACGACGGTTTTATTTATTCCGAGGACACCAACCAGGAGAGCACAATAAATAAGCGCATTATTCTAGGATTTAATCTGGAAGGCAATCTGCTTATGCATTACGCTACCCTAGAACATTTTCTTGCCGAAAGAATTATGACTAATCCATAATTACCATCTTACATCTTACAGTTTCTTATACAGTTTTTATTAAAACTTTTTTTCTGTCGTCTCTAATGGTTCTATGAGATTCTCCAACAGTTCGTATCCTTTATCTCCATGTACTTTGTCTAGACAAAAACTATCTTCCATTGCATTAAACATCGTTGTGCGTCAGTTTTGTTAGATTATACCACGAACCATAGATTGGGCTTGGATTGTTTGGCAGACAGACGACGTCATTTGCGTTCGAATTTATTGGAGAATATGCGGAATTCTATGACCTACGAGTGAAGTGAGATACTTCTTCTGCCAACCTATTTGGGTCGCAATGACCGGAGGGATAAGATTCGAGAAATAAGATACCTTACTGATTCTTTTATATATTCTTTATTTCTTCGTGCTATTCGGGATTGTAATGCGCAGAATTAAGATTGGTGCTTAGCACCCTCTGCCACTCACAATGTTTGCGAATTTGCAGAGTATGGATGTAGATGCAGATCCACCTGCGCAATGTATCCTGTCCTATTGAGTTTATAATAAAAAGTTATGCCAAGAAATTCACATTTAGGATCTGTGGGACCCACACTATTGGTATCAAATTCCGGAGTTCGAAGGGATACAAAGGAAAGCAGCTAGTTTTGTTTGCGGAAATTACGGCAGAATGTAATCAGTAACTGATATACTAAAGAAGCTGGGTTGGGAGTTATTGGAAGACAGAAAACGAGTGAAGGGAATATTTGTATTGTTGTTGGCTTATAGCCTCGATAACACATGAATGGATATTAGTAGAAGGAATGGGAGTTCTACATGGATGGCAAAAATGACCATAATCACAAGCAAGCACTTGAAAGGGAGTTTGAAAATTTTATTTTGTAGGTAAGGGAGTCATGGAACAAATTACCAAGGGAAACAATGGACTGTTTACAAAAACGCTGAAACAATTTTAAGTTTCAATCCGTAAAGGGCATGCGTAGATAGGTGGTTGAGGGGAAAAAAAATCAAAACAGGGGAAGGTGGGGCAGTAGGAACATTGTTACAGGAGCGCGTGCTGTATTGCAATTGAAATTAAATTAAAATTATTTACGAGTGGACTTCAAAATTAAGTTACACGTTGTTATGGCAGAACAAGTAACTTTTATCGAATACTGCACTACACTTCAAAGTGACACAGATATGTGTCACTATTTTTAAACAAAGCCACCAAGTCTCTGTAAACAATGATCAAATCTTTCAATTACTCGACGATTGAAATATACTCATTGGTCACGGAGAAATTCGAGAACCGCTGTGTGAACTTCTTCATCGTTGAAAAATCTCTCCAGATGTTTTTCCACCTACAAGAGTTGGAGGTCAGATGTTCCAACGTTGAGAACATTAACACAGCGATTCTTGAATAAATTATTTACCTCATCTGACTATCTTCACTTGTGTAAATAACCAATGTTTTAGTGATAACAAAAAATTTTAAACTTTTATATTGGATACCGCGCGGTCATTCAAGCTTCAATTTTCTTGTTCACGTCACCCTATCTTTTTGGTTGTGAAACGAAAAATTTAAAACTGAAACTTATTCTGATGAATCTACCCTAAATTCTGCTGAACTTAAACTGTCCCTCAACTACACATTTAACGTCGCCGCACTTTCAGACACAGAAATTTAAAACTTTGGACTCGGACAATATTCTGAATCCTCAAAAATTCTGAAAGAGGGAAACAATACTCGGTTGAACTTCACTTATTCTTCATAAAATGGCGAACAAATTCAGCAACTCAGGAAGTCGATGTTTCACTTCGGTCCTCTTCGTCTCAAATATTTGGAGCGACCATACACGCTCTCCCGCTGCTTGTAAGCTAAGCACTCAATTAGTGCGGATTAATTAGTTAACGATAACAACAGACAGCCACCGACGAAATGTACAACTTGTTAACTGTTCCACGCTAATTGTAGCCACTGCGTGTTTTTAAACGAAAACGGCCCAATTTCCATCTCTCAACACATGCAAGCTGCAACGCTCATAATAATTTAAGAGAAAATAATTAATTCTAATAGATATTACTGTCAATTAAAGAAACGATACAAGTGGTGCCGAATGAATTACCACTAGATTTATTTAGAGTTAGTTGCGGAAATCCTTACACGCCCACGATATTCTGAAACAGGCTTCCATACATCCCATATCAAAAAGCAAGTTTCACATGAATACTCCTGCCAGTGCCGAGACAATGCTTACAGTTCGGCGCTCCAAACAACAGTTCCTCGCTCTGCTATGCTTTCAGTACCAGAGCCCTACCAACATTGCCGCTCGCTCAGCTGTCAAGAGCCAAAGATTATACAACACTAATCCTTAAAGACAATATTATGAAACTATGCTACCTTGCATACGATACGAACTACTATCTGTGGAAACCCGATATTAATACAAATCAGGTTACAAAAATTAATACAATTAATCAGTATACTTACAATTAATCAAAGTAACATAACTCGTTAATTATAATAGTAGTAATATTAATAACAAAAAATAATTTGGTAGTAGGGGGTTGTGATAATGTTACATGCTGCATTTATACCTTTTCTCATCTTATTCGATTTTGTGCAAAGCGGCTCACCTATCTACAATGTGCGGTTCTTCCACTAAATCTCCATATACTTGTCGAAACATTGCACCACGAGCTAAATACTCCAAAAATGACTCATAATTCCTCAAATAAAGCCCTGAAGAAGCCTAAGTAGCCTTACACTACTGCTATGTAATATTCGCGGGTTCGCTGCCGGATTGTATGAGCGAAAGACAAGCTTTCGGTGACGAACTCTGCCGCCATATTCTGGCCGGAGCTCACGCTGTGACTCCACGCCGGGAAAACCTTCGTTCTTACATTGTTCATTTTATTGTCAAAGATGCTGGCTGTGCAGATTTATCAGTTGAAATAGGGAAGTAGTTTTAAGACGGAGAAAAACTCAAGTTAGCGCCGTGATAAACAAAAATCGATATGCTCGGTCGATGTTGTGACTTGTTGATGTCGGCCACGTAGTGAGCAGAGTGAAAGATTTCCGGCAACCACACGGGGTGCTAACAAGGCTATGTCCCCACTTTCGCTCTGCAGGGAGGGACTTTTATGAAGGGTCCGATTGGAAATCCGCGCCGTGGGAGGGCATAAAACGTGACGGCGACAAGGGACGTTTCTCATTTCACGGAGGAGCTTTTATTGCCGGCGCGGAGCAAGAGGAACAACACACGCGCTGCGACACACTGGCCAATACACCCTCTCTCATTCCTACCTCTTTCCTTTTTTATTCTTCTCGTTTTCCCTTGTGACAAGTACTTCGACGATGTAACTCCCTCCTACAAAAATATACTGCTAATTTGCTACAGCTATTCAAAAATGTATATGTTTTCAGCAGGGCTTTGAGTTTGTTAATATTCTCGTCATTAAGGAGCGTACAGTGCTAAAATTAAAAGTTAGTTTCGCCATTCATCAGATTGAATAAGATTTTGACCATAGTTTTGAAAAAAAATAATGATAAAAAATGGATGTCTAAAACAGAATATTCCAAATTTGTGGGGATTTTACAGTCTGAAAACTTAGGATCTAACTTAAAAACTGTGGTATGTCTTATGATTCTACGTGAATGGTGGACACAGTAATACATGATAATCGGTTCGTAAACTGAACAGATAGGAGTCAAAGATCACACTACATGACAGATGAACACTACTGTCGTAACGTGCAGCAGTTACGTACCAAAAATCACTCTACATTAAAGATGAACACCCCTTTTGTAACCTGAACAGATGGTTCCAGAGTTTACACAACAAAGATTAACACTGACTTTCGTAGCCTGGAGGAGAAAGGCACCAAAGATTATGACGAACACTCCTTTCGTACCCTGAAACAGATAGGCGGTCCCAGAGATCACACTACATCAAAGATGAACACGACTATCGTATCCTGAGCAAATAATTGCAAAGATCACACTACATCAGAGATGAACACTTCTTTCGGAACCTGGTTCAGATAGGCTCCAGAGATCACGCTGCATCAAAGATGAACACAACTTCCGTATCCTGAACAAATAATTGCAAAGATCACACTGCATCAGAGATCAACACTTCTTTCGTAACCTGGTTCAGATAGGCTCCAGAGATCACGCTGCATCAAAGATGAACACATTTTTCATAAACTGAACAGACTTTCAAATATCACATTACAGCAAAGATGAGCAGACTGCCCATTTTATTAATACTGTAGTTGATGGACGTGTGGGATAACCCGCAAAAGCGGAAACATCTTATGACGATGATAACGATGATGATAAAAAAGCAGTAAGTTACTTAATAACGTGGTACTCGTGAATAAAATTTAATTAGTTGTGAACTGAATTCAACTGCGGGAAATAATAATGAAGTCAGTATAATAGTGCATGTAAAAGCAATTTAAATTATTAAAAACTGAATTCATCATTTCTTATACGGACAACACTTCAACAAACTGTGGTATTTGTTAGGTCCAGGCGGGCGAACCTGCCAGCAAGTGCTAGTAAATAATGAATAAATGCCTAGCAATTGTCACTGAATTCGCGGTGTTGGGGAGGCAGAACAAGAACGTCTGTTATTCTAACTAAAAAATCCGTGACGAAATCTTTAGGCTAGTTAGGTAATTTTTGGGAATAGAGAAAACAATTTCTGATGGTCATGGTGGATTATTAAACATGCGGAAATTCTTACAAATATCTGATCATAATGATTTCAAACGAATAGTTATTCTAAATTTTATCTTTTAACTAATATCCTTCAGGTTACGTAAACTTCCATTAATTCATTTGAACCAGTTGATTTTATTTTTACATCTAAGCACGAAAATTAAGGGAATTGCGGAATGGTTCCTTCAAACCACCATGGAAGAATTCCTTCCAGTTCCTTGTCCCCAGTCCTTTCCCAACTCTAATTACTTCGACGTAAACGTAAAGCCATTAGCAAAATAAAAACTAACACATAATAATATTTACTGCAGCTTTATGTGGTGCCTTCATGTACGCTGGAATTTATGACTGTGACTATCCAAATCCTTCTGATAAAATGTAAATAATTTTGGTGCCAAGGCACTGAATGTCCTTCGTACCAATTTTATTCACCTGTAAGTACTAGGACACTCTTTTATTTAATAACTACAAATGACGTTTTATAGGAATATACGCCCAATAATTTTCATGTAAGAAATCTAAACAAAAGTTATTAGTTGGCTAATAATTCCCAAAATGGTATGACAATCCAATTATATACAGCCATTTTGTTTAAATTTATCGGTGTGCATATTTTTTACGTTACTGATTAGCAGTAAAGCAAGTTTACCTTTGTACTCTGCGAATTTTAATTTTAAATTCTATCAGCGTTTTTGGTAAATTTGGTAATTTAGTTCGATCCTACGAAAAAAATTTCCTATACCTTATTTCAAAAATCAAGTTCCAGCTTGTGGTCATGGTGATAATTACCATTCTGCGCTCGTCTCTTAATTCTTCCGCTAATATGTTTCCATGATTCATCACCACTATATGCCCTGAACACTCCCAGTACTCGTAACTTCCAATGAATCCCATTACAACTCCTTTTCTACTCCAGTGACTGATTGTGTTCTGCAGTGACTTAGAAAGCCAAGCAGGCTAGCAGCACTTCTTTGCACCCCCTGCTGGGTATCATATCATGAAAATGTGCCAGTCCACTAGAAATTGTGAGCTTTTCTGATTTCCTCGTGGATGGAGCGATATGGGAAATCATGAAAGTAAATACAGGGCTAGTCAAAATGATTGCAGTGATATCAGAAAATTACTACAGATTTATTATTTGACATATACTTACAAGATTCCACAGATATATAAACAAACTGTTAAATTTTTTTATATTTATTTTTTATGTCTACAGATGCTCAATATGTGCACCTTTAGTGACTCTGCACACATCAAGTCTATAATCGAGTTCTTCCCATACCCGATGCAGCATCTCTCTGTCAATGAGAGCAAATGCATTGGTGATGTGAACCTGCAGGTCTGGCAGATCAACTGGTACTGGTGGCAAGAACACTGTGTCTTTTACGAAACCCCAAACAAAGAAGTCGCAGGGGTTCGGTCAGGGGAACGAGGAGGCCAAGACATCAGCTGATGATCAGCATCCCCAGCACGACCAATCAATCTGTTTGGAATCCTGGTGTTTCGGAAATTACGGACAACTAGAGAAAAATGGGGTGGAGCACCGTCCTGCTGGAAAATAAAATCTTCACTGTCACTTCCAGAAGTGGCATGAGCCAATTCTGCATTTGCAGATAGATTTTCCCTGGAATTAAAGAAAAAAGGCCCATATAGTTTCTTTCGTAAGATCACTTTGGGATAGTCACGAACGTGCTACACATAAGCATGGGGGTTTTCGGTCCCCCAAATGCGCACATTGAGCCTGTTCACTTTTCCACTCACTTGAAAAGTGGCCTCATCACTATCACAAGTTTCGTCTTGTTCTAGACATTGGGCACAGAATTGAAAACGAAGCACTTCATCGTTGTGCGACAGTGCTTGTAGCAACTGTCACCTGTAAGGCTTCATACATAGTCGCTTCCATAGGATTCTCCAAACGGTCTTCTGTGGAATATCTAATTTCCTGCTCGCTCGAGGAGTAGACTTCTGTGGGCTACGAACGTAACTGGCGCGCACACGTTCAACGGTTTATTAAGACACAGGAGGGCGACCCGTTGTTTTACATTTACAAAGGCGTCCCGTGGCTTTAAACTGTTGATACCAACGCCGAATGGTGTTAGCACGCGGGGGATTCTTGCCGAACTTTGTTCTAATGTGTCGCTGAATCAGTTAACACAGACTGAGTCGAATGAAATTCGAGAACAACGTCCGCTTTCTCACTTTCAGCCATCTTGCTCTCTAGCGCTCTAGCGGCCACCGCGGGAAGCTTGCATTTAGTGCAATCGAAACTTGGAGAGCCACTTGTCTTATAACAGAAAACCCTACCATCGTACCTATAACAAGACAGCCAAAAGAAAAATCGTGAAATCACTGGAATCGCTTTGGCTAGCCCTGTAAATATGGTGCAAGTATTTCCCGCTCATACAGATGCTATATAACCGCCCAGCTCACAGGATAAACTCCTGGTTCAACTTCTGACGTTTTTCTGATATGCGTTTTTCTTTATATAGAGTCCACATTCTTATTTAATTAACTTCTAAACATATCACGTTACGCTGCCCATTTCTGTGACAAATGTCTGGAACAGTAGCGTCGCTTCGAAGATTGAAGGGTGGCGTGTTTTCTCTTTAGAGAGAGTAAAGAAAGTTTAAAAAATGCGTGCCGCTTGTAGTGGTGTTGTCGTGTGAGGCAGGGAGAGGAATCCGATGGCGGAATCCAGGCTTGGTCCGAGCCGCATACCATCCCAGGCGTGGCGGAATCTGCCGGCTACAGAAAAGCGGCCTCACTGCTATATTGGAAACAGGACAGGCGTCGCTATCCAAACATGATCTCACTGCTTCCGTTCATTCACAGACGGACGGGTTATTGAGAAGTCCGGCGACTCAATGGAGAAACATGTGGCTAAGGTGCCCGTACTGGGATTCACTGGTCACCGCTCATATTCTGGTCTCGGCCGAAATTTAAACGGCCTTTTAAAGATACATTCTTCATCCATGTTCTCGTGTAAATCCAACGCAATTTATTTTAGAAATTCTGAGCATTTTGAGCTCAGTGATGAGGGTGTCTGACAAGCAGTAGGGTATTTTCTCTTTTGTGATCCTGGTTCGTGTGACATTTTCTACAACTACATCTACATCCATACTCTGGAATTCTCAAACATTGTGGGTGGCTGAGGGGGCTAAGCACCAATCTTAATTGTGTGCATTCAGATCCCGAATAGCACGAGGAAAGATAGAATATATAAAAGCATCAGTATGGCATCTTATTTCTCGAATCTTATCCCTCCGGTCATTACAACCTAAACAGGTTGGGGGAAGAAGTATTTCATTGCACTGGTAAGTCAAAGAATTTCGCATATTCTCCAATAAATTCAAACGAAAACGACGTCGTCTGTCTACCAAACAATCCCAGCCCAACCTATGTATCAATTTTGTAACGCTTTCATAAGGGCTGTAACAACCAGTCACGAATCGAGCGGATCTCCTCTGTACCCTCTCCATGGTGTCAATCAATCCCTTGCGATACGGATCCCAGACTGCAATACAGTAATCCAGATGTGGACGCACTAGAGTTTTGTACGCGAGTTACTTTTGTATGAGCATTAAAATTCCTCAAAATATGTCCTATGAATAGTTACTTAGAATTAGCTTTATCTACGTCGGTAGTTATGTGCAAGTCCCATTTCATGTTGCTTTGTATTATTACACCCAGATACTTCAGGGAATCAACCGTTTCAACAACTGAATTGTTTACTTTGTACTCGTGAACAAATTGATTTTTTTTTTTTTTTACTTATTCGCATTGCCTTACACTTTTTGCAGTTAAATTTAAGCTGCCTTTTGTGCCACCACTCGGAAATAGCGTCCAAATCACGCTGAATTCTTAAGAAATTGTCAGAGCACCTTATTTCCCTATAGATAACTTCATCATCAGCAAACAATTGCAACCAGAATTTATCGTTGCCACCTAGATCATTTATTAAATTAAAGAAAGGAGGTGAATTAAGGTGACAAAATTTGCTTTGTTCACGTTCGGTAGGACTTTTGTTAGTAAGGATTCCACGTTAAACTGTGGCTCCAACTCACGCCGTAGAATTACTGGTTTAGGTTAGGTGGCTATGAGAGAGGCGCACTGGTCAATTGGTATCATGTCATTATGACCCATCTCCAGATTTTTCTCACTTATGCGCCTATTATTAACTAAATCATAATGAAACATTTTCCTTGTTTAAAAGCTTCTGAGATAACCCTATATATTAAAATATACACTGAACCCTTCAAATCGACTTCTCGACATTCAAAGTACTAGAAAGCTGAGTTCTCGATTATATGCGCCAGATGAGCTTGATTTTTATATTATATCCGAAGTAAGCCAGAATTATGTCATTGATATAGCACTGAAGATTGTATCGCCATTTCGTATACCATAGATTTCCATGCGATGTGTACTACACATAGGCTTAGAAAATGTAGACAGAACCGATCTTTCTTCCTGGTCAAAAAGTATAAAACTCAAGAGGATTTTTTTTTTTTTTTCACAACCATATAAACCTTCTTCTTTTGATTCGTGATGTTTAGGGGAAAGTTTATATTGCCAAAAATTGGATTCATCACAACTTTAAACAACACACATGTTGTGTTTACATTGACTTCATTCGATTTCGCAAGTTTTGCTAAATTAGACTTAAAATAAAGAAATATTTTGACCGAGTGCTAACTGACACTTCGCTTAAAACGAAAAACATTGAATAGTGTATTTAGAAATAATGCTCTCGAAATTTTGAATTTATATATAATATCACAGGTACTATTTCTATCAGTTTTCATGGCTTTCCTCTGAAATTAATCTCGAGTTTGAGAGTGAGAAGGCATTGTGTAGGATTGAAAAAATCCATGAGAGTGATTTTTTTCTGGGAAGGTAGAGAAGGTCTAGTGATTTACTTGGGTGGCTGGAAAAGTGATACAATTTATGGACTGTTTACTCGATGTTTTTTAGTGTTGGGAAACCAAATAGTAATTTTATTTTACTGTTGATATTGAATCCTACTTCGACTGTCTACCCGTTGTAACATACAGATTCGGGCAGTAACTGCCGAGATCTGAGAAGGTAATGTGGTGCTCTACCTCTATTGATCATTAGCGTCGTTCAGATTGATACCTGCTCCTTCACCTTTTGAGGTCAAAATAGTTTTTGTCAAGAATAAAGCTTATTATTCCCCAGATATTCACTACAGTTTCACAGACGGGAAGCCGTCGGTTTGAATCCTTTTCCAGTCATCCAGAGCCAGAAACAATAAAATAAAATAAAAAACTTCATCGTACACATTTTTATTTATTCGTATATTCCTACTGTTGAAAAGAAAGGTGTTTCTCAAACGAAACAGTTTTATATTACTCTCATCATTTAGCATTGCGGTCTCAATAGTATAATATAAGGAAACAAGCCTCTAACCCCGCCATAAATGACAGATGAAAGGAATATCCTGGCAATTGATTGCGATTGACTAAACAAAAAGAATTGTTGTTATCTAATTTGTAATTTGTACATATTTCGGTTATAGTTTACAGTGCGATACAGGTGGAGCATCTACTGAACTAATGATGTCACAGTTAGGGAACCAATGAAACTAAAAATGAATTAGGAATCACAAAACCTTGTGCTATAGCACATGATAATGGTTTTATTCCTGGTCCAGGTCTCTTTCAGCGCGATAAGTACGGAAATACTTCCATCCGTATGAAATAATAACTTCAGTATCTCGGCGCTTATGAAAGCAGCTTAAATTATTTATGAAACTAATTTCATAGTGAATTATTCTGTAAAAAAAATTGTGTCATTTGTCGTTGTGGTCCTGTCTGCATTTCAACATAACGACAACTTCTACTAATATTGCTGTTCAAAATTCATAGCTGCTATCACCCGTGCACGAATACATTCACTGTATTTCGATCTAAATTTGACCCACTGTAAATATTTACTTGTAACTGATATAGTGACATCACTAATTAAAGCACTAATAATTAATATATTAATTTAAACGCAGTCCATTCTTTTAATTCAGTGTTTCGGCAAATCATTTCTTCGAATATATTAAAAAAGTATATACAACAAATATAAATATCTTGTAAGCCCGTCAAAAATGACGTGTTGAACGCATTGCACTTTTAGCAATTAGTTTCTTCGCTAACTAAGACAATTTTCATCAAATAACGCTCATAATTTTGAAAATGATGTAATGTACATATTTCTCAGCTTACTGTAACAACAGTATCGCTGTATAGTGTGTATAATAAGTTAATAACATCGAACGAATTTTAACTAAGAAAAAGAAACTAATAATTACTATGCCGATTTATACGAAATACATAGTTTTCTTTTAGTGTGCTGGCAGCTCATTTACTCGTGGATGCTCCGTAAAATAGGACTTCTATGAAATAACGCGCATTACCTTGAATATCTCCGATCGTTGGTGGTTGGGCAGCGGAGGCGAAAAGCGTGACGTCAGAGTGTGAAACACCGGTACTTCGAATAGATATACAAGCGGCAGCGAAGAAGCAACAAAAAATGCGTTAAGTCAGGAAAATGAGTCAAATATAAGTGGCACAAAATGAGGCATTGAAAATTACGCCGGGCAGCAGCAGGCTGCAGTAAGAGAAAGAATTTTAACAACTTTATGTTTCACCTTGATTTCCAATGAAGGCACTGATACGATTTGTGATTGGTCCAGGCTGTTTCCTCTATAGTGACGGAAGAGTGGCAGGGTTGAAAACACAATCCAGGAGTTAGTTCGCTTTCACTCTCAACTCTTTCTGGCTAGCATTATTTATTGCCAGTGGATCACCGGTGACGTCATCATCACTAGGCGGCAGCGGAATAGATGGAAGAAATCTCGTGACAATTTTGCAGCACTGTCTGTTTGGTATCACTTGTCACTGATCATTCAGTTTCTAAATCCACATTGCAGAAAAAATAGCCTCACTGCGTCTGTTATTGCATACCAGTCTATTGCTTGTGAATCGTTGCAAATTCCCCTGTAAATAATTGCACAGCAGTTTATTCACGCCAAGTCGTATCGAAAAAATTAATTTGTTAAACATCAGATGGCGTACTTCCCCTTCAAGACACTATCACGAGTACTTACACTCTTGCTCATAGTTGCTATTAGGTCTACCTCGAACTCCTTCTATCGGTGACGACAGTATGCAGTCCACAATTTGAATGTTGATTAGACCTTCCCACAGAAGGTAACAGAAAAACATACCAAGCCCGGTGTTTGAATGGTAACGCTTAGGGTTGACATTCGGGAACACGCAGGTTCGAATCCCCTTCAGGCCCTGCAGATTTCGATATTCCATCGTACCCTAAAAAAATTCCATGTGAATGCCGAGATGGTTCATCCAAAACTCAATGGTCGAATTCGTTCCTTTTCATTGCTTCATGTCCTATCCCACTTGTAATGACCTCGACGTTAACGATGCATCAAGCCAAACGAAAAAGAAAATGTAGGGGTAGTGTTATATGGTTCGTGGTTTAATTAATATGATAAATAGCCAGTCCATCATACAGTTCAATTTAAACTTGTTTTTTTTTTTTCTTCATAAGCACGACGTCAAAGATATAGGTTACATTAATACATACAATCCAGCGATTGCCGACAACACTTCTTCCACAGACAATACAGTCCTTGGCCATCGTAAATTGAGTCTGTAAAAACTGTCTCTCTGTCTCGGATGTTCGCTTTATATAAGCTCCATCGAAACTTCTAGAACACTACAAAGGATTGCGACAGATATTTCTCGAACATTAACAATACTTAAAGAATTGAATCATATTAAAAACAATCAGAATTAATACATAATCATTTAAAATCATTACGAAATGGTAAAAAATGGATATTAAAGATAATTAAACACAAAATTATCTACAGAAATAATTTTAAACTGAAGAAAATTGCCCTTTAGACATCATAACTTGCCTTAATATTTGGAATTACAAACATTTAAGCAATTCTTTTGCATAATTATGTCCTTAAACATATTAAATGGCCTCTAAATAATTTCTTTTCATAAAACAAAGGCTATATACATTGATTTGCAGTAAATTGAAAAACAAACATACAAGATCATATTCAACCAAACTCTAGCTTACTAAATGCTTCATAAAATACAATTCCATTTAAGTTTCGGTTTGAGGGCTGTTACAGTAGGACGCAACACTCTTCCCTCGCTGTGTTTGTTGTTGTTTGTGTGGATAACCTGCAAAGTGTTGTGATGTACACTGTGCTACTGTGTTGAGTCCATTGAAGATGATGGAAAAAGGAGTGTTAAATCCGGTGATGGCCCATTCAGGGGACCACTAGTTTTACGTTCCCATCGAATGGACGAGTAACGATCAACATTCTCGTATGCCCTCACTGCTGTAGATTTAATCACTTAGAATATTAATTGAGTTAGTTTCAAATTTGGTAACACTCGAACTTTTATCCAACGTTTTTTCTTTTTTGCCGTTATCAGTCTTTCGATTGGTTTGATGCAATCCATCATTTCTTCCAAACTTGCGCTAAACTCTTCATCTCAACATACCCTGTACAACTCAATACGTTCTCGATTATCTGCTTCATATATTCCTGTCTTCCTCTACAGTTCTTACCGTCGACAGTTCCCTCTACTAATAATGTATCTAAAATATTACCCACGATCCTGTGTCTTGTTTCCTTTAGACTCACCGAGCGTGGTGGTGTAACGGTTAGCGTTCTGGCCTCACATTCAGGAGGGCGGCGGTTCGAATCTCCGTCCGGGCATCCAGATTTGGGTTTTCCATGGTTTCCCCAAATCACTCCAGGTGAATGCCGGGATGCTTCCTTCAAAAGTCCATGGCCGAATTCCTTCCCATTCCTTGTCCCCCCCCCCCCCTCCTCAATCCTTTCCCATCTCTAAAGATACTATATCTGTCAACATAATTTTCAGCATCCTTCTGTAGTACCACATTTCAAGGGCTTCAATTTTCCTTCTCTGTCTCCGAAACCCTTACACCCCTCCAACACGTGTCGTCCTGCAAACATAAGTTGTTGTCATCTCTGACCTTCGATTCCGGCGCCATATGTCGGAGTGCAGACAGCTCGTTATAACTGTTTGATGTTATTCCTTTGACGTCTTTCTCTGTTCCTTGTGCTGCCACGCGTCACTCGTCCTTATTCATTTTCGTTCCCTCGCAGAAATAGGATTTCCTTGAGTGAATGCTATACGTTCTCAATATCCTGGAGAAGTTCGTGCGTCAAAATATGCCGCATAACGATTTCGTCCGGAATTGGATTCCTGGCAGGCGGGGGGTTCTAAAAGGCTTTTCTGAGAGCCTCGTAAATCAGGCCCTCTCACGAAACTCGTATTTTGCAAATTAGCCACATGCTTTGCTGTCGTATCACGACATTGCCTCTCAATCCTTTGTTGAACATTTTTACAGCACCATTGTTTTACTTCCTTCACACGAGACAGTGAAGAAAAAGTATTGTTTGCGTGCAAAACATCTGTTTTGAATTTTCAGCAGTGTTTTGCAAGTTACGGCGTCTCAGGCTTGCAAACGACGAGCTACCAATTCAGATACCAATGTACAGGGGATCATTGTTATAATTTTAGGCAGTTTTATGCTCTCACATAGCGGCTAATCACTAAAATTCGATTCAAAAATATTCTTTTTGGAAACAGATTGGCTAATTCCTTTAAGTTAGATCGTCTTCAATGATCCAAACGATTGATTGTACATAAACACCGTTTTTTTTAATTATTTTCTCTTAAGTTACATTATAGTTCGTTCAAAGTTTCACTGTTAACAAATTTCGCCTCATTAAATTTTGATTTACCAGTATCAGTTTTAAATATTTTGCTTTACACATTTGTCTAATATTGGTGCAGAAAATTTGACAAGTAGATACATTTGGCACAAATGCATTTATTACAATCATAACAAAATTAAAATTATAAATATTTATTTTATGGTGTAATCAGATGTTATTTACTGTTATAACACTTAATACAACGTAACTGTTATCTGCTTTGATAACTGGTTTTATAACAAACTGATTTCACTGATATTTCATATTTAGTATATTATATTGTTTCAGTTTTATTAAATTGTTACAATTTTTTATGGTATTCGAGAAAATAGTTCTTACACATAATTTTTATTTGATACACCAACGTAGCTTGTATGTTTACGCTCAATATATGTGTCAAAATAAATCCATTTTAACGTAGTTAAATTGTCTGAAACAAAAATTACTTTTTTTTTACTTAGTTTATAAAATATACGGAATGGTTTATAACGGTAAATTTTTAAGCATATACGAGTTTGCTAATTCTGAATACAAAGAATTTATACCAATATTAGGTGATACTACAGTCAGTTGTTTGACTGTAGCTGCTTTATTGTGCATCAACGAAGCAATGACACAAAGCAAAAAATTAAAATTGCGGCAAAAGATTACTGAAACCAATAAACAAGGGTAGTATAGAGGGCTATTTAAGCATTCACAGAAAAAAAATTAAAATTACAAAAATTAAGGTGTTTCTGAGTGTATAACCCTGATACTTTGTTGTCGGAACTTTAAGGTGCCAAAGGTCCCCGGTTCGAATCGCTGTCTCGGCGGGGATTTTCATAGTTCCTTAACCCAACCTTCACCTCCGTCATAGCTTGCTGTATAACATGAAGTACGCCAGAATGCTTCCGTAGTTCTGATTCCACGTTAAACTGTAGTATACCCGGTAGGATTACCGGGTTATGCTAGTCGGCTACGATATGGGCGTATTGCGCAGCCGAGGGTAACACTATCACAAGGTCATTACCACCACACATTTTTAGTTAAAAGTTATTTTATTTCTACATGTTTCGCTACCCGTAACAATGAATTCGGCTGATAAAGAAAGGTGTCCTATTACAAATGACATAAATGAGTTAAATAATTAAAATCCATAAGTAAATTCGGTCGTTTAACACTCTGTTTAGTTTTCTATGGCAAACTACGATTTAAATTTATTTCCCTAATTCGAAATAAAAAAAGAAACAAATATAATATTCCGTTTCAAACTGAAGTTTCTGTTATTACTGAATCGTAATGTGTTGATTTGGAACTACAGCACATAGTTTTTTTTAACACAAATTTGTGTTCCGTATAACATGTGCAGCCTGCTAGCTCACATTTCAGTACCCTTTTACGTTTATTTGTGAATAATAAATTTTTCAGTTATTCTGCGAATATGATAGAACAAATATAAACACTGAAACAAGCTACCCTCGTCTGAAACAGGCAGGAGACGACGCGACAACCCACGTAACATTTGGATTTACCGCTCTTCAGCATAATCCCATGTCACAGTGGCGGTAACGTCCCTTGGCTACACGAAATAATTGTTACCGGCTTCAGTGTAATGAAATATGAAATGTCGAAATGTTGCGACAGTTAGTTTACTTCGTCACCATTTCCGTCTTTACCTGCAGATGATTTTATCAAATAATTTCCTGATACAATTCCCCCCCCCCCCCCCGATGAGACTTCGTGAGATTTGGTCGGACCCCCCACCCCTGTAAAATGAAGTGAGATTTTGACCGTGACCCTCCTCCCACCCCCCTCTCTACGAATGGACCTCGCAACTTTTTGAGACTTTTTTTTGTAGGTCTCATGCTACCAAGGGCGGTTATACCCCCCTAAACTCGGTTTTTTACCCCCCCTAAAATCGACTTTCGCGTCATTTGTAGACTTTTTTTTAGCTCTATAATTCTACAAGAATTTCAAAAACCTCACGTGAGATTTCCGTTGACCCCTCCCTCTCCCTTGGTGAGGTTTCGTGAGATTTCGCCGGACCCCCCCCCCCACCCTATTTCACCAAACGTAATTAATGGACGCTCCCAAAAGAGTTATTTTTGTGACAAGCCATCTTTCTTCCTTCGTATTCAACCAAAATCGATAAAAATGGTATCACTTTAAAGATTAAGTTCTTCGCTTTGGTAGAGTCATTAATTGAGAAGGGAATGATTCGAAATTCAACCACTAAATGGCAAAATTATAAACAATCAAGGTTACGGGAATGCGATAGTTCAGGGTCAAGCCGCTAGACTTCTGTGGCATCGATGAAGAGTCATCGCAAAACCGCTAGACAGCAACACTTCATATCTAAAGTTTCGCACGGGTCATGTTCGCATTACCGCGAATTATTTCGTTTGAAAGATAAACAATTTTTGCTACAAACAATGAGATAGTTCAGTGCCAAGATGCTAGGATTTGCTGTCGTCGATAAGGAATGATCGTATTAAGGTGCGTTCCCACGGCGCGTGGTTGGCATTGCGCGCCTTTCATCTTTTACCGCCTGGCGGTGGGTCGAGGCACTCCGTCCCTGCTAGCATATGCGTCAAAGATGAAAGGCGTCCACTACCACGCGCCGAGGGACGCGGCGTGGGAACGCGCCTTCACTGTTAGATAGCAGCATGACATGTTCCAGAGATATTGATAAGCTATGTGTGTTTTCTAGAGTAAGGAGTGTTTGTTTCTCACCGAGAAATATTTCAGTAGCTCTACTTGTTTCGTAAGTCGTTGTGTTTTGCTACGTATACAGGGTGTTACAAAAAGGTACGGCCAAACTTTCAGGAAACATTCCTCACACACAAACAAACAAAATATGTTATGCGGACATGTGTCCGGAAACGCTTACTTTCCATGTTAGAGCTCATTTTATTACTTCTCTTCAAATCACATTAAACATGGAATGGAAACACACAGCAACAGAACGTACCAGCGTGACTTCAAACACTTTGTTACAGGAAATGTTCAAAATGTCCTCCGTTAGCGAGGATACATGCATCCACCCTCCGTCGCATGGAATCCCTGATGCGCTGATGCAGCCCTGGAGAATGGCGTATTGTATCACAGCCGTCCACAATATGAGCTCTAACATGGAAAGTAAGCGTTTCCGGACACATGTCCACATAACATATTTTCTTTGTTTGTGTGTGAGGAATGTTTCCTGAAAGTTTGGCCGTACCTTTTTGTAACACCCTGTATATTTTAGATAAAAAATAAACAATTTCTACAAATGATCCGGTTCTGCTTTGATCCTACTACAAAACACCAACCCCGATAATCATCGAAGATCATTTGAGAAATTTTCCACCTAGTTAAAATTTATTTCGATCTGGATGTGAACTATGACGTTAAGTAAGGTAGCCCCAAGCGGATCAGGCAGCAGAAGTTACAGAAGGCATCTACTGTCTGTTACAAAATAGGGGATGATGATTTCTTTTTACGTTTTTCGTCAAGGAAGTAATATAATTCCCACCTACAAGACATTTAAAATATAAAAATACATTGCTATGTCTCATAAATCTCATTTCTCATTCACTATCGCATCGTTTGTCTCTCTTCTGCATACGGGAGTCTCCACAGGAAAGATTGAATGAATTTTGTGCAGCTTCGTTAATGACGGTTGCCTGAATTAAAGCCGCAGGATAATTGTTAGTGATACATCCCGAAGCTCCTCCTAGTAGCTTACTTGCCCTCGCTGCTATTGATTCCGTCCAACACTCAATTAAAATCTCTCTCCCCTCCCTCAGAAGCCTTAAACATGTTCCTAGGGAAAACCGTATTACCTGGACTTTGACGCCACGCAGTTCGCTTATCACGACGACAATTTAAATATCAAATACAACTACGAAAGGGAACTATCATCCCCTTAAAAATCTTAATAAAAATTTTAAAAATTCAAGTTTTGGACCGGAAAAAAATTAGATATTGATATAAGTCTTCTCTGGAGACTAGCCGAGTAAGCAAGGATATTTCGGCGATCTGAAACTCCGTCGCCATCTTCACTTCACCAGAAGATGGCGACGGAGTTTCAGATCGCCGAAATAACGTGTGGAAATACATTTATTACTCTGTTAGTCTCCCGAGAAGACTATACCGTATCACTTCTCAACGCCGAGAAAAACTTCGTTCTTATGTAAGAAATAGATATGTCAGTCAATAGTTAGAAGCCATAAGTGTACATAGTGTTTTTATATATGACTCTAATTTTTATTTTCTTTACGTTACTATTTTTTTCTCATCAGCAGAAATTAAATTAAACTCAAAAAGCGGGTGAGTGTTTTTTTTTTCTTTTGGGCAGTGGGACGTGTCCATGATAAGGTTATTAGAGCTGAAAGGTGATATTGGACAAGGAACTGGGAGGAAGAATAATCTGGTCTTTTTTAAACAAACATCCGAGAATTTTATCTGAGTAACTTCGGAAAACCAAGAAAAACCGAAATCTAAATGGCCGGACCGTGGATCGAATCTAAGCAGCTTCTAGCCACAAAAGTTTCCAGTCACAAAGTTGTTTCATTAATGTAAAAGTGTTTCGTGATCGTTACCAGAGGAACCGTTTTATCACACTCAATTTACTAACCACCACTACATGTGAAAATCAAGCGTAGGGGGTGTGCGGTAACGCCCCGGCCTCACATTCAGAGGGTACGGGTTCGAATCCTCGTCCGGCTATCCAGTCGCTTCCTCGAATCACTCCAGGCAATGCCGGGATGTTTCCTTCAAAAAGGACATGGCCGAATTCCTTCCAGTTTCTTTCCCGTATCCATTCTCGCTGTTAGATGTCTCGTGGTTTAAATTACATATATTAAATAACTAGTGCTCGATCCAGTTTCAAATTTTAACTGTTTTTATTGTTGGTAAGGCATCGGACTTCAAAATACAGTTCACATACAAACACAATGCTCCAACGATTACATTCGGCACTTCTTCCAAAGACAATACTACCAAAACTATTCTTTCAACATTGTCCTTGGCCGACGTAAACTGTCTCTGTAAAACTCGGTCGAAAAACTGTCTCTTAGTCTCTGCTGATCGCATTATATAAGTTCCATAGAAAGTTCTATAACACTACAAAGGCTTCCGACAGATATTTCTCAAACATTAATAATATTTAAACAATTGAAAACATATTAAAAACGATGGGAATTAATACATAATCATTTATAATCATTACAAAATGCTTAGAAATGAAAATTAAAGATACTTAAAGACAAAATTATCCACATAACTCATTTTAAACTGTAGTAAATCATGCTTTAAACATCGTAGCTCACCAATTACAAACATTTATGTAATTCTCATGCATAGTTCTTCCCTTAAACATATTGAATGGTATTTAGATAATTTCTTTTCACAAAACAAAATCCATTTACACTGATTTACAATAAAATACAAGACTAATATATAAAACCATTTTGAATCACACTCTAGCTTGCTACAAATGCTTCATAAAATACAATTCCAGCTAAAATTTAGGTTTGCGGGCTGTTACACCGACGTTGACTAAGAGTAAAACCATAAGAAAGGGGGAAAAAAACATGTAAAAAATACTGTAAGTCATCCATTCTATCATAAAGACGGCGAATAGTACGAGCGCAGTGTCATTGCAATCCAAATACCTTCAGTTATCCACATTAATGACATTTCACCATGCGCAAACGTCACAAAACTGATTTATGCCCTATTAAAGGCACTGTTTCATGACAGTTTCTCAAAGAAAATATATTTGTTTTACTCAAACTACATATTCATTATTCACCACAGATTTCATCTCTCTTCTCATTATGCAACGCGTAAAACATTGAATGTCTGAATGTTTTGCCTTCCATGTCTCACAAGAGTTTTTTTTTTTTTTGCTTTGGCCTAACGGCTCGTCGATGGCAAGATCATTAGGGCCATGAGAAGATTGGGGCGAGTAACGGGAAGGAATTTGGCTACGGTCTGTTTGAAGCAACCATCCTGGCATTCGCCTGGAATAATTTTGGGAAATCACGGAAACTGAAGTCTGAAATTTGCATCAAAGCTCAATGACATTCCTGTGTCAAATTTTAAGGCATTCTGCCAAACCTCCGGTGTGATACCGTTTTTCCCCCCAGAAAATCATACCAAGCGATTGCAAAACAGTAGTACGAGGTGCCTTCAAGCGTATATCGCAATTTTGACAGAGTCCATATAATTATATATTTTATTCCTGCTCGGAAATCTTCGTGATTGTTGTTTTAGTAATTCCTGGATGAATTTTCATTCAAACCAGGAAGACAGTATGATTCACATTAATCTAGCGCAGAAAAACATTTTTGGCTGAAACAAGCGTCTATCTTTCGGGAAGCCATTCCCTATACAAGTTAGTTCCAGGAAATCTGGGCTGAATTCATGGATTTATAACAGTTCCACCTCTTTGGATTTGGTTGTCACATATTCTGATATTTGTTTTACATCTTTTCCGTATAACCTGTAACGAATGGATCAATCCTCAATTTACACTTTCTCACAAACGGAGTAAAAGAATGAACGATACATTGAAACTAACATTCCTCTCCTAGCATAGACCATGTTAAGTGACGTACGCTGTCAACAGAAACGCTGTATCTTGATCTAAAACGATTTTATATATCTTCTTGAACAAAAATGAGCAGTCGTGTAGCGTAATTTTATTTTATTTATTTATTTTCATGGCTTTTAGCCTTTGTCGGTCATACAGACAGCATTTTACAAAAGTTTACACTGGTGTGTGCAATATAGTTTTAATTGTTTGATACCTTTCAATGGCATAGTTAAAACACAGTTGCCACAATTTCTTTGCCCCCTGGTTAATAGTTTCGTAGAATTCGGAGTAGGTTTAATACGTTTATGATGAAAATTCATGATCCGTGGTTCGAATCCCTGTGGGCCCACGAATTCTTACAAGTCTATAGTTGTTAATATGAAGTACATCAAGACGTTCTGTGGTTCGGATTCGAGCTAGCATTTAGGTTCACATCCACATCAGACCAACCAGTATCAGTTATCCATGGTTTCCAGAAATCACTTCAGGCAAATGCCGAGTTGGTTTCTTCAAAATACCACGGTCGATTTTCTTCTCTTTCCATGTCACTAATCTGCACCCACCTCTAATGACTTCGACACTGATGACTAGGTTCGGAGCTTTAGGACAAATCATTTTTTTCCTGCCTTCTTTTTAAGCTATAATGCTGAATTAAACACTGATTCAACGTTTCTGATTGTATTGTAATATATTTTATATAGCTCATAAAGGCATATTCAGGCCATTTTTCTAGTTTCGGTCATATTACGATAATATTTATGGTCATATTTTGAGGAAAAATCTGGTAATTTTTAATAATACTGGGAATTCAACAGAAGTTATATATGAAAAGAAATAAGGGAGCGTGCATAAACCACGTAGCTCAATTTTGGCCCCCTGTTAACCCCCCCCCCCCCCTCCCCACGTAGCACGTAGCTAGCTTTTTTACCTTTTGATTCCAGACGACATTTTGCACTGTTTTCTCTTGTCAGACTATTGTAAATTATATACGGAGATAATTAACTGAGGGAAATAAATATTCACATACTGTTGTGAGTTTTGTTCCTCATTTTAACTATGAAAAATGTTATGAAAGTAAGGCTACGTTGCCTGGCTCTGAACCCCCCCCCCCCCCACGTAGCCCAGCGTAGCCTTCCAGCCAACCCCCCCCCCCCCCCCCCCCTGGACCGAGCCACGTAGTTTGTGCACGGTCCCTAAAGATAATTATTCTCAGAACTTTACTCCAATTACACATTAGAGGAAAAACCAAACTAATTGTCACTGAATTGATCAGAATTCACCAGTCGAGAATTAAAGGTATCGATTATTGTCACTCTCTAAACTTCAATGTTCCGTCCGTCTTTTAATCTCAACAAAGCAGCAGAAGCATGTCTGTGTCAGTTCGCGTCAATCAATGTCTCACTGTCGCCAATACTTTTGAAAATAATTGCTCAGTCAGTGTTAAATCTGCAGTGGATCAGTGAGTACCGCCATGAAAAAAAAAAAAAAAAAAAAAAAATCTGAAAGTGCGATGTTACATAGTTACCTAAAGGAATTTTGAGAGGAGTATTTTAGTACAGACGAAAGAGTTATTCTCTATAAATTATGTGAAATTAAGTGACTTCAACAACGGGATTTAAAACTTAATTTCTCAATGGTGCCGTGAGTAGAGGTGGGCAAATTGACTCACTGAAAAGAGCGGTGTTCATTTGATCACTCCACGAAAAGAACTAGGTCTTTTGAACGGTTCACTAGCTCAGTTTTATTTGAGACCTATTTTTTTTAAGTATCACTCCTCAGAGTCCGGTTACGGTCCCACTTTTCGATGAAAATACCCCCCTTAAATCGACTTTGATGCAATTATTACACCTTTTTTTTTTAGCTCTACAGTCCACAAAACACACGTGAACAAGCTCTTCTTGATCTTCGGAATTAGCCGACTTATGACCGACTCACCTAGAAGAACTACCGTTTAGTTTTAGTGAGCGACTGCTCACTCGCTCTTTTAAAAGAATTGCTCTAAAGAACTGATTCACTCGCGAATGACCCATCTCTAGCCGTGAGTGCATGGAAGCAAATCATGCTGTCTAGGTGAAAGCAACACTACTAGATAAAATAAATGATGTATAATTTAGCATGTTTTGATGCATAGTAAGTTTAAATCTTTGGTCATATTTTGTCATTTTTAAGTCATATTTGCCCTTTCTTGAGGTAATATTTGTCTGCATATTTCTCTGTTTTTTTGGTCATGAACATCCGAACCCTACTGCTGACGCTTAAAGCAAAATAGTTCCATATTGCACGACAGAAGTGATAGGGGAAGGTCGGGTAACCCCGGACATTTAAAGTTCTAACAAACCAACCACGCTGTGTCGGTACAACTTTACTGTAAATATGCAGCCTGTAGTTTAAAAACAAATGCAACTGAGCTGCGGCTTGGGCGGCCAGTGAGTTCTACTCTAGTGTGTGTTTTGTTCCTCATAGAAGTTTTACGTCGCTCCAGTCAAAATTCGTTGGAGATTATTAAATATGATTCTCCAAATAAACGCATAGCAAGGCCGGCTCGAGTATCTAAAAGGTCAAGATTTTAATATCTTCACCATCTAAAAAATGTGGAGAGGAGGGAAACAAAGTAAAGACAGTAAGAAGGGCGAGGCAAAAAAATAAAAAAGATAAAGGCGCTATAAAGACATTGAAAACAAAGAAAACTATTCAAAGTCTTTCCGAAGAAAATGACGTAAAGCAGACTGAATGCATCGTACGTGGAAATTTTTTTGGAGAAAACTGGATTCAGTGTTATAAAACCAAGACCCGGCCCATAAAGATTGTGTTTATATTGATTTTTCAGATATCCATTATTATTGTGATTCTTGTAAGGCCAAAAAACGATTAGGCCAGCATTTATTACTGAGTCCCGGGCTACCCGACAACTTTTGTGTTGGCAAAAAATTAAGTCGAAAATATGTTTAATTTAAATCGTTGAAAAAATGTTATGATTACTACCTTCTAATAATATGATTGCAGAAGTACCAAGTTTATTTTTAAGATTAAAATAGAGACAGAAAATACGGTTATTTTATTTTTAATTGCAATTTGTTTTAAGTGTACGTGGCTACCCGAACTTCTCGTATATGCAGCAAATTTGTGACTCGGTGGCCTAACCCCTCAGGTTATTCCGGACAACGATACGTCGCATGTATGTATTTATGTATGAATGTTTATTTGGGCCAACTAGGACTACGTTAATTCTTCGTTTTTGGCTTGAATTTGCTTTGTATGTGTACACGTCCCTGTTACAAACTGAGTTCTTAGCTCTAAAGAGAACTTACAGTTTAACGTGGAATTCGAATCATGGAAGCGTTCTGACGTATTTTACATTATGCACCAAGATTTGCCAGAGGTGTAGGTAGGATTAAGGGCCTTTTTTAAAATCCCCGATTAGACCGGTATTAGAATCGGGGATATTTCGATCTTCAGTCGGATGCCTTAACCATTGAGCCACCAGAGTGCTCGTAAATTTATGTTTTCAAAAAAAGAAAGAAGAAAAAAGGACTGAAAAACTCCAGACTGGCAAGGATCGTTTATGTAAGTTTCTGTACAAAGGATCTAATTTTGGTTGAACCAGCTGTCACGATATATCCTGTACCGTGTTCGTACTGTTTGCCCCCCGACTTGGTTGCCCCCTAGCGGCTTAAGGCATGCACTAAGCCTTGGCAGATTCGCGTAATGGCGCGTGGTGAATCCTCACGAACTTTGTGCACAGGGTGGCTTTAAACTCTAAGGCCGACAGATATCGACTGTCGCCCTTAATCACTCGGTATCGATCCGCGTCAACTTCGGTATCATTGCGCAAATGAGTTATTAAATTCGGATTGGGGTTCTGCTAAGCCCGCGCTCCGACGGTTTCGTGGTAATCTCGTTTCACGCAGAGCCGCTCCAAAATTAAATTCCCCCGACAGATCCATGAATTACAAATATAATCGTGACATAACTGTAGGGCCTGAATTCTTATCTCCTCAAATTAATTTGGAATGTACTAGTTCCAGTTTTATTGCTGTCGCAGTAGACAGTAAAACTCTTCATCAGAGTCTGATATGTGGCGTGTGCATATATCATCTGTCATTGGCAGACCTAATTCTAGAGTTCGATATTCCGTGGTCGAATTTTTGAAGGAGTGAAATGAATGTTCAAAGCAAATATCCTAAAAAAGTCATCTGAAGTATTGTTGATCGATATGAGGTCCGTAGGGATCAGGGCCGCAATTAAGCGTAGGCTGTAGCCTAGGGGCCCGCACCACAAAGAGGGGGCAACCCTGGTCCCCCGCCTTGGCCAGTAGTAGAGCGTAAAAAAAAAAAAAAAAAAAAAAAAAAAAAAAGGGGGTAGTTTACGCATAAATTTATTAACATAAGGTCATTTATGAATGCAATAATCTATTTCTCCTACTAACATACTTTGATCGTAATGACAGGGCAGATAAGACAAGAGAAATAAGGTGTCGTACTGACGCCTGTATAAATTTTTAATTTCATCTTGCTGTCGTGGACTGGAATGAGCAGAATAGATATTATTTTGGGTGTAAAGCACCCTCTTCCTCTTGCACTTTTCTGTAAATTGTAGAATATAACTGTTGTACTCAAGCTAATACTAAAAAGTAATATATACTAGTATAGTGTGCGTCGCAAACGATGGCGGCCCAGTTTAGCGAGGGTATGCGCCTGTACGTTATCACTCTGCCAGTAGCCAATCACATTCAGTAACAATCCAGAGCCTGTCGTGTTAACAAGAGTGTTGAATGCGATGTTTGTGAATTGTACAGTTGTAAATCAGTGAGCATTGCAATAATTCCTAATCTAAATACTGGAAGATGAACAACATAAGCGTAAGGTTGTGCATAGTCAAAGCAGAAAGCAAGCATTTTAAAGCATATAAGCATTTTAAGTGTGAAGCAGACGCGAGATGGCCGATCTGCGACGTTGCCAAAGCTCAAGAGAAAACTGCTAAAGCGTGTGATACTAGCCTTAGAATTGTACTGCGAATAGTTAAACGCGGCAACGTTTGCTATTCTATGTCAACCCAATTTCTCTCTCTCTCTGCGCGAACCGCCTTCGTTTGTGACGCGCACTATAACAATATATTAAAAATACATAGTGTATAATATACAAAAAATAAAATATGTTGCAGTTAGTTTCGCCACACTGTAACATACGTACACGTTCTGGAATCAGATTTCTTTTACAGAATGTTAGACACACTTCAAGTTTCAATTTTAGCAAGAATTTGGTACTAATTTACGATCCGTTAACTTACCAAAACAGAAGGATTTAGTGCAATAATTCCTTAAGAAGCAAACAATTTTTCAATTTTGTCGCATAAAGGCAAAAGTTTATAGTCTCAAACGCCCGATCATAAAGGGAGTATATTTTATTTTCTGTATTATTTGATTTCATATAGTCACTACCAGAAGATGACGAATTAACTATCCTATAGTATATAGCTCGGAAAAATGTAATCTTATCGTCTCTCATAGACTCGTCCAAAGAAATCAATTTTTAACGCTTCTAGATCCTAAGTGCACGACAATAATTAGTGATCAAGTTCGGAGTTGGCACATATTCTACAACAGCCTTAACACAAAAACGCAATATATTAACGCTGAAAACTTACGTAATAACATCTCTGGTTAACAAATCGTATTGCAACTTCCTACAATTGTTTCTGAGCGCGATATCATCTTAGGGCAAGCGAATTTACTAGTTGCAGCTTATTTTGGGAATAGTCTTAAATACAGACAGCTTTGCTTTTTGCTTTTGTCGACGTCGAGGTCATTAGAGGTGGGAAATAACTGGATACAAGGAACGGGAAGGAAATCGGCCATGGCATTTTGAAGAAAACATCCCGGCATTCGCCAGGAGTGATTTGGGGCAACCATGAGAAATCTTTGTCTCATCTTTGATGAGTCTAGTAGTAACATATCCAATAAACAAGTCATACTGTGAGTTCATTTTCGTTTTGATTTATTACCAGCACCTAATCCGCCTAATTGGTAATTTAGAATTGCCAATTATTGCGCGATAGTATTAAACATAAAAGATATAGTTCCATTCTTGGTGACACTGGTAACAGCATCTCTGATGAACGCCTTGTAACACTACCTAATACTCGTTCTGATAACTCGTCGAGGAATTATCTTAGAGCAATTCACTTTATTGGTGATTAAATTCAGCTTTGTGCCTATTCCTCGGCTAGGTTCTAAACCCATCAAAAATAATCAATTGAACGCACTATTTTGGCTGTTCATTTCCTCGCCGTTACTTAACATTGTTATTAAATGACACTCATAACCTTGAAAAAAGATTTAATTTGGTTTTTAATTTACTAACAACTATATCTCTGGATAAAGAGTACAAGAAAACGTCTAAATTGACTGAATATAAACAAACAAAAATCAACTAATAAATAATATGTTGATTTAAACGAAATATCTAATTTGCTTTCAGGGTTTTGACTATTCATTTATTAGCTGATGCTTAACTAAATAGCACTGTTATTAAATAAATTCATAACATCTACTATGTAGTAATATCTCTAGCCTTTGTTAATCCAACAACAAAGGCTGGCTGCGTAATGTCACAGCGTGACGGACATGGCTACACAATGACCAAGCTTAGCGTTATATTAGTTCAGCGATGGTATTAAATGTAAAAATACACTGTATAATCTTTGGTAGTTGGTAATAACATCTCTGCCAAATGTACTGTAACGCTACTTCCTCTTGTGGATTTGTCATTGTAAGGGGCCACTGTACTCATGCCATATAACCAGTACAGTGACCTTGCATTACGTAACAGTCTGAAGCGCGAAAAACATTGTGTAATCCCGTCCTATGCTGCGGTAACACGTCTGGTAAACACTTCCTTGTCGCCGCGCCGTCTGGTTGAAGTGGTCACGGGTCACATGATCCTCCCGCCACCGCTTTCTCTCGACTCTAGCGCGTCGGGGAAAGTAGAGCTACCAAACAACGGCTTACGACTTTTTCTTTTTTCTTCCTCCACAGCTACTCCTGTTTGTGTCCGCTTGTGTCATCAGATGTTCGCTTCGAGATTACACACAGGAACCAATCTTTCTGCTTAAAGAAGTCAAGTTATACTTTCATGCGTTTTTCTTTAACTCTATCCTTCTGCCCCGTTTTGTAGAAGTATTTCCGATCAAAGGTCTTATTGGATATTCTCTCCTCTTCTTTTTCTTGCTTTTACGGCACGCGTGTGAAGTAATTGGTTTAGCTTTTTTTTCAATCAGCAGTTATCATCTCTGAGAAGGTAAAAAACTAAATGACATGTAAGGATTTTAGTTTCTTTTAGCTATTGCCTTATTTCTGGTTTTCCTCCAACCATCAGAAAGTTTTGATTTTCGTTTTCAGAGTATTTTAATGTACGGTAATCTAAAAAAATTAATAAACTAACTAAAGTTTTCACAAAACTATGAGAATATAAGGCATTTTAATAAGAAAAGGAAATATTCTACATAAATGCGATCCAGTTTTAGTATCGATACAGAGCAGAAATTTTGGGTAAGTTTGTAACGTAGCGTCATTGTAACATTTAACGTGAAGTAAAAATAGTTTTTCTGTAGGTTTAATCTTTGATTTAGTGGCCCGATTTAAATTTCCGTATTTTTGAACGAACTACAGGACTATTCAGAAAAAAGGAGCAGATTTTGCACTTTTGTTTCTCACAAACTATAAAAGATACAAGCATCAGTGGATGGAGGAAGGTTCTAACTTTGTAGCACCTTCCTATTAATTTCATTCGCTGCGCAGTCTGTTTACGTCGAAATGGCGACGCCACAGGAGAAGTGGTTTTGTGTGATTTCCCTTTGCATATTTAACCATCTTCTTATGCCAATCGTAAATCTGTTTAAGACGAGGTGCCACTTTACTGAACATACGACGCAATGTACGCTGAACATCAACAGTGGATTCACGTTTTGCATACTGTAGCACATAAAACGACCTCCCCTGTGGCGCCGCCATTTTCATGTAAACAGACGAAAGCGCCGCGGCGGCAGAGAATGGAACTAATAGGATGGAGTTTCAAACTTTGAAGCTTCAGCCGTCCAGAGATGTGTGGAACGCATTTTTATCTTTTATAGGTCGTAAGAAATAAAAATGCAAACAATCTGCCCCATCTTTTTGAATAACCCGTATATTTCAGAATACTGAAGAAATAAATAACTGAAGTTGCGTTGTAAAAAACAGTATATAAAGAGAGTTATTATGCTACTGTGTGGATACTGTACTGCCACTCATGGTGTATTAGACTATTTTGTGATTATTGTTACCAGTAGACTTGTTAAACAATTTTGTCAATCTCTCTTCGGACTTTAGAGCTTAAATATCTCTTATTACTCTTATTAATTGTCACTGTCACCTTGTTTATTCAATTGAGGCAAAGATATTCCAGAAAAAAGGAATAATTCGGCTTTTTCTTTTCATTTGTTGGCCAGAATATACATATTTGCTAGTCGAGTTCTTAAATAATTTTTAAGAACGTAAGTTCACACTCACAATGATGAAAGAAACTCTTCCGTGGTTTTGGTATCTTCAATCAGCTTTCTAAACAAGTAGTCTCTCCGCATGTGCGCCAAACATTTCGTAACCGTCTTCGTTAAGGCCTAGGCCGCATTGCCTTATTGCTCGCGTGACTGCGAGGCTAACATCCCAGATGGCAGATTTCACACCAAAGTGTTACTTCCTACCGCCTCATCTGTTGCGATCACAGACAGCTGAAAGGCCTTTAAAAAGCTGATATATATTCTTAAACAATCTGTTCTTACATGTAGCAAGGAAATATAAAATTCATATGTTTCCTTACACAGAGTGTATGTGTTATATAGTGTCCTTTTTGGTGCGTATCTTTTGAGTTTTAAAAAAGGAGTGCTTATCTTAGATGAAATGTGATCTGTGGCACCTATATGTTCAACTTACGAATAGATCCTCATTTCTCATTACGTCCCCATGTCACATAGAGTGATAAGATAAGGTATACCGCAGATTTTAATCTAGACCATAAGCGATCTTTCAGGCTTCTACGGCGTCGTTGTTAGTGATTACTGGTTTTGCGGGGTAAGGCGCGTTGTTTATTTTACTACCTGAGCTTTTTGCTGCCATACCACAACCTTCGTCAGTGATACAATGTTTGTTTATTTATATAGCAAAGATTAACTTTAAAGAGGTCAGCTGCCTGTTACTCTGTGACACTTGGCGCTCTTTGCTAAATAAATCTTTATATTTGTCTCTGACGATGACTGTAGTATGGTAACTGAAAGCTCAGACAGTAAAATAAGCAACGCGGTTTACCCGTAATATCAGTAATCATGGTCTATAAACTATGGAAATCTCATACGAATCGATTCGGTAGTTTATGCGCCAAGCGGTAACAAAGGTACTGACAGACACAGGTTTAAATAGAATTCACCTGACAAGGGAGCATGCACAAACTACGTGGCTCAGTCCGGGAGGGGGGGAGGGGGGTTGGCTGGAAGGCTACGCTGAGCTACGTGGGGGGAGGGGGGGGGGGTTCCGAGCCGGGCCACGTAGCTTTCCTTTCATAACATTTTTCACAGTTAAAATGAGAAACAGAACACACAACAGCATGTGAATATTTATTTCCCTCAGTTAATTATTTCCATATGTAATTTATGATAGTCTGACGAGAGAAAACAATACAAAATGTCTTTTGGAATCAAAATGGAAAAAAGCTACTTTGGAGGAGGGGGAGGAGGAGGGGGAGGAGGAGGGGGAGGAGGAGGGGGAGGAGGAGGGGGAGGAGGAGGGGGAGGTAGAGGCAAAAGCCACCTAGGGCTACGTGGGGGGGGGGGGGTTCACAGGAGGCCAAAATGGAGCTACGTGGTTTATGCACGCTCCCCAAAACGGAAAACTGAAGGATTTGAAAAGTGTTGCTGTAGAAGTGTCGGAGATTGATGTAACACATACAGTACGAAATGAATCCGTTTTAGGTCCGATGGGTGAGTAAAATATTGAGTGGAAGAATCGAGCAGAAAGAAAGGGCACTATTATTAAATCAGATTCTAAGATATGAGGATTTGGTATATTGGTTACAGGGTGAGACAGCTGGGAGAAAGAATTGCAGGGGAATTTTTTTTTTTCTTATAGCTTTACCGCCTTGTTGACGTGGATGTCAGTATAGGTGGAAAAGGCCTGAGGTAAGGAACGGGAAAGAATTCGGCAATGGCCATTTAAGGAACTACTTTAATAAAATGCATTGAACCAGAAGAATGTACGTAAACTGAATAGCCTGGAAACCTTCCGCGAGTGTCGATAAAGCACGAAGTGTTATTTACAGTGGCTGCCATCAGCCATGAAATTTCAAATAAATAACTGCAATTGGATTTATTTCCACTTATGGAAGCGTAACTGCGATGCCAGCTGAAAGGCAATTGTCTGTTGAGAAAGTGACTGCACACAAATACGAACGGAAGAGGTAAAAGATTATAATGAGAAGCAGAGATACATGCGACGTTCATTTATATTTACATGTTGTTATTTACGACGCTTAAACACCTAAATTCATATAAGGAGAAGAGTATCTGATGTTTACGATCTATTCTCTGAACCTGATCACAACATAACCTAAGAATTTGTTGACAGAAGACAAGAAACAGGGAATTATTAGAAACTCAGAGAAAATTTATAAGAAACGTAAGAAACCACGAAACATATCAAACGAATAAATAATCGTTATTCGTTTTTGAAATTATGTTTTCCGTAAAAACGTTTACATACCAATAAAAATTTCCGTCGTATTTTACGGGCTTTGTTGAAATAATTTCAAGTAGTACCAAAACGAGAGGCAGAGATAAAAAAAAAAAAACACCAAAATACCAAGCAGAGTTGTGATGTTCATTTTCTCACTGCGAGTCTGCTTTATCACCGCGTATGAACGAGTTTTGCAAATGATGGGTGAGGAAAGAGGTTTGTGGAGGAAGCTTACAGAAAGAAGAGGCAGGCTGCTAGGTCATATTTTGAGACATGCTGGAGAGGTTAATTTGTTGATGGAGGGAACAGTCGAAGGTAAGAAATGTAGAGGAAGACAGAGATTAAAATATATGAAGCAGATAATTGAGGACGTGGGTTGTAAGGGGTATGTAGAGATGTAGATAGGAAGTGATGGAGGATTGCATCAAACCAGTCGAAAGACTGACGACAGCAAAAAAAAAAAAAATCTGTTTACATCCAGTGCCTGTTATGGAGGAAGTAGCGAATAAACGAAAGGGCAGAGTGGGATTTTACTGTGTATAAAGATATGATTTTTTCACAACTTTTAACGGGGTTATCGGTGAGCACTTTAAAAGAATTTAGTATCCACACTGCCCGTGTAACGGGATTTGTTCTAATTTATTACAAGGCACAGTCTGCCTTCTTTTGCTTCGTATTATCGCGTATCATCTCTACTTGCGCGGGTTTAAAACTTCCTTACGGAGACAATAACTTACGTGAATAAATAAACTCTTTTCCAGCTTCCAGCCGCGTAAAAAAGTCACCCGAGAAGAATTTATTTATTTACAACGCCGTGAAAAACTTCGATCTTAAATAACATACCTTTTTTTAGTAGATAAACCACTCCTCACTCTCCTTACTGTTATTTGGTGTGATCTTTATTTATTTATTTTTTTAATGACACTATTTTCTGTGCTTAAAAGTTCTATAAATTTAGGCTGTTTTCAACAAAATAATGCAGCTTATATTTGGTTTTTGCTTCTGCAGCTCTATTCACTTTTCCATCTCTTGGTCAACTTGACAGAATCATCCACGTTTCCGTCTTCTTCTTTCTGGAGAAATTTTACCCGTAGCCGCTCTCCTCTTTAATATCATACTAACCTAATTGTCCCACTTCTTCTCACAGCTTGTAATATAATTCTCTTTTTCTCCTACTGTCCTCTAGCTCATCCAGCGTTGCTGATGTCTTCGTTCTCGTTCAACATCGCCTTCCCTATTGCTTCCTGTCTTTTCGTGAGATAATGCCACTGCTGTTTACAGAATCATATAAATAATTTCTGAACTACAACTGCTGTTATATTACTAAAACATTGAAGTTAATAACAAACAAACCGAACCAGTTCTATTATAAACTGAAGTAGATTTTCTTTCACTCGAGTTACAATGTTCCATATCAAAAAAGGTGGTAGGGCCAGTAAAAAAAGTCACACATTCTCTACTTTTACTCCCTAACCTATAAAACTCTTCCTGGAAGATAAACATTAATTCAGTCTTTTCCATTGTCATTAACAATACTTTTATTAAATCCATTTTTGTATATTATTTTGTTAGTGAGTTAGACACTCTGTTTTTTTATTATCTTATTTTTGTAAGATTCTACCTGTTCTATTTCCTTTCACGATACATTTTTCATTTTCGTCAGCCGTGCTACTGAGCTTAGACAAGTTACACAGAGCAGTTTTTTTCGCTCATTTTCTCTGATTAACATATAACCTTCTGCCTTAAGTTTGGATTCAAGATATACGTACTCTGCTCAACTTAAATGATTTATTCTATAATTATAAACTAAATTATTTACAGCATCTTTTGGAAGATGAAATTTTTTTATGAAATACAATTTTTTTTCAACTTAGATATTTTTGCGCATCTTAATCTTTACGGTTGTACGGCTGATATTGGAAATTTCATACGATTGGTCAGGAAGTGATAGGTTCTTTTTTGTTTTCCTAAGAGCATCTTACTCTGAGATGCTCTTCGGTCACCCGTTAAGTGGCATCCACGAATCATTTGAGTTGCATAATTTTGTTTGTTTTACTCTCCGATCCATATCTATCTGTTATAATTTGATTCTTATCTTATTAATTCTTGTTACTTTACTGCAATGCATTTGCTGTGGCCCCTTCATTGTTCTTATTTTGTTTTTATATTTTCTTCCGTAACTTATCACAGTTTGTTCAGCATTGAAAGATTATTAATATGATCATGAATTGTCTGAATCAAGGGTTTTTTTTAAATTAAAAATCGTAAATTCCAGGTTTCTAATGCTTTCTACTTAATAATTTATCTGTCTATACATTATATCTAAATTTGTGATGCGATATTTGTAATATTTATTTAACATTTAGTAGAGTTTATATATTTTTGTTATTGTATAATAGTTTATCTTCAACGACAGAGAGACAAGATATCTTATCAACACGTTCTAGATCATTTTACCGCTGATGAATTTATTCTAAATATTTCTAGTGGCAAGTACTTTCCAACTTAAACTCGAATATGTTCCGCAATTAACCGAGTTACTTCAACAGCTGTATTTTCAATTCTTTCTACTGTTGAAACGCCACTAAATGCTATTTTAATTTTGTCTCAGACTTTGATAAAGAAAATACGCACTCTCAACGTTTTTTGCTATTGGTTAATCATTCCCCTCCTCCGATATGTTATTTTGAACAGAGCTCATTACAAATCAGGAGTTATTTTCTAGCATCTGAAAAGCGAAGACGTATTTTGTAAATTTTCCGACGCCTTTCTAAAACGGGCCATCTGTCACAATATGTGTTTTATTGCAGAAAAATAAGAGAATTTGGATTAGATCGTGGATTGCAAGACTTGATAAGAAAGGAATTCATCAAAGTTTAATGAAAGAGATGCAATGTGAGGACGTGACATAAAAATTATGGTGGAAGCTGCAGCTTAGGTCCAATATTGTCAAAAAGTTCTATGTCAGAATTATTACCTCCGAACTTAACGATATATACTATTGGGCGTCTATTTTCACGGTGTATATGCAACGGGTTGTACTTAATAGCTGGTGGTTGATCTACACGATTCTGCTGTATGGCACCTAAACTGCTCAGCTATGATTCCAGAAACCTGTCAAGTTCTATCTTCTTAATCCATTAATTTTTTTTCACGTCATCAATAGTACAGACTTCGTTAATAGAACTAATTAACTTCATAATCTTTTCGTTAGTGTCCGGCTTTTTATTCATATTCTTGTAGTCTATATATTTGTGATTGTACAACATTATCTTCTGTGTATAATCAGAAATTAAGATTATCATGGATTCTGCAGTCCTAACAAACTTCGGTAACATTACTTGCACCATTTTCGTTGTTTACTTTGAAATCTTTTATAAAATGTAATGTCAGCGTATTACATTTTATAAAAGAAATTTTCTGAAATAATTTTTTATAAAATACTAGCAGATACCCGCAACTTATACGCGTCGATTAAAAATTTCTTTGCCAGAATTTAATACAGAAAGTTGTTGGTAACGAAGGATTGGTCCCAAATAACACCGAGTCTGTATAATATGACAGGAAAGCCATCACTATATCATTCTACCATCGAACCTGTCTCTTGAAGAGAATCAATTTCCAACATATTTAAAAAAAGAAAACTAAGGTGTGGGGATGTGGGGGGTGGGGAGGGTGGAGGGAATGTTGTTAACTACGGGCAGCTTTATTTCAGCTTGGGCTTTTCTTCTTTCTTCAGCATGATCATCCGATTCTTGGGTTCTAATAACTTACGGTGTTCGTGCTCTGCTAGAGCTACAACTTAGGCCAGTTTACGCCCGTAAGACATGTCAGAACAGAAGGCAAAATAAATTGTCGCCAGAAACATTTAAGCAGACACAAAGTAATAGGACAGAGAAAATCGACATCTGTACTAAATAATACGTTTCTTCTCTAAAAGAAATTAGTAACAAATTATACGCTAACATAATGCGTGAGGAAGCACAGCTTGAGCAATTGACGTAACATTACAGACTAACACACACATCCGTCTCTCTGTCACCATTCGATAAGTTCTCAAAATTTCGAGTCTACAACTGTTAATCATACCGAAAAATTTTTCCTGTGCCCTCCCTACTGATTTTCTTGTGAAATTCCGTCAACATCGGTATAGGCATTTAATCGTCAAAACGTAACAAAAGACAGAGACTTACTAACGCATTTATAGTATTATTACTGCAGATCACACACACACTGACTGCGAATCACCCCTGAGGGTTCAATATAACATAAAAAAGTGTACACCTACAGCATTGCAAGACTACCTACGATTTGCCTCGCATTGAACCCCTAACTTTGTGATATCTACAGTTTAACATTCAGTCCGAATAACCGAAGGTCCAGGCGTGACTCTTACGATCAATTATTAAAAATCTTAGCCTACACGGAGATTTGAACCGGAGACCACGACCCTAACACCAGTAAGCAAGCGCTCTAACCACACAGCTACCTGACCACTACATGGAAAAAGAGTACAGAGACCTCAACATTCAACGCGTCTGTCTATCGCCATTCCGGAAATTTTCGAAATTATAAGACAGCATTATTATTTATACAGATTATTTTTCAAACAAATGTAGACAGTATTTTTCTTCTTGTTTCAAAGGATAAGTGTGCAGTTTCATCGAGATCGGATGAAAACTGTAGATTTGTATGAAGAACAAACAAACAAACATACATACATACATTCATCTTTATATATATAGATGTCCCATTACACTGTAAAATATTTTATAAAATATCATTTATCAAAGATCTTTTACAGTGTAATGCCGGCCTAACAAGACCATATACGTTAAACTGCATTGCCGCTGTAGATCCTGAGATATCACGCGGTGCAGTTTATGTTAGTAAACACGTAGTGACCGAGAGTTACTAGCCCGTCCGTTTTGTGGGAGCCTGTACCTCCCCGGAGGCATGCCATTGCGCCTCGACAAAAGCGCCGCTGCGGTGAGCCGAATATTGGATTCGGACGGGGCCCCCGTGTGGGGGGAAGTGGGAGGGGGGGGGGGGTTTGGGGCTGCGGCCCGGGGCCACCGCTGTTTCCTCAGGCGGCCGCGGGGGAAGCCGCGGCGCTACTGTCGCACGGGAGATCGCCCGCAGTGTATCTGATCCTGCCCTCCGATGTATCAGTCACCCTCGCCTGTATGTGGATGACCCACATAACAGACGTCAGCCCCGCAGCACGAATCTTGGTAGCTTAACACGATTTTTATTGTCCGTTTGCTGCACCTGTAACAAGTGAAATAGAACAATCAGTGGTTTTAAAACACCACAGACGTAATGTAATTTAATTACATAGTCCATTAATTGTTGTGTAGAATATAAATTTTGCCTGTGCTTCAGGACACTGCGTGCTGAAATGTCTTAAGCTTTAATTTGCAATCAAGGAAAAACTTCTCATAAACACCTTCCTTCTTTTAAGCTTACTGGTTTTTATTTCAAATTATGGAATATCCAAAATCGGTAACAGTATCCTTGGTACTAACGTCTTGGGAGATCACGGGCATTGAGGAGAATGTGGCTTTAACTATCCAGATTTTGGTTTTCTATGTCAATCCGAAATCACTCCAGGCGAATAACGGGATTGTTTATTTAAAAGATTGTTGCAAATACCTTCTCAATCATTGAATCCTGGCCCTAATTACCTCGATTTCTGCGAACTGTAAAGCCAGAAGTAAGAAAAAGGAAAAAAAAAGAGATTACGAATTCAAAATTTCGATCTCTGCGCAGAGTAGCAATGACGTGTAACTCTCTCCTACTACACTCAACAATATCTGGCTAAAATCAGTTAAAACATATGGTGGAATTCCATAAAATTATTTTAACAGTAGAAGCATTAAAAAATAAATTTCTCAGCTCATTGTAACACGGCAGATTAGGTTCGGTTATTTCATTTTTATGTTGGGATATTTAATGGTGGCTTTAATATAAATAATGCAACTTTCATCTCCACCAGATGTGTTATCGCCTTTGCAATAAGAACAAATAAATATATATTCTTAAAAAAAATAATGTATCAGCAACATTTTATGACTACAGATGACTCAGACGGCATACTTCTTTATAAATTCTGGTTTCGAAAGCTCATGACAGTAATGTTTTGTGGGATAAAATAATATACAAAGCAGAAGCTCTTTATGTAATTGTCGCTTGCAGTATTGACGTAGAAAGATTTAAATGTAACAAGGAAAGAAAATAAAACGTAAAGGCATAGTTTAAAACTTTGTTTTTATAACAAGAGGTTTAAAATATTTAGGCGCTTTGGTATCTTATTAACTAGTTTTCAACTACTTGTTGAAGAAACTTGATTTTCACGTATATCCATCTGGGCGTTATTTCAGTGAGCAATTGAATCTTCCAGCTTTTCTTACATTGAATATAAAGATTGAGCAAAAAGCTTTAGTCTGGTGCCCAAAGTGTCGTTTCTTTGTTTTTATGCTATCGAGCGTTGTTCTAAGACCTTTGGAAAGTTTGCCTTATAGACTTCTGCTCTCCTCATAAACTGCAATAACTTTTACGATTCGTCCCTTTATCTGTAAGTGTCAAATGAAACAGACATCATTCTTCGAAGGAGATGTAATAACTTGAATGAGGCTCATCAAGACGAGAAGGTCGGTTGCTTTAACAACGGCAACTCAGCGCGTGGATACGATCTTACTTTTCCTTTCTAGGAAGATTCTCGATAGCGTCACCATCTACGGTATAGGCTAAGAACTTCTCAGACAAATTGCCATCCGTTAGCAATTATAGTAGTAGCAATGACGAATTATTCTGAACATGTCCTACACGTTCCGGCGAACATACGATTTCGGATACAATAAAGAACAGCAGTACTGAGCTGAAAAAAGGGAATCTAACTAGATATTGTGGCACTTTTTGTGCCTTTATAGGCGAAATGCTAATTTATTTGTGACTCAAGTGGTAATCTGAACGATACTCAAAGGAGTTTAAATGCTTCATGGTTTTGGTTTTAATCAAAACAAAAAACAAAAAACATCATCAACAACAACAACAACAACAACAACAAAAAGAGTATTAAATAATTTCGATTTTAAGATATGAAGACGTAATTCACTATTTTTAACATGATTTATATTGGTCTTAAAACAGTTGTCGGCTGAAATCCTAATAACAGAGCTGGTTAGAGATGAATACGAGAAGATCATTACTAGCTAAATTTACCGTTAAGTGACCGCTAAAAGGTTGTTATTTCAATTTTGACTTCCAATTAGCCAATTAGTTTATATTAGGTTTTCTAATAACCTTACTTGAAAAAAAATTAAAATCCATTTCCGAAATCCATGTTAGAGATGAGATTATATTTTAGTTATATCGTTTACGACTTTTTGTATAATAAATAGTACGTATCATTCTCGAAACCATATTAACAAACAGTTCAGTAGAAGCGTGTTTCTTTGCAAATCAAAATTATTCACGCATTTAAGTAATTATTTTAAGGACTGAGAAAAGCCATTACTGTAAAGGAAGGTACAATTTTGTGGAGACACGCAAAACAATACGACCCAGAAGTAAAATTATAGACAAGGTAGGGCGTGTGTATGGTATCAGTATTATTGATGTGAAATTTTACTTTGTGTCGTGTTCCATTATATGTTTCTAAGCCATCGCGTCTTCTGCTCCGTTTAGAGACTGCTATTCTTCTGAGATAGACCTGAGTATCACGATTAAAAACCACCCTATCAAGATGGTATCTTACAAATGAAGATGATATAAGCTGCGACTGTGGAACAGCACAAACTATGGAACAGCTGCTGATCTGCCAAAATTGTTCTGCCATCTGCACCCTCGACGACTCACAAAAAAAGAGCTGACATAGCTCAATACTGGGAGGAAAAACTGGTTCAAAAGAAAGTAAACGTCTTCAAACTAGATTAAGAAACCTACATTATGTACTCGAAAATAGAATCATACATGATACATGGGCGAATATTATTTATATAGTAATTAGTGTGTGATTGGTAACACCTTGTTAATAGCGTCTTTGTTTCTGCTAGACTAGTTTTCGTATGGAAAAAAATTATATTTGTCTATATAATTGGCGTGACAGAAAATTATTGCAACGGTATCGTATACCTCACCATTGTGGTATCATTTTCGCGTAAACAGTCACACATTTCAGTTAAACAGAGATAATTTCTAGTGTCAGTTCAACGTTTTGTACTTACGTTCCACAGTATCGGACACTGCATTACAGTCGTAACAATATTACACCCAACCAATCATTTTTACGTTATTGTAGTTTTGTTCTTTTCCCTTTAATTAATTATATATATTTGTGAATAATTCTATTGACATATCTGAATTAAATTGTGAAGCTTACAATTTCGACATTTCCATATCATTTTCGAGTAATCAGACACACATTAGGTTAAACAGAGATAATGTCTACTATTAGTTCCAACACTTTGTACTTCCACAGTATCGGACACTGTATCACAATTGTAAAAATATTATACCGAACCAATCATTTTTACGTTATTGTTGTTTTATTTTTTTCTCTTATTTATATATTTTTATGAATAATCCTATTGATGTATGTGAATTGAACTGTGTGTCGTAGAATTTCCACTAGCCGTAGTATGTATAATCTTTGGAGTTAACGTAAGTTTAGTAGCGTTAACTAGTGTTAATGATATCTGGCACGATCGTAACTACTGAGCCACGTTGTCGTATAGCATGGGCGAGTATGTGAATCTCCGTAGTATGAAGACTGTAATATATTCCTAATAAGAGTTGTAATTATTGCAAGCAGTGCTATTACGAGTGTTTAAACTTTTATTTTTCTAACAGATTCAGCACGAAAAAATAAATTGAGCGTTTTTTTTTACATTTTTTTTATTTCGTTGTAACAAGAATTCGGATCTTTAGGACAAATCATTTATTTTTCCTGCCTTCCTTTTTAGCTGTAATGCTGAATTAAACACTGATTCAACGTTTCTGATTGTATTTAAATGTATTTTATATAGCATATAAATGCATATTCAGATCATTTTCCTAGTTTTGGTCATATTTCGATGATATTTATGGTCATATTTTGAAAAATATTCTTGTAGTTTTTTTAATAGTACCGGGAATTCACTAGATATAGATGAGAATAAATTGAGATAATTACTCACAGAACTGTACTTCTGCTATACAGGTGGGGGAAAAAAATTATTTTTACTATGGTCAGAATTCACCAGTCAATAATTAAAGTCATTCATTATTGTCACTCTCTGAACGTAATGTTGCGCCCGCCTTTTAATTTCGACAATGCAGCAGAAGCATGTCTGTGTCGATCCGCGTCAATCAATATCTCAATGAAATATCCTCAGTCATCGTTAAATCAGCAGTGGATCAGTGAATAGACCTACCGCCATGCCGAAAATAAAATTTTCTGAAAGTGTGAAATTAGGTAAGAGGAGTATTTTATTACAGATGAAAGAGTTCTATTCAGTAAATTATCTGAAATTAAAGTGACTTCAACAAAACTATTTAAAATTTAATTTCCCAGTTGTGCAACGAGTGCACGGAAGCAAATTACGCTGTTATGTGAAAGCGACACTCCTAGATAAAATAAATGATGTATAATAGAGCATGTTTTGATGTATAGTAAATTTAAATATTTGGTTATATTTCGT
This sequence comes from Vandiemenella viatica, assembly GCA_031002005.1. Classification (NCBI taxonomy): domain Eukaryota; kingdom Metazoa; phylum Arthropoda; class Insecta; order Orthoptera; family Morabidae; genus Vandiemenella; species Vandiemenella viatica. Next base: position 90,375,834 of record CM061914.1, read on the forward strand.
CATTTTTAGGTCATATTTACCCATTTTAAGGTCATATTTTACTGCATATTTCTCTATTTTTTTTTTGGTCATAAAGATCCTAACCCTAGTTATAACAATAGATCGCGTTTTTTTTGATTCTAAATTAACGAATAGCATTTTAACTTTAAAAAAAAAAAAAAACAAAACAACAACAACAAATGAGCAGATACGTAAATGTGTTCGTGACAATATTGATTTTCTCGTCCATAACACGCTGTATTCCCTATAGTGTGTAAATGAAGTTAAATCATCTAGTTCCTCTGGAGCTGATCTGGTGATTAACCAGACTAATTAAAGGAAAGCTCATACAGCTGATTACTACTATACTTGACCCTCTTTTTTCGTATACCGCTGCGTATTCCTGTACAGGTACTGGCATCTAGAACTATTAGCAGCGGAGGCACCGACAAGTGTTGGCGGTGACGGACAAGGTTCAGCAGCAGCCCCGGGCAAGACGGCTGCCTGTCAGGTGGTGGTGGGGGCGGCCATCAGCTATCGATCCACTGTCTCACCGGACCCGCAACGTTTTCTGTGCGCCCGCGCGCGCCCCCGAGGGTTCCGTCCAGTCCATAATATCACGCTCCCGTGAAAACGTCCGTTCAGAGATACAAAACCGTACCTTTTTATCACTTCATGTTTTTTCTCGTCCTCCCTCCCTCACTTACTTTTAACCAAAGATTTTTATAAACAAACTAGCTTTGCCAGACATGCGTTACAATGCCTCTTTTTCTTTCTTACTATTACTATTACTCCGCGATTCACTAACAGTGTGTGGCGGAAGGTGCATTGCACCTATCCGAAAAATAGTTTGGAAGGGATATACGGGATATGGCAGGAGGCACCCATGAGCTATTGTGAGGAACCATCCCAGCATTCGCGTGGAGTGATCTGGGAAAACCATGGAAAACCCAGATCAGGATGGCCGGAGAGCTTTATCGAAAGCTACTCCTGTCGGATTTTAAGTTTACTCGCCCAGCAAATCCTTTCTATTCCAGACCCTAATCGCTCGTAGAAAAAATAAATTTGTTCTGGCCCTGATTTTATTTTCACGGTCATTCCGAGATACGAATGTTGCTGGTAACAATATATCCCGAAATATGTCAGTCGTGAATTTTTCAATTAGCTTCTGCCTAGAGCAACGCCTTCGGTGTTCCAGGTCTTCCCAACCTAACTCCTTCAACATCACACTTACGCTTTCCCTCCAACTATATATAACTGTCACGAATCGGGCGGCTCATCTTTGGACCTTCTCTAATGCCTCCATTAACCCCTTTTGATGAGGACTCCATACAGAACAACAATATTTTAAGTGAGGACGCACTAGTGACTTACATGCAATCGATTTAACTTCCGGAGTGCATTGTTTTAAATTACGACCTAGATCGGAGCATACGACTTGCTTTCCCAATTACATTCTCGATATGCTCATTCCACGACAAATTATTACGAATTGTTACCTCTAGGTATTTAGCGGAATCTACCGTTCTAAGGACAGTGCCATTAATTGGGTATGCATATACGAAACAGATTTACACGTACTAAATAAACAAAACACAATGATTTTTATGCCTTAAATTAAAAAATGAAAATACTAAAGAAAAAAATGTTGTTTGCATCATCCAGAAGAAGGAGTACTATGCCATTATGTCAGAGGTAGAACTGCCAGTTCATTTCCTTTGGGACTTACAGTTTAGGGCGTAACTCACGCTTAAAAGTTCTAATTTACACCGGGATTTGAACCTGGGAACAAACCCAGAAACCTTCGAAAGTAAGCGCCTTAATCAGTGCGCCAGCAGTCCGCTCTTTTGTATTGCATACCTGTGCTAAGTGCCAACAAAATCAGTCATAAACTGTGGACTTGTACAAACGATGTAGGCAAAAATTAAGGGTTAGGTTTTTTTCAAACCAAATTTACGCAGTATTTTTCTCTTTATTTTAAAGTATAAAACTAACGTAGACCACAACCAAAAGATTGGTTGAATCCTCCTGAAAGAGGTTAACTATGCTATTGTGTCAGACGCTCAGTTCGTCTCCTCTGGGACCTACAGTTTAACGTGGAATCCGAACCACGGAAAGTCCCGGCGTAACTCATGGGATCAACTACAACTCTTAAAAATTCCGCTCCCCGTGGAATTTGAACCCACAGCCGGAGACAGGAAGTTTGGGAAGTAAAAGCCTTAACCACTGAGCTACCAGACCGCCGTGTACTAAAGTATACGAAATCAGATAAAAACGGTGGGTTTGTATGAAAAACGTCTACAAAAATTAGAAGACGGGGGAAAGATGGAGAGGGGTTAAGTTTTTGTGAACCAAACGTAAACAGTAAACGTAAACAGTATATGTATGCAAAGTTCCATCGAAATTGGATAAATACTGGGCGTTTGTATGAAGAACACCTACAAAAGTTAAGGGGATGGTGTAAAGATGGAGAGGGGTGGGTTTTACGAAACAAATGTAGACAGTTTTTTCTGTTTGTATTAAAGCATACGGTGATAAATTCCGCCTAATTCGGACAAAACGTGTTGGTTTGTATAAAGATCATTTGAAGAAAATTGAGTGGTGCGGAGAGGAATAGGGGACAGGTTTTTTTTGGGGGGGGGGGGGATTTTGGTCAGAAATCTTCCCACGCACGCATACAATAAATCACCAAACATTCGTCGCAATCGAATGAATGGTATAGAAAGTCATAGAAGATGAACAAAACATTCATTTTTATATATTGTATGCCGTCTACGAATAACTGTGGTTTTTAATGTTATATTATTCCCTAAACACTTGTGGTGTGGGGCTTCATCAGTGTAGGACGTATGGTGATAATATTCACGTGGCGGTCTGTAACAGCTCTTTTATGCACTTTTACGGAACTTTGTGTACATGTGGCAATATTTAGCACTTTTAACAGGCTTGTAAATAAACACATGACACTATATTCAATTAAAACATCAAAAATTCAGGTCTTTATTTGATTGCTGCACATGTATACTATACCAAAATAACATTGTTCGTAGACGAAATTTATTTATAAAAATGTATAGCTCAGGAACTGCGGAAAATAGCCTATAACAAGATTTGTATAGTTTTACCCAACAAGTGCTAATCCCTCCATTAGCACATACTAATTTTTTGCTTCACAGTTTGATGATCCAATAGATTGCTTTATTTGTATGTAGATAAATCTATAGATTCTATTACTGAACAACTTAATAAGTTGGTCTTTTATCTTTTTAATGTTATTTTACTTGTAAGTTTTATAGTTAATAAGAAAGAAATTCATTGCAATGCAAATATTCGGCAAGATTAGAATACCCTTGCTGTATTTATATGTTACTTACACATTGTTCTTTTCCTTAAATTTGGCTGCATAAGGAGGAAATAATGGATGAGTAAAATGAAACTTTTTTCGTGATACAGTTTAGTGATCTATCGAAATCAAAGATTAAACGTTTTGTTCACATCACTGAGTTTAATGATCGTTTGCTAACTCACTGCTCCATCACACCAACTACCAAAACTTTTTATAATTTAATCAGAAGTCTTTCTCTCAAGATTGCAGTCTTATTTCGGCAGTGTTAATCCAGACCGTACGTTCACACACAATACATCACTTGTTCAAAGTTTATAAAGAAGTGAATACTGTTCCCGGAGATAGTAGCTCAGTGTAGAACGTACTTTTCTGTCCGTGAAAAGGTTTACTTCGTCTGACTTATAGTAAAGGCAGCCCCGTGTTCCGTCCAAACATGGAACGCTTGGATACGAAAGCAACTGTGCTTTACCAAACCCGAATTAATTATTCTGTACAACTTTTTTCAGCTTCAAAGGCAATAATGAACCCAGCATAAACTGACCATTCAGAACCACTGCATATATTTTATCTATCTCAGACTTCCGCTATATAAATATTAATAACCTCGCAACCGGTCAATATAATTCTATAAATCGGTAGGTTCGGACTACTAATAATTTTACTAACCCGTTACAAGTTGTTTAAGGCATGTGAGTAGGGTACGGAGGGTCTCAAATTCGAATCTCAGTCTCAGTTGTAATTTTCACGAGCCTTAAAACTAACCTTCACCTCTGGCATAATTTTTATTTATTAATTTGAAGATATTAGGATGCTCCGTGGTTTGAATTCCGCGTTAAACAGTAGGTCCCCTTTACCTGTAGGATTGCCGAGTTGGTTAGGGAGGCTACGATGAACGTGCATCACGCAGCCGGATAGAAGCTCTGTCAGTTTGGCTTTGAGATCGCACGAAATGAATTAATTAACTCAGCAACAATGGGAAGAAATGGTCACACCAAGATTACTTTGTCCTTACTAAAAAAATAGGGGGGGTTATTTTGAAGTACTAACAAAAATTAATGACTTACTCTACATTTAAAAATCATCAAAGACCCTGGTTCATCCTAATCCGTCAACAGTAACGTTTGGTTGCATGGAAAAATTTTAAAAAATTGTATCGGATCTGTCGAAACAATCTGGGTTATAAGGAGTTCTCGTCGTGAATTCTTAAGAAATAGATATCAAGAAATTTTTTCTAGGCTGATTAATGAGTCGTATTATTTTTCAAGCAGCAAACTTGGATGAATTTCTACTAATATGTACCGAGAGTAATTAAAACAAAACACACGTCAATTCAGTCCCTTCGCAGCACTTTGTGATACGTTTCAGAACGTACAGTCATGTCGAAATCAAATCTACATCTACTTAGCATCGTAACTTTATTAAAATATATTTTTAGTTGACATCAAAAATAGTTCGTTTAAGGATTAATTTAATGTCCAATTTGTAAGAATTTTGTTATAAGAGTTTCTCTTGAGGAATTGGGGTAGGTGCTGATAACAATTAGTACAGTTGGTTAGTAGCATAAACAATGGTAAAAAAATAGACCCATAAGTGGTCCGTAGTTTTTTTTAACAATTTGCTGATCCTCGTGTTGTAAAAAGATTGAGAAACGATCATTAAATACGTGAAGAAAATAGCTTTAATACTCAAAAACGATATTTTTATGCAAAATGAATAAACAAATAAATTTTAAAAAATTATTGTTCTCTTTTGTTTATTTTTCTTCCAAGAGATTTTCCTCACTACAGAGGTTTTACCCCAACATAGCAATAAAAACTCGGAACGCGGAATTTGACTTTTCCTTCTCAAAATATTTCTCCAGATACTTCTGTCTTGTGTGTCTCCCTCTTCTGCCCCTAATCTTCTGATTGCTGTTTGTAGACTTTGGAGCCATCCTTCCTTCAACATCCCATTTCTGTACAAGTTTTGATATCCTGGTATCTTTCATCCTTTTTACAAGGCCATACCATTCCAATCTTTTTCTTTCTTAAATTTCATACATTTCTTCTTTCACTTTCATTAACCTTATTCTTTCGGTATTCCTTACTTTTTCTTTCCTTGAAATTCTTGCTGATCTTCTCCCGAAATCAATTTCTAAAGCTTTCAATTTCTTAATATGTTTCTGGTTGATTTTCTAGGTTTCTTATCCATATCTGACTATACTTTCCAACAATGACTTAACTATAAGTCATTTTGTTTCATTCAGAACCTTTGGTTCATATGCTAAAAACTAATGAATCGGTTTATGGTAACTGAAATAAGATCTAGACGCTCATGATTATAAATTCTCGAAGAATTTAAGGAATACGGCATACCGTGTAGTATATTATCTCTTCGGTGCTTCTTTATATTACCGACTATAGCTCTCGTCTGAGCTTCACATGTACTAATGATTAGATTATTATTACAACACGGCAAAATTCTATTTTAATAATTGTCAAAGTCGTAGTCATGATTAGCTACAGGGTGGGGCAAAAACAAGGATACTTAATAAAAGTACATATTGAAATTACTTTATTTCAAAAATCAAACAATCAGTTAACTTATTTAATCACTAGTCTGCGAGGGTTCTGGCTAAATTTCGACAAAATTTCTTTTTCAGCATTAAAATTGAGAATTTTTATTTGCAAATATTTTTCCCTGGACTACATGAGGGAGGAAGCGCCCAACCCTGCCCCACCCTGCCTACGCCCATGATAGTTGTTCCTTTTCTATTTAAAACCAAAGACAATACTACCATTGTCGCACCACTATAAATACCCCACACCAAGCGTTTAATTGTCCTAAAATACCCACCGTAGTGTAATATTTTTGATTGCTCGGTGACGTCACTTCCGCACGCAATTCTGTTACGTTCCTGAGAGAAGTCACTACACATCCCAAGCGCCAAATGAAGTTTCACATCAAAATCTGAAACAACGTCGAAAGAAATCAAAAATGAAAGTTCTCTTAACTTAGTAGTTTTAAATTCTATTCTCCTTGGTACCTCCTGGAATGTTACTGTGATAGGGTCGCTGCTTGATCGAGTCTGCCCGACCGAAGCGAGCAGCCCAATTTAATAGTGCGTCGACGGGGAAAAGTTGCCGGAAATGAGCCAAGTTCAATTTCCGCTTTGTGTGTGAGCGAGCGAGCGTTCGTGCGAGACGCGAGCGTCGCGACGCCTGTATTTTTGCGCTCCAGAGCGGTGCCAAGACGCGACGGTCGTGCCCTCTGGACGGAAAAAGAATCCGGCGACCGCCGCGGAGAAAGAAAGAAAGAAAGAAAGCGCTGTATGTCTGTCGTCCGCAGCGGCCTGCTCTGTCGTCATAAACACCTGTTGTCCCACCCGGCAAGTGGCAGCTTGCTGTCTGCCCGCAGTTGCTCTCGTTTCAGGGATTTATATGTTTTACGCTTAAGCTGACTGCACTCCTTCAAAAGTCCATGGCCGAATTCCTTTCCGTTCCTTGTCCCCACTCCTATCCCTATACTCCAATTATTCAATTGTTTGCAGATGTAATTATTTTTGCTCTGTTTTCCAGCTATCTCATTTGCTTAATGTTACCTCGTTAGCTAGTTACTAACGCTCGGCTGGTTGGACGCCTTTCATTTGACACTGAGCATCCAATTGCAGATGAACAATTTTTTAATGCTTCTTAGCCAACTTACACTATCTCCTCTCAAAACACTAAGGGAGCGTCCATAAACTACGTGGATCGGTCTAAGGGGAGGGGGGGAGGGTTGTGTAGAAAGTTACGCTAGGCTCCATGGTAGGGGGAGGGTTGGATCCAAACCACGTAGCTTTTGATTCATATTATTTGTCTAAGTTAAAATAAGGTATAGAACACACAACAGCATTTGAATAATTATTTCCGTCAATGGAGCGATGCGTGAAACAATAAAAGTAATACGCTAAATACGTTCAGAAAACTGGAACCGCTGATATTTTTTCGCTGTCTAAAATTATAATTGTTTCTATGTTAATTTCAAGCATGACTGTATTGCGCTGTTGAAGCACTGTGTCACATTGTGACGTTATCCGCTGCAAACGGATAAGGTTTTGTATACTGTAGTTTTTAGCATAATTTTTTTGTTTGTTAAGAACGTTAGCTAATATTCCTGTAATTTGTAACATAGATTGACCGAGAATGTTTGCTTGTGGAAAGAGTCTCGTAATTAAATTGTGTTAAAGAACACGTAATATTGCTGCGGTGGCAATTTCCATATGCACCTATTTTTACTATTTCCTTTTCTCACTTACTTTTTCCCTCTACTAATTTGAACTTTAAATTTTTTTTAAGGTTTTTAGTAAATTATTCTCCAATTCTTATTCCAATTCCTGGTCCATTTACTTACGGAAAAAAAAATCTTCCCACACCCTCATGTCTGAAAACGAGTGCCAATTTGTGGTCATGAGCATCTTTCCCTTCCATGCACCATGGTTGACGTAATTCAGGGGAGGGTAAGCTAATACGTGATACGAGAAAAAGGCAAAGATCCTTTAGTTGACATTATTTGTTGTTAGCAGAATCTAACCCAAATATCAATACCATTTAAAAGCGAGAACCTATTGAACTGACGTTCCTGACTGCAAACTAGTCGAAAATGACCGGAATCCCGGTATTATTCAATGGCAAGCATGACTGAAAATTACTAGAATATATCCGATTTGCACTAGTATTCAAAGCCACAATTTATATATCAATTTTTGTATGAAATACGAACATTTGGAACATTTATTTGCGGGCAGTAAAATTATTTAGTTTTCCTAGATTTGTTGTTCGTTGATTGCTACTGTAACTTACCCAATTACTGAACCCAACCTGTTTGATATGCCCCCAACACAGGATGGTATTACTGATTTACACTCCTAGTCTCTTCCCAATGTGAAAGAAATTGCCAAATCTATATTTCTTTTTCAAATTGGGTGAGAAGATTGTGGTTTTAATGCGATGGAATGATTAGATACAGTCAAGTTACTTGATATTAAACACGTATGGCTCGGTTTTTTCATCGACGGTATACAGAAATTTTATCAGGGCTCATAGTCAGAAGAAATTGTGTGTATCTTTACTGTAAACTGCTTCCCCAATTTCTAGAGAGATTTTCTACAACACCAAAAGTCACAAGAGTACAATCTGAATCAGGAAACGAGTTCTGCAAAGCAAATGTTCACTAATAACACAAAACGTAATGGCGACTGATTTATAAGAATCGGTATAAACTAGAGTCTAAGACACGAAAGATTCGAATGATGTAAGAACGGAGACTTTCCCGGAGTATGCTTGAAATGAAGTCTTCACGTTTGTACCGCCCTATAGTGTTTTGAAAACACGTTATTTCGACGACTAGCTTCAAATGAAGACGACAGAGATAGTCGTCGAAATATCGTGTTTTCAAAACACTATCCGGCGGTACACCCGTGAAGACTTCATTTCGATTCACATGATATTTTTACCTGCCAACAACTGCATCGTTCAGCATCTCATCAATAGCTCAACGAAACTGCACAGACATTGTTGTATGGTTGGAACCTGCAACTACTCGTGCAAAGTTCACTTTTTCCCTGCCCGAAATTGTGCCTCAGGATAACTTTATTGATTTTTGCTTGAAGTGTTTACATTGCTGTCTTCGGAAACTGCAGAAATGGATTTTCACAACTATCAGAAGGATGTTATTCGACCAGTTCAGCTATTCAGTTTTTCATTAAACGTTACTTATTAAAGGACAGAATAATAATTCCCAATAAACCAACGTCACTACTAGCCATTAATACTTCTGCTAATAAAGCATATGAGTTGTCCTCGTAAAGGTTACTGAGGCATACTCTGTGAAACTGGCCTAGAAAGAGCTTCGCATTGCATTTGAAGAATTGAAAATCAGACTGAAGGTTGTGTAGTGAACTCAGTTGAAACAGTGGTCACGGAGAACTTCTCTCGAAAAAAAAACAAAAAAAAATCGGCTTCATCGGCATATAAATCGTAGTTTGTCATTTCGTAGTCAATCGCTTTATGGACTGAATTACGTGGCTTTCATAATCCTTCGGGTATTATATGACGTTTCTGTTATACTGCAAGCTAAGATCAGAGAGAACATATTTCGATCGGAATGAAACATGATACCGAATTCAAAATCAGAGACACGGGAAAGCATAGCACATTGTATAATCCAATAAGTAAACAAAATTATGTCACATCAAACAATATTTTTTTAAAAAATGAAGATTTTAAAGTGTTTCTGACGCTTTCCTAAAATAATTAGAAATGAAAATGTTAATGTGAAAATGTATTGCCTAATTAAGCTTCATAACAGAAAACAATAAAATATTAATTCTTTTGTACGCCTTAAAAGTAGTACGTACTGTAGACATGCAATGATCTTGTCAAAGGAGGTAGTGTCTTTCTGACAGGTTTGTTTATCGTAGGTCGCTTGAATTCCCCCTTTTTTTACGGGACGTGTGGAGACAGCCTCTGGGAGGACACGTCTTGATCCTCCCGGGAGATACCCCCCTCCCGTCCCCCCTTCCCCGCTGCCACTTCACCTGCTGCCTGCGTTCTCCCCTCCAATCTGTCTGTCACCACTAATTCCGCCCCTGGAGAGAACTCACTTGAGCCACTGTTCACCGCGGATTGGGGGCTGCGTTTGTGTGTGTGTGTGTGTGTTGATATCCTCCTCGTACTAATTCTGTTAGTACCACTATTAATAACAGGAATCTCTACTACGTTTAGTCACCGAAATATCAATATGTTTTTCCTTCTCTAAATTCATCAGAAATTAATCGAGATTATTAAACATATGATGATATGACAACACAGACTGTGTATTAATTCGAATTCACTAAAATAAAAATATTTTTAAACGTTTTAAAAGTCAGCAAAATTTTTAAAAAATTTAGTTTATTATTAGTTTTGCTAGATTGTCTTTGAAATGTATATAAATCAAACACAGAAAACAAATTCAGCTGAATAAAACTTTATTGATACTTACAACAAGTTTGAATTAAAAAAAAAAAAAGATTTTTTTCATGAGTATTTACTATCCGATTCATGATATTCTCAACTGAATGATGTATGATATTTTGTTGAAAAATATTTTCTCTTGGAGAATCAGCGTTACTTTACGAAGGCTCATAAACTCTAGAATGTGCGCTATAGATTTCCTCTAATCTACGGCTGTAAATAATGAAATTTTTTTCGATTAGTAGTTTCGGAATTAAAGAGTGGATCTAGGTATTTTTTTATGGTTTTTCGTCACAACTCATAAAAATTGTCGAACGAAAAATTAGGAATTCAAACATTTTCAGATTCTGTGGGTTACCACAATTTGTTTAATACCACGAAATTATGTAACAAAAGTCAGAAATCCTTCACATCTCCACTCTCCCCGACTCTTCGAAACCCTTATAATTATTTTAATCCCTCTCCCCCCCCCCCACCCCACCCGTGACTTTTACCAAATATTTTGTTACGAGGCTACCCGTGCGATAATTTCGCAAATAATATACGATGAATTAGCTAGGCTGGCGGTTTGCAGTAAGATGAAAGAAGGTCCTACTAATTTCTAGCTATTGTTTCTTCGACAAGAGAAATAGTTCGGTAGCAAAACTCTTGCAACATCTTACTAAACAATTAGAAATGATGAAATAATTCCCTAACAAAGAATAAAATCCGACAACCTCCATATTCTATAAAACACACATATTTTATCAATCTCTCTGTGATGTGTTGTGGAGTTATCACTCCTTAACGATCCCAGCGTAGCCTAGCGGCTTGACTCTGAACTATTGCGTACCCGTGACCTTGAGTGTTCATAATTTTTCCATTTACGAGTTGAATTTTGAAAAATTCCTTTCTTAATTAATGATGTTACTAAAGCGTAGAACTTAAATCTTTAAAATGCTACCTCATTTATCGATTTTGGTTACGTATGAATGGAGAAATAATATAATGATATATATATTTATCGTTTGCGCTTGTATAATTTTAAGATTGGTATTTTGCTACACAAAAATTGTTTTTTGACTAATTTATTTTAATTTTTTTCAGGTAAGTGATTTCCAAGCTGCACCAAGTGTCATGCAGTTCAAAGGTAGGCAGTTTCACACATTTTACAAATTTCTATTCTCTTCTTAAGGTCACAAATTTATATTCAGTAAAAAATCCTGTTCTCAACTCCAGTCGTACTAATCGTAAAAATGAACTTCTTGCTATCTCAGCTGTAGGTAATATAGATAGGTAAACAATATTTAGTATTCCACCTAATGGCAAATACTTTCATGGTATAGTGTTTTATTATCATTCCTCCCTGCGTTCTACCCTCCTTTCCCTATCTTCTTCCAACTTTTGTATTATTGTACAATGAACCGACCATCTTTGCAATCCATTGGTTCTTTGCATTCTTCTGTGGATCTGTGACGAGAATCTATGTTCGTTGCAATGCCTTAAACGTTGAGTTATTCAACATCGTTGCAGCTTATTTCTTTTATCCTCCATCAACAGTACTCATATGAAAACTTTAAATACTTCACTGGTGTTCCTCCACAACTCCGTCCACTAATTCTTTCAATACTTTTATAGTTCAGTGTGCTAAAGACATCGTTTCCCCTTTTTTCCACATTTGCAGTATGAATGTGATCACACTAGTAAGACTTTCATATGACTGTGGCATCCAATGACAAATCCAACAGCATATCTTCAAATTTGCTGACGCCCTTTCTGTTTCATGTGAATCACACACAGTGCAATATTCTAACCAACAGCACACAAATTAGTTTGAATTTACATCGCAGTTATTCAAAAACTGTCTACATTAAACATGACATGATTCTAAGTACAATTGTTTTGACTTTATCCTCGCGAAGGAAAATTTCATCGAAATTCCATAAATGAATTAAAATCGAAGTTCACGTTTAATCCATCTAAAGTTTTTCTTAAAAAAATGTGTGATAAAACACGATTGCTTTACACAGTTATCTGTTAAATAGGCGTAGTCTGTCAGTATAAAGAATCATACATAAATTAGGCCCATTAACTAGCTACCTTTCTTGGTACTTAGGTGTCCCGTAATGTATTACTTTGCAGTATACTAGAGATAAATGACCTGGTCTTCCGTAAAGATATGCATTAGCATCTATTTGATTTTAAGAATTGGGAATAGGTCCATTGTCACACAAAATAAGCAATGGTATTTTTTTCAATTGTTTTAGATTGCATTGTAACCATATAGAAAAAAATACTTATTACGATCATATTGTAGAAAAATTGTTTTATTTGGACTTCAATCATTTTTATTCCCATTTCGAATGCTTGCCCAGCTTCAAGTTTTCAGGATTTCATCAGTTTTTCGAGGACTTAGCAAACCTCCAGCGCGAGCTGCAAAAAATCTTCGCTGTGTGACACAACTGAATAGATTATAAAGATCGAGAATGGTGATGTAACGGTTAGCGTTCTGGCCTCGCATGCGGGAGGACGGCGGTTCGAATCCCCGTCCGGGCATCCAGATTTGGGTTTTCCATGGTTTCCCAAATCACTCCAGGCAAATGCAGGGATGCTTCCTTCAAAAGGTCATGGCCGAATTCCTTCCCATTCCTTGCCCCCCATCCTTTCCCGTCTCTAAACACTTCGCTATTAAGAGACGTTAAGCAGTTAGAAGAAAGAGAAGAAGAAGATTATAAAGACTACAAAATTCACTTACAATAATTATCTCTAATAGCGTTTCCGTGTGCTACCACATGCATTACCGTGGTAGGAAAACATGAATTACGCAATATTATAACAGTAACCAAGACTGAACGGGATTTTGTGATATTTAACAGCTTCTGGAAAAGAAATGTAACGTCAGTTAATAATTTATCGCTTAATTCCACGCAGACGAGAACAAAGATCGCATGTAAATGCTGAGATGCTTAGGTAACACAAAATATGCAGTTAATATTATCGAATTTTTCGATTCTGTTTTAGGAATTTACGAGAATTCACGGAGGGATTGCCTTTTGGAGCACCCGAGGAATATCTGGAATTTTTGTAGCTCGTTTGCTAAACATGCGCTGCGTATATGAAACATTCACAAAGAAAATTTCTGGAATATCAGCGCTTTGAACATTGGGATCTGTTATAGAATATACAAGAAAAACAAACGCAAAAAAGAAATTCATGAAGAAAATACATTTCCTCATTTCTGTTGAAATTTAGTCATTTTTTTTTTTTTATTATGACCATGTAACCTATTTCCCATGGGATTTAATTTTACATAATGCATACACACCATATGGCAAACACTAAATTGAAATCTCCCAAATCCAAGGCGGGATCAGGAATGGTAACTCTGGGAACATAAAGCAAGCATGCAATATAACAACGTGGCTAGCAAGATGCAGACTCAATAAGTTGGCAACAAGGATTTGTTGGTTCGGTCGCATTTGTCACGTCAGCCAGGTGGACGTGAAATTGTTTTATCGGCTGCGGTTGGCAGTACTGAGGCCGCACTAATCTAAGTTCAGAGGATTACAGCAAACCGCGTGCCATAATTAATAAGCTTAACAGTACTGATTTTCGCTCTGTTTCAAACATTAATTTGCATATTATTTGAATCTAATGGAACACGTAGATCACGCTTCTGATTTTGTAAATACGAATCGACTTAATATAATGTGGTTTTGGCTCATCGACTTGAATCATACCGTTAATTTCCGCATTGCGTGCAAATTCAGTTGCCGCTTGAAGTGGAAAATTTTATCCGCAGATTTATGAGGAGTATTTTAAATCAGGATCTTGTTGATAGAGTACAACCAAGTTCTGTTGTAGAAGATGATGAATTATTATTTTATTTCTCCACCACAAGTACAATCCTTTTTGCTGAATGAATAATTTGCTACAAAATAGTTTGAGTTTGTTATGATCAGTTAATATGGACAAATTTAAAAAAAAAAGATGGACTCATTTTTCATTCTTAGATCCGTTTATTCTTGAGTGTTTCAAATTTTCAGATGGTTAATTTTTTAAAACGTAACATAACTTCGATATCTATTTATTTCGTTACGAATCCAGGGATCTAAAACTAAGATAACAGATGTGGAGAGGTTATTAAATTTGTGAAAAAACAAAATTTAGGTAATTACTGTGTTAACTTGTAAAGTTACAATAATAATTTCTTCACAATGGAAATCTCGATATTCTGCTCAACATCTCTTATTTATATACATATATATATAAGTTTGATGTCCAGCTCAATTGCGACTTTATAATGTTATTTTTTTATTCATGTTTTGATCCTAACTCCCACACTCTCACAACAAATGCGTTTAATACAGTCAACACTAATTAGGTTTAAAAAAATGTAATCTCTAAAACCGAATAGTAAAATTTTCAACTAGTAGTCGAGAAGTTAAAAGGAAAAAGACAACATTTAAATAACCTGGTGCCTTCAACCACATCTGTGAAATCTACTTAACATTCCATATATCAGTACATGGAAAATGACAACGAAATCGATTTTTTTTTAATAAAATTAGGACTTTACAGTTCTTTCGTTGTTCAAGACATGGGAATCGGGAAAGGGTTGACGGCCAGGAACGGAAAGGAACTCAGCCACGGCGTTTTGAAGGAATCATCTCGGAATTCACCTCGACTGATTTCGGAAAACAATGGAAAGGTATGAAATAGAATATGTCGAAAAGATAGAGACAATAGAATTTGACTTGTTACAGATATGCGGATGTAGGTTCTCCACATATTTTCTGTATCAGCCTGAGATCCTCACGCTGCGGAAGTTGCCGGTTTGGCAATTTGACTGTATCATTGAGAAATAGTACTTTATATTAAGCCCATAACCTCTGCAAAGCTTTCGAGCAATCAAAATTCCCCTCCTTCCTTCAGAAAATAGATAAAGAATAATATGAAATGAAAACAAAAGATTCATCTTTCTTGCGTTTTAGAAATTAAATACCAGCAATGTATGAATAAAAAAACAGTGAAGAGTGTTAATGTGAACGTATTTATAGTACAATATTGTTTACATAGAAATGAAGTAGTCTCGGCTGATGCTAACCCCTGAAGTTTCTACTGCCACTACAGCTGCAGTGCACGGCTGGTTGCGTCTCGTCCCCGTAGGCTCTGTGGTTGAGTCAACTGTGTTCCTGCCGTCTGTAAACTCACTTTTATTCTATATTATAAACAAACAATATTTCTTAAAATAAACTGAAAATAATAGGTCAGAACTCGGAATAAAATGCTATCCACTGATATCTTATCTATCGCTGCAGATTTTTATCAGTTAAGAATAAAATAGTGAAAACATAAATGTTACTTTTACTTGTACTGTTGAGTAATTACTACAGAATTAACTTAATACTTGTAGTTGACTAAGTGCTCTCTAAATGCATGATGCTAATTTTCTTTCTTATCTATACATACAAAAGGTAATAGTTGTATGAGTATCCGATATAGAGTAAAAAACTACTTGCCCTATTTACGTGCGTTTTTTTTTTTTTTTTAATTTCCCGCGTTGTCTGGAGAAGGCTTTAAATTGGTTAAATCTTTGAACAGACCTATAGAAGGAAAGTAAAACTAAATTGACAAATAGATTGCATCTATGCATTATGAAAGGAAATGTTCGAATGGGTGTCCGCTATGCGTGTTAAATTACAAAACGATCCTTCTGCAGTAAATTTTGCTGTAATATTGGAAATAAGGAAGTCAAATCCATGATAGTTATATGGAGCATGCTCCGGTATAGGAAAGCCGAGATATTTATGTGCATATATGTGAAATGGATTCCCCCAAAACAGACTCTTCCAAAATAATTGAAATTGAAATTGAATTTAATTGTAATTACAATTTATGTAATCCAAAACATAAAAATAATATTGTGTATGTAATATTTCTAATTTTAGGAGAAGATTACTATCAAACGTTCAGTTGCGTTCAAGTAATCAACATATATATTCAAATCTAGCAAAGCGAAGTATTGTCGGGTCAACTAGTTGGCAAAAAGAAGATAAAGGTTTTATATGAACTCCCAAAGTTATCTTCTCCCTAACATCACTTCGAACAATGTACGCCTAAGCCGGGCACTTTATTTGAACTACACAGCATTGTCACAGCTCGTAAAATTTTTAAAGGCCATCTCAGGATTTAAGCGGATAAAAAAATACTCCCATTCTTTCCAACATGCTTTTATCCGTGGCTGTCTAATATATTTTGCTGGAATTTTTACTTACGTGCGCATTATGTCGTATAAACAGCTAATTACTTTTAATTAATGACAGTTGATACAAAAAGAAGTCACAGAAGCCCACGGAGCGATCTAGATTTGAGATTTCCTAGCTTCATGTAATCATCCAGGTGAGCCTAGGAATGGTTCCTTCAAAAGACCATCCTTTTCCACCGCCATTAATGATCTCAAACGTTTACAGACTTAAAGACTAAGAAAAAAATAAGAAGAGCTAACATATGATAACCATAATTAAGTGATTTAATGATGTTAATGATGGTGATAAGTTCAAATTAACTGTCTTGAAAGATATAATATATGGCTTAAGATCCCCGACTATGGCGTCCAAATGGTTACGGATCCTCTTACGATGATAGAAAATATGCAGATATTCTAATGTCCTAACGAACTGCAAAAATATACTCCACATTAATCTTCAAACAGAAATTATGAGTAGAAATTTTAACTATAATATTATGTAACTGATTTATTATGGCAAATTGATACCTGTTGAATAAAATTTATCCTTTCCCGGATGAACGCGGAGCTTATCGGCGACTGATCGCGCAGTTAAATATTTGTTTATATTTGACAACAAGCCGTGACGGGATTAAAAAAAAAAAAAAACGCGAGGTATGAACTAATAACGCTTTCCGCGTCTAATAAAATTCCCCGATTGTTCATTTCATACGTCAGCTGGTGCTGTTTAGGGCTACGCCGATTGAAACGAGATAACGTAAACCATTGGGTAACGGCCGTTGCAGTATTTTATATATTTTTAGTAAGGCAATAAACGTGTTTACGCGGGCTGCCGGCATATCTGTCCAATAAACCCCTTCACTCAAATATGCGATCGCAAATATTATTAAGCCGAACAAATGTTCCCAGTGCGCGGTCCATTCGGTGTCAGACTATAAATATATCAATCTGTTAAAATGTTAACGTCTATCACTCTTGCCGACAGATTCCATCGCACCACTCCGCACTCTAAACGATATTTGAAAAATCACCCATCGAACGTTTCGGCGAATTGATGTCACAAATGTTTGGTTGATTTATTAGCAAGTTTTTCTTGCCAACACTGGTCTTCATGCAGGGCCAGTAATCGAGAAATAAAAATGTGATTATAGCATAAATATTGAAGGAAAAAGAACTATACCCTAACTATTGCCACGTCGAGAGTTGTGAAACAACGAATTGAAGACTTAGATTTGATTGTTTGAGATGATGACTTGAATTCAAGATAGGAAGAGAGGATTTCTTAAATAAGATCAAGTATTTACGTTTATATACAGGGTGATTCACGAAGATATGCGCATATTGTAATATGTTATACTGCAAGTAAAACTAAAGAAAAACGTTCATATAAACATAGGTCCGCAAATGTTTAGTTACGGAGTTACGGCTAATAAAGGTTTTTGCCTGAAATTTATCAACATCGCTAATATGAAGCCATCGCAAAAGGAAAAAGTCCATACACGTGAGGCATTACTTGCTCGCATTATGAATGCAACAGACGAAATTAAGAACAACAAACTTAAACGATCAACAAAATCTATTCATACACTTGCAGCTAAATGCATTGAACTCGGTGGAGACATTTTTGAACATTTACTATGAATGTATTGTGAAATTCGGTATATAACCTCCATATGACAGCAAAAGAATACAGCATGGAGATTTCCCTCAATAAAACCAAGGTTATGGCCTTTGTGGGGAAAAACCACAAAAGAACCAAAATCTCAATAGACAACACGCCCATAGAACAAGTAGAAGAATTTAAATACCTAGGTTACAACCTCAGCTACACCCTAGAAACCGACATGCAACAAAAAATCACAAATTTCACGAAAGTTACAGGAATAATAAACAACATTTTCAGACCATCTCTAGTTCAACGGCACACAAGAATCAGGCTATATAACACCCTGGCTAAACCTACACTACTGTATGGCAGCGAGGCCTGGACACTACGCAAAGGTGATGAACGGAGACTAACGGCGGCTGAGATGCGATTTATGAGGAGAATAGCTGGCTACACATTACAAGACAGAAGGAGATCTGATGATATCCTTAAAGAACTTAAAGTAAAACCAATTCTCCAAACTATACAAAATTACAGAACATGTACTGAGGATGAAGACAGACCGGATCCCACGGAAAATTCTCAAATACCATCCCAGAGGCAAGAGAGATGTAGGGAGACCACCAAGAAGATGGACTGAGACCGTAACAGGCCACCAGGTCTAACACTGGACAGGAAGAAGAAGAAGAAGAAGAAGAGTATTGTGAAAATGTATATACACTGTACAACTTCCTTAACACTGAGGTCCAAGTAGTTAATAAATTACAAATTTTCCCGAATTATTTCTTTGCTTCTCTGGAATTTCTGGAAAACTACTGCAGATACAAGTCTGGGACTTGTTTTATTACATTCACCAGATCAATAACAACAAAATAAATGGAAATCGTGCTTTGCTGTAACCTCGTACAGCTTTGCGATGGCTTCATATTAGCCGGAACTCCGTAACTAAACATTTGCGGACCTATGTTTATATGAACGATTTTCTTTAGTTTTTCTTGCAGAATAACATATTAAAATATTTGCATATCTTCGTGAATCACCCTGTATACATAATTTTCAGTAAGAAGTTTATTACTCCGTTTTTAATTAACAGAAGCATGTCAGTCAATAAATGCATGTTGAAAAAACTTTATGGTGAGCAAGGAATAAATTTGTTAGGGGACTCCAACTCCGACTGCCCTTCTGGCTATCCTACACTCAACTGTTCCATGACCTCCATGAATGATAATATTTCTAGTGTATAAACTCAATGGAAAACTGTAAACTTTGAGCTCGACTTTGTTAAAAAGTCCGTGACCCTAACATCTTGTTGTCTCTTAGGCAGGAAGATTTCTACCTTATTAAATGCTCTTTGTTTCTTCATATTCGGTTATAATGGATGATTCAGAGTTAAGATCACCGCATGACCCGTAATTCTTGGCTCAGAAACATTTTAAAACGAGTTTTTGTGCACGGTGACTCAGAAGGGTACCTACAGTACCTTGCATGTTGCGTGATACTAGTCAATAGATAATGGCGGATGCTGCAGATCGAAGTACAAACTGGAATATAATTGGAATAGCATTATCGCTGCTTATTGCCTGATTCAGGATTACTGCCATTGAAAATGAATGGTATCATTGGCGTGTTTGAAGTGTATTATGTTTGATAAGAGATAGAATAATTACATTACTCTTGGAAACGCAAATCAGGGTAGAACTGCAGTCACACACTGGCTCTAAAACTATTCAAATTAACTTGCTCGGATCAATCACTGTACCGTACAATCAAAAAAATATTTTTTGCCACCAAGTATCATACTTTCGTATGATACTAGGCGTTGCAAATGCAGCGCACTTCTTCAGGTGCACTAAATCAGTGTAGTATGATGATGATGAAGGAACTGAATTCAGCAGTCTGTAAACTTCTGGAAAAACGTATAATTGATACATATATATTCAAAACTTCGTAGGAAATCGACAAAATAATGTGTGGTAGATATTTACAAGCTATATTTTTTTTTTTCTTGCTGTCATCAGTCTTTCGACTGGCATTGATTCAATCCTCCATCCCTTCCTACCTTGTGCTAACTCTCTTCATCTCTACATTTCCCTTATAACCCATGTCCTCGATTATCTGCTTCATATATTCTAATCTCTGTCTTCCTCTACAGTTCTTTCCTTCACAGTTCCCTCCACCAGAAAATTAACCTATCCAACATGTCTCGAAATATGACCTACCAGCCTGTCTCTTCTTTCTGTAAGCTTTTTCCACAAACTTCTTTCCTCATCCATCATTTCCAAAACTCGTTCATTTCATACTTTGTATGTCCACTTAATTTTCAACATTTTTCTGTAGCGCCACATTTTAAATGCTTCAATTTTCCTTCTTTCCGGTATTCCTGAAGTCCATGTTTCGCTACCCTAAAGTGCTGTGCTCCACACATAGAGTTTTAAAAAGTTTTTTCTAATTCCTAGATCAATATTTGAAACTAAAAGGTTTCTCTTTTTCATGAAGGCTCTTTTTGCTAGTGCTATTCTGCTTTTAACATCATTCCTGCTTCGACCATCGGTTGTAATTTTACTTCCCAAGTAACAGAATTCATTACTTCTCCTATTGCATCCGATCCTACTTTTATATTTAATCTACTAGTATTGGTATCATTTCTGCTACATTTCATCACTTTTGTCTTGCTTTGATTTATATTCAGTCCAAAATCTTCCTTCAGTATTTTGTTCATGCCATTCAGTAATTTCTCAATACCCTCAGCCCTTTCTGCTAAACAACACGATGTCATCGGCTAATCGTAACATACTGATTTTTTCTCCCTGAACACTTATGCCACATGGAAATTTTTCTTTTACTTACCTTACTACTTCCTCTACATACAAGTTGAATATTAACTGGGATAGACTATAACCTTGTCTCACACCCTTTTTAACTGATGCTTGTCTCTCATGATTCTCTACTTTTATTACAGCCACTTGATTCTTATATAGCTTATGAAGTATTATTCTATCTAGATACTTTAGACCTGAATTATTTAAAATTTTGAACATCTTGTCCCATCTAACATTATCAAAAGCTTTTTTCCAAATCAACAAATGCCATAAAAGTATCTTTCTTTTTCTTGATCCGTCTTTCAAGTATTAATCTTAGAGCCAGAATTGCTTCCCTTGTACCGCGATTTTTCTTAAACCCAAACTGATCTTCACCTACTATGTCTTCTACTATCCTTTCCATGCTTCTGTATATGCTATAAAATTATGAATACGTATAATTAGATCACTATTCTCTCCCATCTCACTCGCATCGCTCCGTAACACATTGATTTACAGTCTGGTCAAAGATATTATTATCGTAAGTAATAATAAGAATTATAAAGGTCTAGTTTTTTTTTAATGGCATTCGGCTTCATAATCACTTAGCTAACAATTCTGTGTTTATTTTAATTAATCAATTGCGCTAGGCTTTTCTAGCAAAAGGACAAGTCCACAAGACGAACATAACAACTAATTAAATCCAATCATGCCCGAGTTCCGATTCGAACCTGCAACCCTAGAAAAATGATGATATACATAAATCAAATCTGACATTCGAGACCAAAATTAAAGGAATAAAGCTAAAATATGTGTCAACCGTTTGAATCTATGTAACAAAGCGTATCGTTTTAAAATCAATTAATTAAAAAAAAAAAAAAAAAAAAAAAAAAAAAAAAAAAAAAAAAAAGGATCACAGTAGGAAGCAAGGTGATATATTTTCTGAGAAATTTCTAGTGTTGCAGTAATATGGTGTCCGCAATCTGTATTGTGTACTTCCGTCCTACGTTGGAACAAAGCTGTCGGCGTAAGTGCGGAGGCAGGGGAGTTTGGCTCTGTCAGGTTGGCAGCAGGAGCGCAATAAATGAGTTTCGACCGCACGCCTCGCTGCTGTGCAGAACCAAGCTGTGCCCAGGACTCGCTTCCCGCGTCTTGTGGTCCTGATGTCCACAAACGAAACACTGACGTATTATGGCTAAAGTCTCTGCTTTTACACTGCCTGTGCTGATAGAATTTTAAGTATTTTCTGAGTAATACATCGATGCACTTAGAACCGGCTACTAGTCTCGAACAAGATGGTTCCGTTATCGTTAGTGTATAGGAAGAATTTATATGTCCAGATTGCAGGATCTAACAAATATTTTTTTTTACTATTTTTAGCTTAATTATTATCTTCTGTGGATCTGAATTTTCTAAACATGGTTTAACATTTAAAATGATTTTAAGTATAGTTAATTCCCTGTTTATCTTACTACGAAATGTTTTAGACGTTTTAGCTTTTGTTCTTACGTTATATAAGAAATTTCTTGCATCCTCTTATTCCAAAAATATATAAATATTAATTATGTATTAATCTGGGATGCGTTTTACAACCAATTATATCAATATAATAAAAAGAATTTAAATATTTCTATTGTTACTAAATGGCAGCTAAAGGGAAGTTCTGTGTAAATGGTAATTTGGTTAATAAATATCCGATTTTCAGGAAAACGACTCTCGTCAAATTAAGCTAGTTTTAATTAAAGTATTCGACTTGATTATATTACGTAATTTGTAGTGTTTTGGAGATGTAATTATCTTTTGAACACTAATTAATGTTCACTAATAACTCCGCTTGTAATTAAAGATATATACCAACCAAATTTTAGTCTCTCAGTGTAAATGTATGTGCATTGTGGTTGTTATGATCCATTGAGCTCACTTGTCAGTGGCAGAATCAGAAAATAGTTCATATAAAAATGGATGCCACATAAACTATTCTTCATATTCTGTATCACAAAACGTTTTACAACTTTCAAAAAAGTATCATTTTATATTTCAATTACTTTCTACAGTGGTCACAATATGATACGAACTCGCATTTCAATTCAGTACGTGTAAAATTCGTATCTACTACAAGACGATTGATTTATCAAACTCAGAGAACAGAATTCGCAGACGATGATGTAAAACTTGAGTATTACTGTGGCTTAATCGGTAAACGTGCGATGATTTAATCTGAATATCGATTCCGTGTTACGCTACAACTTTCGACATCAAATGGTTCATAGGATACATCGAATGTATTTACGAGAATCATATAACACTTAGATAGTAGTCAAGTTGAATGTTTTCACATAAAAAAGAAAAAACTTTAGCTCAACAGAGGGAAGGAAATAAAATCCCTGAGAAACATGAGCAGACATCAATAAATCTTGCTCTGTGTTTTTATCAAACCAGTAAGATGCTGACACATTACATCATATTTTTCGGTAGATCGTTTTTCTTCAGTAAAGTTGCATTACTTAAGAAGTCAGAAATAAAAAAGTTTACAAAGAAACTTTTGGGGAGCTGTAATATATCACTCCTCGCGTATACGAGTATTTCGTCCAGTATTCTACAGATACGCTTCAGTAGTATAAAACTGAAAGAAAAAAATCTTCAGTCTCTTAAAATGGTGGATGAGATCCCGTTCATGGTGTACTGGAGTACTACATCATAGTGTTGACGTAGATAGAAAAATTCCGTTTATTCAATCTGCGTAATTTCACATTCTTCCAGCATGGGAAATACTGCGTGAATATAATAATAATTGGTAAAATTGGGATGGAGTGCACGCTATGGTGGCAATCTCCCTACACAATCGTCCTCTCCCCCTTCCTCAACTAACAAACCTTTGCCCTCAACCAATTTTTACTTTAAGTTCTTTCGGTGTTTTCGGTAAATTATTCATCACTTCTCTTGGCAACCTATTCCAATCCCTTACATCCTTTCCTATAAAAGAAAATTTTCCCGCACCTTTATGCCTAAAATGAAGTGCCATCTTGTGGTCATAGTCATCTTTACCCTTCCAAGCACCTCCCTTAATTATCCCACCTATATCTTTCCACGCTTCATCACCAATGCGAGTCTTGTATACTCCCATGACCCTCCATCTATCCCCCAATGAATTCCACTCCAGCTCTTTTATCATATCAGTTATCGATTGTGTTTTGTGTAATTTCCAATACGTATGTGAACAGAATTCTTCGTGTGAAACGTTGAGCAAACATTTAAATTTACTATACATCAAAATATGCTTAATTATACATCATTTATTTTATCTAATAGTGTCGATTTCATGTAGACAGCATAATTTGCTTCCGTACACTCACTACACCACTGGGAAATTAAATTTTAAATCGTTTTGTTGAAGTCACTTTAATTTCACTTAATTTACATAAAATAACTCTCGTCTGTGCTAAAATACTCCTCTCCAAATTCCCTTACGTAACTTCGCACTTTCATAAAATTTTATTTTCGGGATGGTGGTAGGTCTACTCACTGATCCACTGCAGATTTAATGATGACTGGGGATATTTCATTGAGACATTGATTGACGCGGATCGACACTGGCATGCTTCTGCAGCATTGTCGAGATTAAAAGGAGGGCGGAACATTACGTTAAGAGAGTGACAATAATGTATAACTTTAATTTTTCACTGGTGAATTCTGACAGTGAAAATTAGTTTTTTTCCCCCATCTGTATAGCAGAAGTACAGTTCTGCGAATAATTATCTTAATTTCTTCTCATCTATATCTAGTGAATTCCCAGTACTATTAGAAAACTACCAGATTTCTCCTCAAAATAAGACCATATGACCATAAATATATTGAAATATGACCAAAGCTGGGAAAATTGTCTGAATATGCATTTATATGCTATACAAAATACATTTAAATACAATAAGAAACGTTGAATCAGTGTTTAATTCAGAATTTCAGGTCCAAAAATAGGCAGGAAAAAAATATGACTTGTCCTAAAGATTCATACCCTAGTGATAAATTACTCTCTTGCTTCTCTGTGACACATCTTTATTCCATAACAGGCTTCTAATGCTCCTTAAAAACGCATCAGTTTGTCTTTCACTTTTCTCGCCACCATTTCCTCCACATTCCTCTAATACACTCCCCAAGTACTTGAACCTGCTTACCTTCTTTAGTTGTTAACGGGTTCAAGTACATCTCCCACCACGTGGAGGAGGGGTTGGACTTTGGGAGATCTCTGACTTCAACTACAGCGATGATTTCTGCTACACATCAACCAAAGATAATACAGCTTCCCTATTCAGAGAAAAATATTGACACAAACATTTAGTTCAGTCTCTTTCAAATAATTCATTCAAAAGGTGAGTGTTTTTTTTTTTTTTTTTTTAAAAAAATGGGGCGTTAGGGTAAGAAATGTTGTGATATCATGGGATTAGGGGGACACCAAAAAGTGTCACGTAGTGAAGGAATTGAATACCGAAAATCTCGGGTAGCAGGGTAAGCGATTCGAGGAACTGAACGACATCTTCCCTGTGCGGGAAATCCACTGTCACTTGGAAGAGAGTCGTAATTGAGAGGTTGCGGTCCCCTCCGCCGACACCCCTGCAGGCAAATCCGTGTCTCCGCCCAGTGCAGTAATAGCCCAGGCGCCTTGAAAGGCGGCCGGGCGCTCGGGCGCTATCAAGATCACTTTAACGCCCCCACCAGCACTGGGCGGTCGGTCGGGACAGATGAGGCTTAACTTACCACATCATCACGCCTACCCCAACACCCCGCTCCTTGACTGCGGGGAAGGGTGATTGTCACGACCATTGTCTGCGAGTCACACAATGAGTGCGCCGGGACGAGACAACAAATTAAAACCTGGAATGCGTTCCCTACTTAAATTGTGGCCAGATGAGTATTCAAGAGTGTATGCACGAGAATCCAATTGACCTTCCTTCTGCCATACAAGATACCTTTATGTATCTTTTAATTAACTGATGAACATCTTTCTCTGTTGCCTAAGGTAATGAGAAACAGATCGTAAAATGAGCAACAGCGGGATACAGTACATGTCATTAGTTTTGGTAAACAAACATCAGATGAAGTTATGAAGTATGGTTTTATGACTCTTCCACAAAAGTTCCTTTGAGTCGGACATTTTTTTAAATTTTCTACCTTCGTTTCCTGTTAGTAATACAGATAGTTTTTAGGTCGAAATGGAGAGTGTTGTAAAAATAGTTTGACCTTTTCTGTAGTCAGAAGATGTTCACATTCAGAGGCCGAAACGTTATCTAAAGCAATAAAGGTTCAGCTGATTCCTTAATTCTACATCTACATCTACATATATACTCTGCAATTCACAAAACTGTGGGTGGCAGAGGGTGCTCAGCACCAAACCTAATCTCTTTGTTGTGCATTCCAATCCCTAATGGTACGAGGGAAAACAGAATTCATATAAGAATCAGTGCGGCAGCTTATTTCTCTAATTTTATCTTTCCTGTCATTTCGACCCAAATAGGTTGGTGGACGAAGTATTTCACTACACTCGTAAGTGAAAGTGGGAGTACACATGTTTACCAATAAGTTTATACGAAACGTGCGTCGTCTATCTACCAGAGACTCCCAGCCTAGTCTACTAATCAGTTCTGTAACGCTTTCATAAGAACTGTAGCAAGCGGTCACGAATCAAGCGGCTCTTCTCTGTACTTTCTCTATACTCTCAATCAACCCCTTACGAAACGGATCCCATATGGCACAACAGTAGTCCAAATGTGGATGCACAAAGTGAGAATTCAGTGAGAATTTAACAGTTTTATCTAAGAAAATCCAGGCCTCGTGGATGAAAAATATTAATAGGATCTAGCATATAGGGGAAACAAACTTATTCGGTCCGTGCTATTCAGTTATCCATGGTTTATCAAAATCGTTCCAGGCAAAGGTTGTTTCATTAAGTGCTTGGCCAATTTCTTTCCCGTTCCTAGCTCATCATCCTTCACCGTCACTAATACTATCGTTCTCCGCGGATATAACGTAATCAGTCTTTGAAAACAATCAGAGGTTTTTCGTTACTAATTGTTTTCGTTACTATCAAGTAATACGAGAAGATTAAGATCATGGAAGGAAATTCCCCACGCTTTATTAACCTCTGAAGCTTAAACCATCATATTTATAAGCAACCTGACATTCTGGAGGACACCCGGACGGGGATTCGAACCCGCGTCCTCCCGAATGCGAGAGATTTTTTCCAGTTCCCTGCTAACGGAAATAATGACTCCACCGTTGGTGGGCCTCAAAACCTTACTACATCAATCCACTCAAAAACTCAGAACTCAAAAAATATATAAATTTAAATGTTAATGTCACTCAAGTCATGTTTGTTAAACAGTTGGCAGCAATTCCCAGAAAAGATGTCTTCCCACTTTCACTCGTGCACAGTATTTAGTGTGGAATTAGTCCCTGGGTGCCTCTCTAGCGACTCATTACGTCGATTGCCGGTATGTGTGGAGCTTGTTTTTCGCCGGGCACGCGCGCCAACGCTACCACACAGCTAATACCTGACTGCGACCAAATAAAACGACGCCGATGCCTTTATTAGGTAAATAAACTTGCGTGGCGTTAAAATGCCCCGCATATTAATAGACGCCTCGTTTCCAATAGGCGGTAATTGGTATCATTTTAATGCTGCGCCCAGGGCTGCCAACCGATAATTTTATCAAAGACGATAAATGGAATAGCAAATCAAACGGTTGTCCGTGTCGAGCCCCAGTGGATTTTAAATTTTTTACCGAGTTCTTATAACATCTGAGAGACGAACACTTTTGCTGCTTTAACCAAATATCGGTCAGACTTCAGAGATACCGACTTATTGAAGTGCGGTCCCGTGATGTTCCATGTCAAACAACGACTTCTAAAATTAGCTATTAAAATAGCCAGTGTGGCTCAGAGTGCTGTGGCGCCGCAACCTGGACTGGGGAGGTGAAACGGAACCGGGCACGAGCCCAACTGTATTACAGTTTTGGTTAGTAACCTGATTTAAAATAATTGGATGTTATTTATACCGCTTGTTTTTGTTGCCAGTAGCTCAGCGAATACTGCTAGTACACCACTGTTAAGATGTGCCGTTTTCGCAGGCGTTATCAGAGTTCCGTTTGTTTTGATCTTGGACCTGTGCCAAAGCAACAGAGCTCATAGCAAATAATATACTGAAGTGAGCAATTAGATTGATGGGTTGAGATCGTTAGCACGACGATGATGAACTTCACAAAAATATGAAATACAGCCTGTATATTAGAACCACGTAGAGAATGCGGATCTGAGACGAATGAAATGTTTTGAGATGTTAACGTAGTCTGAAAAAACATGTTTTCTTTCTCGTCTACTTGAACTTGCATCCTTCTAAAATACGACCAGTTTGTAAAGTGGCTTGGCTAAAGTAAACTATGTTTTACACGACATTAACAAACATTATTTCGTGAGTTTGCACTGCTTTTCCACCAAAAAACCACTGCAGCGATCGTGAAATCAAATTATTTTACTCAAGGAAACACAAAAATACTTTCATAAGCTGTTATCGCTTTACATTTTTTAGATATGTCAAGTGTATCGAAAAATGTATGTATTCAGGGCATCAAAAATTTTGCTTATTCATTTCCCAAATAGTTCATCATGTTAATAAACAACTTGAGCCAGCTTTCGAGGTTGGACTCTGGTTTGCAACAACTAATCGTGGTTCTTTCTCTGACTACAGCAGATACTAAACAAGTGTGTAAATTACCCATGATTAACTTTAGTGTAAAACTACCTGTAACGGCGTCAAAATAATTGGCTGAACGAAGTATTGTTACAAATAATTACTTCCCATTTGCTTAATTAAAAAATAATTGTTTTTAAATAACGCTCATAACTCTGATTTTACATATTTTGATTGCAATTTACATCGCAATACAGTGTAAACTGCTTTACATAAGCATTTGAAATAACATTGTTGGTGATACTGTGTCAGTGAAAACAAAGAAAAATAAATCTTAACAACTAACATTATATTACGTAATATTAGCTTTAAATCTGCTCGAGAGCGCATAGATCAAAATAAATGTAGAACTACTTCATGCGCATGAAGTAATGTTTTGAGAAACATTATTTTTTAAAAATAAAAAAATTTAAAATAACTTAATTTACCCACGCCCTCCGTTCTAAAGTCAATTCCAGACTAATCAAAACTTTTCCTAAAATTGCTGCTCGAAAATTAAAGCTTTCATCTTATATATCTATGGGCAAAGACTTTAATGAAAATATCTACATCGAACGAATATAAATAAATACAAAACAATTAGCAATTAATAGGCCTACATTACTTGAAACACAATCCATACTTTCCTTTCAGTGCTTTGGCAATCCATGTCTTGAGCACGCTTGACTACAAAACACTGTTATTAAATAACATGCATAACCCTGAGTTTGTAGTAATATCTCTGGCTGTTGTAGCCCACCGCCCCCCTTTTTTTCACAACGGAGGTCGAGAGCATTACGTCAGCGTTACTGTCACGATGACACAGTGACCAAACTTAGTATTTTATTAGTTTTGACGATGATAGTGAATTTCCATTTAATTGTGGCATCTCTGACATAATGGTTTCCATGTCCTTACATTTGGTCACTAAAGAAATTCTGTGTCACGATTATTGTTTGAATCTCACAGAATATGAACTGGTGACTATGCTGTCGGTAATGTCAGCACGGCTGACTGAAGTACTCCGTGTCTAAGCTTTACCTTCTGAGTAGTGGTCCAGCTATGTTCAGTAAGGAGAGACAAAGGGCGAGGCTCCCGGGGCGACCTTGAACTGCTTGACATGAGTCAGAGATAGCCAGCCAGCGCACGAGACTACGGGCACGTGGTTGTAAACATCTCAGCGCGTCACGTTAACGGCTCCAGTAGCCGGAGGGGAAACACAAGCTCCGACATCTGTTATACTTAACGTCCTTCTACTGAAATCTCTCTGGCCGGCACAACCGACTAAAGCATCGGAGTTATTTACAAACAAGCTTCCAAAAAGCGTTGAATCATTTCCCCTCACTTAGACGAAAAATATACCAACCACGAACAAAATATTTTATTGAAAAATTTCACTTACTTGTCTTTTTTTCGGGGTTTGCGCTACAGTTTTTTTTTTTGCTGATATTGCCAACGTTTTGCCACCACCTGGAGCCTTCTTCAGGACTTCTCTCTATCTAGCCGCCTGGTTCTTTTTGATAAACTTGAACACTAGATTCACTGTTTATTTTTCACCGGCAAAGATGATTTATCAAAAAGAACCAAGTTGCTAGATAGAGAGAAGCCCTGAAGAAGGCTCCAGGTGGGGACCGAAACGTGGCAGATATCAGCAAAAAAACGCAGCGCAAATCCCGAAAAAGAGACAAGTAAGTGAAATTTTTAAATAATGACGCCTGCGAAAATTGTGAAAGTTTAAAATATTAAATTTTTGGTTTTTATTCCTGCATTAGATCAGTAATTGATTGTCTGGTAGTATAGCAGTTAGACGCTGGAATCGCTTGCCTTTGGTCACGAGTTCGAGTATTTTTATTAGACGACTACTGGAAATAATGGAATTTCAAAATAAAACTAACTGTCTATTGAATAACACTGCAAACTTAACGACAGACCAGTTTAAGGACATTTAATCTAACGATGTATAAATTGCAAAGGATATAATCTTCAAATTCTGTTATTTTTTAAAATGGGCTTTATGGCTCGTCGAAGTCACGTCATTAAAGCTGGGAGAGGATGGCGGCATTTTTATAAAAATAATAATATTAATAATTCCTCGGTCTACTTCCTCAAATCAAAATTATAAGACATAATTACATTCACATCAGTCTAGTATATAATTTCGTAAGGTCACCCACTAACCTCGATAGCTATTGGCTGAAGAACGGTGTCACGTGTCAGTCACAAAACAGCGACCAGAGATACCATTAGAATGAATTCGTGGTTATGTCTACTATTTAATAACGAAGCAGCTGCTGCCAAATTGGCATAATACATTTATTAAGTTTGCTTTTCATAGCGTTTCATAATTTTAAAAAATTTAATAAATTTTTCGGCTGAAAAAATGTGGATCTCCTTTTCAGTAACTAATTAAAGCAACTTAAAAAACTTAAAAAAATTAAATTACTCATAGTCTGCTGTAATCACGAATGACAATTGTAATTTCGGCTTAGGATAAATTTCGGTTTAATTACATCTTTCACTAATGTTGTTGCTTGACCAAAATTTATACATTACTGTTTATTTGCTTTTTAGGCATTTTACTGACCACTTTCGTTGTTGGTCTTTATTCATGTTCGCTGTATGTGAGGTATTAGGTTAAGTGGACATCAGACCAAATGTGTCACCGAATCGACTATTCTGGCAACTTATTTCTGCGGAGTTGCTCAACTGTTTCCTAATATGGAAGTTCTCTGACCGTCACAGATACTATGAGCAATGTTTACATTATGAGTATTTGCCCAGTCTCAATAATAATCAACGTGATGCTTTCGAAGCAAACAGGATTTTTTTTTTTTAAATTTGCAGAGTGAACTTTAAGGATCAAATACAAGTTCGTATTTAAGCAAGTTCGAGTGTATGACCTTTGAAATAGTTACACGATAGCGCGATCGTTCCTTTCCGTGTTTAATACCTACCTCTATTAATGCTTCTGAGTTCCTCAAGCTCAAAAGATTTTATACATCCTAAGGGTGAAACACAGGTCAAGCTTATATTTGGCCAGATCAGATCAACCTGTCATAATCTTTCATCCTAAAAACTGGAACTATTCTAGACCC
Organism: Vandiemenella viatica; assembly: GCA_031002005.1. NCBI lineage: Eukaryota > Metazoa > Arthropoda > Insecta > Orthoptera > Morabidae > Vandiemenella > Vandiemenella viatica. The sequence goes on from CM061914.1 coordinate 90,407,581, forward strand.
GTGACGATACGCAAAAACCAGTCACGGGCTTACACTAGTTCTAGAAGAATGGCGCACAATATAAGCTGTCGTTGATTGACACTAATAAACAATGACTTTCGACAAGTGTATTAGGAACTATTAGACTTTTTGGTTAATGTCACGTTATTATTTTATTTATTAAGATTTCAGAATAAGCTTTTTTATTTTTATTTTTTAGAATTCCAAGCGCAATAGCGTCAGAGCATCTTAGTGTCATAGCGTTATAGCGTCATGGAGTACAAAGAATTCATATTAGGAATTGATTATGTAGGATTAAAGACCTTATGTTGACTGAGGATATTGATCGTGGTGTTTGAAAATTCACCATTATAACCAATCTTTAAATTCAACCCTCTTGCTCACTTGCCATACGTCAAACAATATTTTAAACTGAATCCTCGAATTTTCTGATCTTCCCTTTACTTCCGGAAACCTCAAGTAGGTCGTCATGTGTAAATTGTTAGTGATTAGTTCTAATTTGATTTTTTTGCGATTTTTCTTTGATCTCCCCTCCTTGATCATCGCCTGATGAAATATATTTTACAGTGTCATGGCAGAGTTTTGGTGAAAAGGTATGATGTTCATTAGGGCGAACACTTTGAATCAGTGTTCGAATGAACGATCCTACCTGTGAGGGTGGAAACGTTCGTTAGCGAAGTTACGTTCCGCTCTCCCACTGATTTTTAATGAGTAAATGGGATTACGAGCGTTGGTAAAGCGAACAGTGTGAAGGCAATGGTCGAACATCGAAGGGCACATCAGCAGAATACTCACGCGTATTTCTGAATCACTAAAAGCTCTGAACATTACTGTCATTCATTTAAGAAATGTACGGTTGTAGGTTTTATAAGCCCATAGATTTAAATGTTTTTTGTTTAGTAACTTCTGCTTTAACCTGGTGTCCTGTGAAGATTACGATAAATTATTTGTCTGTTTCCTTGCAGTCTGATGGTTCAGTGGCTAAGGCGTTTGAATGGAGTTTAAAAGGTTCCAATTTCAAATCTAACTGGGCTGGGATTTTCATATGCCCTTAACCTGACCTTCACCTCTGGCACAGCTCGCTGTGTAATGTAAAATGCGCCCGAACACTTAAGTGGTTCGGTTCATGGAGGAAGGAATAATATGGAGACGACGCAAGAGACCTTTACCACGTATGGGAGTGAAGCAGGCCGGCGGAGGAGTGGGGGGGCATGGCCGGAGTGGTGGGGGCTTGACCGCTTCCCAACAAACACGGGGAATATGTACAAACACCTCAAGGGGACTCTAGGATAAACGTGACGCCGCAATCTGGTGATGGATTATTATGTAACTCGATGAGACAAATAAAAAATGAAGAATAAAATTTTTTGATATCCTGCTTAGTTTTCGAGATATTCTGTCTCAAATGTGAAATGGTTTTGGTTGAAATTCAGAAGAAAAAATTATTCAAAGTCAAATTTTATGATGAATTTTTATTTAAAAAGACGAGACAAATAAAAAATAAAGAGTAAAATTTTTCGATATTTCACCTAGTTCTCGAGATATACTGTCTCAAAAGTGAGGTGTCTTGAGTTGAAATGCAGAAGAAAAATTTCGCAAAAGTTAAATTTAATGATGGATTCTTATGTAACACGACGAAAAAAACTCGATAATAAGGAATAAATGTTTTCGATATCTTGCTTAGTTTGGGGGATATACAACATCCAAATTGAGGGGTTTAGGTTTGGATGCAGGCTGGACCAAAAATTAATTCTGTCAAAGCCACAATGATTACATGGTTGACATGCAGAATGGATATTTCAGTTTTATTACTACCACTTGTGGTTAGTCTGAAATGTGTCCTAGACCAGAAAAAAAGTAAGAGGACCCACTCTAGGGATGAGCAACCCAGACATTTTGTAGGCTGGTACCAGAAATAAAATGTTTATTCAGTCACCTTAATGAACATTCTCTTGATCAAGATGTGTTGTCTAATTTCACAGCCCTACTTATTAGGACAATTGTAAAAAAATTATCTCTCAGTTAGATTTAGATACGGGGGGGGGGGGGGGTGGGGTGAGAATGTAGTACAAAAAAAAAAAAGAGACTAAATTAGAAACACATTCCCCAAATTGATTTTGTTCAAAGGCCAATAACTTCTTTATTTATGAAGCCCATTTTTATTTCTGCATGAACATGTTTCGACATAAATAGATGAGAAAGATTTCAAAATCGGTAAAAATAGGTATAGACGTATTTACAAACAGAAACAAGTCTTATATGAAGATTTAAAAATAACCTAAGTCAATGGCCTGAAATAGCTATTTAAAAAATTAATAAAACTCACAGCTTCTCACATAACAGTTAATTTCATCATCCATTGTCAGTATAATCAGCAACGTGACGAAAGAAATCGTAATAGTAAATTCACTGAATCGCGAAGTAAAACACGCCCCTTTAAATCTCATTTTAAACACTCGTTAAAAAATAATGCTAGTCTATTATGTGCAAAATAGCAAGTTTGCTGATTTTCTACACTACACCAAGAAAAATTTGAGAACTAAGTCATCGCATTGAGAGCTATGACTAAATATTTATAGACGTGCTGCAAAGTTTGCGGTGTCTACCGCTCACTTCAACAACGATAATTACAATTCAACTTACTTATGAAATGATATTCCAGGTTCTTTCCTGTCTGGCCTATTTGTGCAACCGTACGCAACACAAGCTGGCATTTTTAAACACTTATATACAATACTAAATGAAATAATCACTGCATCTACCACAATGTGAACACCTTAATTGTTGGGAAGCGCCATATGGTCGCTGCCGGTGCTGCCACCATGCGGGAGAGTTTAGTGCTTGCTTCACCGATTTAACGTCACTTCTCCTCCATATAATTCCTTCCTCCATGGTTCGGTTTACATGTTAAACTGCAGGTCTTCCATACCCGGTTGCATTACTGTCTCTAATTCTTATATTTGATATCCATGAAGTAGATACCATGCTAATCCACCATACTCAAGTAAACATCTAGTCAAGGTTATGTCACTCATTTCCTTTATACATTCCCTGATTATTCTTTCTACGAGATACAGGAATTTGAAACCTCTCTCTAAATATCTGGACGTAACCCTACAGACTACTGAACAGTCTTGTGGTAATGAATATCCTTACGTTATTCGAAGTGAAATTTTCTCTAATTTCTATGATGTCTTTACCAAACACTAGATACGTAATACTAAAATTAAACTCGAGGCATTTTTCGTTATAATGTAGCCAGTGTTTGTTCTATGACATTAGACACCTCTCGTCTGACGTTATATTCCTGTAAATCGTTGATATTCCTGCTCATTACAGGCTGTAAGTAGTGAAACCTTAGCCCATCCCAGTCTGCTTCCTTTCCGGCCATTTCCTCTGACAGCTTTCCAGAAAGCACGCATTGTTCCAGAAACCTGGCCCAAAGTATCGCGTGGCCCCATTCTACTCAGGCAACCAGACACCTACAACGCTAGAGAAAATATACGAGACAAGGAATCTTTTATTATCTTGTATAACTAATTCTCTTATTTTAGTTCCTAGCTTAACAAATTCCCTTTCGCCAAATCTATCACATTCTCTGAAGAAAATTGTACAAAAATTCACAACTATATCTATATTATCTAGATTCCTGTATTTTTCTCTTTATTCATATGCCATACGGCATAAAATTTTAATGGAGGTGATTATTTTTAATGAAGCGCATTCCGACGCATGATAATGGCTTCTATTGTCTTTGGTCTCGCAAACTCTGAATGTATAAATGCATACTTCCCGGCAAACAAACAGGTTTTGTATTGAAGTTCACATTAAACCCTCACATATCCGAATGTCATTAAAGTTATTTATTGTAACGTGGATCTATCTCTTTTATGTGAATGCAAAATTCTGCGTAAATATTTTAATAACAATCAGAGTTATTACATACATCTGTTAAAAAGGCCACTTTAAAATGGGTTTTTAAATCTTTCAGGTCGTATGAAACATAAAATGTTTACGACGATGAGGTCATCATCATCCACAGGATATTAATTTCGTTTTTATTAAACTTACGGGGCAAGACAAATATTTCTTCCTGTTATCATAAAAAAAACTATACTTTTATCTTCAACTTTTCTGTTGAATAACCGTGGATACATTCCTAAAAGTAAGAACATAAATTGAGCGACTACTGAATTTGGTAGGTGAACGATAACACTGGAGCCTACTATTCAGGAGGATGTGAGTTCGAATCCCCATCCTGGCATCCAGATTTCTGTTTCCCGTGATTTTCAAAAAAGCATTCCGTGTGAGTGCGGAGATGGTTCCTTCAAAAGACCATGGTCGAATTCCGTCCAATATGTAACCAAATTCTGGAATTGGAAACAAATGTGATTGATATACTTTCCACCAATGTGTGACAATATCGAAGTGGTGTATTAGTGTCTTCCTTTGGCATAATACTTTCGTTTACTGTTCTAATGTTATTGAATTCGTCCGCATCTGCTGAGAAAATAAAACATGTTTGTCAAAGAGAAGGGGCACATGTTAGTTTGTCACCGTTGGGGTGGGTGAGTACTATTTCTTTCCAAGCGTCCGAGTATCCCGTAGTTTCTCGCTCGAGACTGTTTATCAGGAGAGCCTACAGGGTCCCTTTAGCATCCGGCCCCTCCTTGGGGTCCTGGTCTTGTTCCTTACGATGGATCCTTCCTTATAACTTATTCAGAGGTTGTTTCTTCTTCGCAGGGGAATTCTCGTTCCTTCTTTCTGTTTTCTTGGAGTTACTTCCGATTACGCAGTCCAATTCTGCTGCTCAGACACCTTAATTTTACACTCCATGAAAATATTGTAAATAAAAATCTTTATTAGTGTGTTGAGTTGATTCATAATAACATAATAGGACAAATATACATCAGCGGCAAACTTGATGCCCATACAGTAAGGGTATTGACACAGTTAGACTGAAATAGTTGATAACATGTTTCCTAATCAGCAATTCTCAAACTCTTATCCAAAAACCGAATGCAATTAATATTTTAATTTATTATATTATATTGTTACTGTATAATTATTTCGTAGTAAACTGTAACCCATTTTTCAGAATCAGCCGTACAACCGAAGCAAGGTAAAGGTGATGAACAGTTGCAAAAATTATAGTAATAACGCTATACTAAATACAGAAACGACTAAACGACTAAGCACGTTTCGTGAATGCATTCACCAAATTCATAAGATAGTGATAATACTCTAATGATACTATTTATCAAAAATTATTAAGAAACATGTGAAAAATTCGTATAAAGAAGTAACTCTTAACACTCTTAATTACTATATGCATTAACCAAGATAATCAGTCAATTCGTTTTGAAAATGAAATATTTTATATCAAACGGTTTTTAGATTTCGTGAGTATCCTACACACTAACGTTTTTATTTCAGCTATTTTTCTTTCAGTGCTGTAACTGTATTATATTCTTGTTGTCATGAGACAGTAATACCTAAGTAAAGAGTTATTTAATTCACCTTCACAAATAAAATTCCGGGGTGTACTATCTCAGTATGCCCTTGGTGAGCTAACGCGAATACCCCATCCCCCTTTTAAAAGTTCCAGTATTTTGTAGTGCTATGTGTTTTTGTTGTGTGAAGTTAACTTGATATGCGATGATGTTTGAGAGAGCGAGCTGAGTTTAAGTTGGCAACACTGAAAAGTTATGAAGACTCTCTGGTTCTGTTAGAAGTAAAAATGGTGTAAGCGCGAGTTGAGAGGAGAAAAGTAGATTATGTTATGATAAAATGGTTTTAGTTTATTCAGTGTTGGATACTGTAACATGTGAACAATGATGCGGGCAAGAATTTTAAGGAAATTACGAATGTTTATGGTGTATATCGAACAGTATAACACTGAAGTGACTAGAATGTTGAAAACAGTAATAATTGGTTCCGAGTTTGATAAACGATACGTGATAACATAAGATGAACTACATCATAAGCGGAATGTTATTAAGAAATATCCGGCAACTGTATTTAAAGTTTTATTTGCCGATTTTTAGTGTCGTTTTACTAAACCGTAGAACTTTATTTAATTGTGAAAGAGTATAGATCTTATTGTCCAACGAAAAACCAAGCAAAACCCTAAATCGAGGTGCAACAATACCATTCTTGAATTCCTACCTCATCTTATTTCAGAGAAAATTAAATTCATTTGGCTCCAGCATTAACGGTACGTCCTGGCGTACCTAATATGAATAAACTAACACACGCAAAAGAAATTTAGTCATACCGGAATTTAAAACTCCAACACTGGTTGTATTTTTAACTTTAATATCAGTTCAGCGTTACCATTCTCTATTTTATTCCACCATGTATTTTTGTTTTTAAATTCGTTCACACAGCTGATTGCCGATCAGTAAAACATATCTTCTTGTGACCGAGAATGGTGGTGTAACGGTTAGCGTTCTGGCCTCGCATTCGGGAGGACGGCGGTTCCAATCCCCGTCTGGGCATCCAGATTTGGGTTTTCCATGGTTTCCCCAAATCACTCCAGGTCAATGCCGGTATGCTTCCTTCAGAAGACCATGGTCGAATTCCTTCCCATTCCTTGTACCCAGTCCTATCCCACCTCTAAAGACCTCGCTGTTAAGAGACGTTAAGCAGTTAAAAAAATATATATCTTCTTGTGAAATTTCATCCAAAACAGGCAGCCGAATTACAATCTTATGACATGGGAACGCACGTCCATGATATTTGAAGAAATTGTGTTGAAACAACGCCGATATTTGTCCTTTAGGCAGTGAAAACGCAATCTGATTTTTTTTGTGTAGTTGATAGTACCGTAATGGAACGTTAATATAGTTGACAGTACCTCTCCAGGGACCTTGGAACACTGTTAGTGGATCCCTTCCGGCAGACTCATTGTTCGGCATTAAAACTGCACGCTTCAGTTGGGGCGCTCTTAGAGAAGCGCTCAGGCGGGTAATATCCACAGAAATTCGCTCCACGCATCTGGCAGTAGGGAACGAGGAAAACAAGTTCACAAGGAACACCTGAGGGTGCGCGCAAAAAAGATAAGTTCACCAAAAAAAAATACGGAATAACCCAGATAAATGATCCGAAAACACACGGGAAGCACATCAAGGAATATTTATTTTAGCATGGGTAATTTCAACAATTTTTACTATTTAGGAATCTTTTGAAGTGAAGTTATTGCGGAGTGCCATAAATAGAATCGCTCCAGTAAAATTTTTGTCATAAATTTGTGATATCAGTGAGATTTTTCAGACCAAAATAGATTTGTCCAATGCTCCTTTCTGAAGAGTAACTTTGAGGAGAAGTTATAGTTTTCGATCTGGCCAATGAACAATAGACACCATTCTATCAAAACAAAAAAGAAAGAAATGTAATGCAAAAGAAACCTAAGATTCTGACATTTTTTAGTTTTCCGTACTTTTTAATGACCATTAGGAAATCGTATCTCATACCTTTTGAAATAAGAAACTATATTAATTCTTATTATCCCCATCACGATAATAAAGTCAAATTTGGAAAAATAATTGTGGTGAAAATTATTGGTAGTTGGTTTAGTGTGGGAAATTAAAGAATTTTTTTTTTTAAATTGTGAAATTAAAAATTGCAATGCATTAATTCAGAAAGTATCAGGAGTGTTTGATTTGCACGATTAGTGCAAGTTTTTGGTGAAAAACCATTAAAACTTGATTTCCTAGTTTATTTCAAGAGCTACTGAGCCGAAAATTTTTTCGTGATTTGCAGTGATGTGAAGTCCCCTGAAAATTACAAGAAAATTGTAGGCACTGTTCTGGAGTTTATTGTTTTCTTTAAAAAAAAAAACAAAACTAAATAAGTAATTTGAACAAATTTTCTTCTTTAGTAAACATATATATGTTATCACTCTGATAATAAATATGTCAGGAAAATACGTTTTTGAAAATTTTGTGTTCCTACTTCCATTTTTTCCGATTTGTATAAACAAAAAATTAATTAGTTGACAAAATCAAATTTGCCTGTTTTTTTTTTTTTTAAATTGTTATTAAGAAAACTTTTTATTGGTTTGCTCGCTTAAATATTTTTGAAATTCATTAGTTGATCTGTGTAATAGGACATTCCTTTTTTTAAGGACTTTTGACCATTATACCATACAAACCCCTACAGCGTTATGATTCACTCGACTTGTATATACGATTGAACTTGCATAGTACATTGATACCACTAAATACAGACGATGCGGAGCGGACACAACACGTAATAAAAATCACCAATGCTTGACGTTGGACTGGACTCCTGCAATGTTAGGCCAGCGTGCTAGCTCCTACATTGCTAGGGCCGGCGAACTTAATAGCAGTGACAATTTCAAAATATTTGAGCAAGTTAAAGAAATATTATGGCGCTCTAAATATTTTTCTGGCTAGGTTAATGCATAAATAAATAAATTTCAATTATTGTCATAAAATTCTCTTGTTTTCATGATCATTGTTTATAAAAGTCCGTAATTTGTTATTAGGAGTTAACGTTGTTAATTTCTTTTCTTTCCAGGTAAGTAGGGGAAATGATCATGGGGCCTGATGTATCATGTGTAGAGCCAGCGGTAAGTAAGTGGTCACACAGTATTTTGTATATCGTTTTTTTTTTTTTTCTTCTCATTGCACTTTGACTAAGGTGAAGACAATACATTGGTAAACGGCAGCAGCTACACCAAACTCCTCGTGAAATCGTTTGGTGATTATCCAATACGATCAATGCTTTGCAGGTTGGTGAAGGGTACGGATGAGAGGCATCGTCACCTTAAGATCTTCACCTATTGCAATATTACAATACAACATAAACCCTCAATGAATTATCAGAACATTTATTCCATCCCTGTTTATACGACCGTCGATAAATGATATATTCTAGTAGTATATTCTGATCGATTTCATCCGATTGTTTCTTAGATCAGCACTGGCGTTTTTTCGTTTCATATTCATAATTACGATATAAAGAGGCATTAATAACATCATTTAGTTCACGAGTGACATGTAACAAGTACAACCCACTCCTATACAAAAAAATACAAGATACAAATTTACAGTTAATTTTATAATATTTTGTATGCATCACTAACTGTTTCTGACGAATTCGTGATTGTCTCACTGTTCACACACTGCATTCTACAATAGTGAACAAAAGTATGAACTTTTGAAAATGCATCGTCCATAACTTGTCCATACCACATAGGTCGTTCTCGCATATGCACTGAACCACAGACTACCTCATCATTTTTCAGTGCTGCCAACATCAACATACCGCCTCAAACATTATTGCTTACAACTTTAACAATATACAAAAACTGCGATATAAAATATATTAAAATTCATACAGTTTTCTCACAGGTGTTTTGGAACAATATCATCTGCCTCCTTCCAGCAACCCTCTGTCTCTTGACTTTACCTTTCATATCGGTTTTAAGAGTATTTTGCTCCTCTTACCCGACATTGTTGCTCAGTGCGCAGAGGTTCCACACATTGGACCTGGGAGGTACAACGGCAGTCATGACAGCAATTTTCGACACATTTGACAAACAAAAATACATTTATCACACACAGAACATAGTTCAATTCACTTCTACCATCAGTACTTAGCACGACCTGTAAATAGCTATAAGATGCTTGGCATCAGCGCGGACATCCGACGGTCAAACCAAAGCTCCCAATATACCGTAACCATGCCAATGACGACCAAAAGTCATCAGATGCAGCCGACCCTTAATGTTAGAAAAAGATGGTGAAGAAGAAATTTTTCTTCTCTTCCAAGGCTCGGTATAATTCAAAGCTAGTTAGGGACCGTGCACAAACCACGTGGCTCGGTCCAGGGGGGGGGGGGGGTTGCCTGGAAGGCTACGCTGGGCTACGTGGGGGGAGGGGGGGTTCCGAGCCAGGCCACGTAGCTTTCCTTTCAAAACATTTTTCACAGTTAAAATGAGGAACAGAACACACAACAGCATGTGAATATTTATTTCTCTCAGTTAATTATCTCCTATATAATTTACAATCGTCTGACAAGAGAAAACAGTACAAAATGTCTTCTGGAATCGAAAGGGAAAAAAGCTACGTGCTACGTGGGGAGGGGGGGGAGGGGTAGAGGCAAAAGCCACATAGGGCTAACGTGGGGGGGAGGGGGGGTTCACAGAAGGCCAAAATGGAGCTACGTGGTTTATGCACGCTCCCTTATTGGCAAATTGGCGTTCCGTTGTTGCTCTTCGAAAAATCTCTCCACTGGCATTTCTTGTCGTCCAAATCGTTTTTAAAGTGTTTTCTTAAGACACACACGTTGAATGCCTTTTTATGGCATCTGATTTTGATACTGAGAACTCAACGCCATATATAAAAATATAACATATACTAAATTTCGTCACACTCTGCAGCAGAGCGATATTAAAGCCATTTCCACAAAGAAAGGATTTTTTTTTTTAATAAATGGCCTACCGAATGGATTCAACGCAACGACTGGCTTCTACGTTGATGCTGTTATTCATATTGGTTCTCGTACATTGAACACTTTCTTTCCGATTCATATGAAAGGCCAGAAAAACTGCCTTACTGTAACATTTCATCATTGTATTTTAGTTAATCATACAGATTAAAAGACTTAAGGGGATACGGAATCGGGTTCTGGGTGAAAAAATCGATTTTCGTTTTATTGGCTTATTATATTCCGCCAAGTTTCCTCTCTTCAAAATTACGTATCATACATGGCTCTATTAGGATTATAACTATTTTATTTGTATAGATTTGTGAGATCGGGTGTTGCGCCTTTGTTATACATTTCTCTCACGGCTGACTATAAACTTTTGGCAGTATATTCTGACATGAAGAATTCCAATATCCCGCTAGATCGGCACAGACTAAGGCATGGAGACAATATAATCAAGACATTAGTGAAAAAATCAAGACAGGTGCAGAGGGGTGCCAAAATAAGACTTGAAGACGATTATTAAGACTGTGAAAGGGGTATTAACTATGAATCATGAATGTTTTAATCTTCTTTCTCCGTTTCTTGTAATTTTACATCTTCTAGGAACATTATCTCAGGTACTGGTCATCCTAGAAGTCTGAAATTTCTATGACGTAGTCACATAAGTTTCCTATACATACCGAAACAATGATTTTTTAATTACTAGATTTACAAAAAATTTAGAGGTGGTAATCTAGTGAAAAATGATGGAAAAAATTTACTTTTAGATAAATATAAAATATCTGTGTAAGTAAATATTTCGACAAAAAACTATTGTTTCAGTATTGTTACAACTTACCAATCCACATACAGAAAAAAATATATAAAATTATTTCTCTTGTTCCAGAAGTTTGCGAGAAAATGTTCCCTATAGTAGGCATAATTTAACATTGCGGGGATAGGCGATTCCGTATCCTCTTAAATCGGGAAACAGTAAACAATTCATCTGAAGCTTGAGAATGGATGAGGAGTCTGATTGACCACGAAACCAGTTTTGGGCAGCCCTACTTCGGCTGTTTCCAGCAGCGTCGTATTACGAGGTAAAAAAATGAGGAAAGGAAAATATGTCGTTGTGGCGGGCCGGTGGGTAGGCCTGGCGCCAAAGCTCAGACGACCCCAATTAGATTCTCCCGTTTTCCCGGTGTTTCACTGCTGCCCAGGGAGCACCTCATGCTGCAGAAACGGCAGACTTTCCAGTAAACAACCCTCCAGCCACTGCTGGCCCTGCCCCCATTAAGCCTAATAAACATTCCTCCGCCTCTCTAATTGCTCGTAACAGAAAGAGACAACCAACCGAAGGATTGAAGCAGGAATGTTGCCTGTCCTCCACACTTTTTAGAGTACGCCTAAATAAAACTACGTAAAATGGCAAAATAAATGTTGACGGTTGGGCATTAACATACTTCCATTTGTAGTCGATCAAATTTTAATTGCCAGTGACGAACACGGCGTTGAGTACGAAACAGGAAACCGAGCGTTGCGTTGTGGGTGAGCGGTAACGCTCTGGCCTCGCATTCTGGAGGACGCGTGTTCAAATCTGCGTCCGGCCATCCAGATTTCAGTTTTACTTCGTTTTCCGAAATCGCTCCAATTGAATGGCGTAATGGTTTCTTCAAAATACAATGTTCGAATTCCTTCCCGTTCCTTGCCCCCATTCCTCTCCCACTCGTAATGATCTTGATGTCTACAAAGCATTTTTTTTAAAAAAAAGTCGTTGTAGATGGAGCTAGTAAAAATTAGAAAGGGAACTCTACAGAATATAAGTATTTCTCTACGATAATAGGCAACAGCAAATATTTCTGGCCTCGCATTCGGGAGGACGGCGGTTCGAATCCCCGTCCGGGCATACAGATTTGGGTTTTCCATGGTTTCCCCAAATCATTCCAGGTGAATGCCGGGATGCTTCCTTCAAAATGCCATGGCCGAATTCCTTCCCATTCCTTGCCCCCATCCTTTCCCGTCTCTAAAGACCTAGTTGTTATAGGAGACGTTAAGCAATTAAAAAAAAAAAACAGCAAATATGAAACAATAAAGAGAAATCATAAGAAAAAGAAGCAATAAACAGATTGAAAATGAGGTTGTGGTCCTCAGACCTAACTAGAATAATAAAGATAATATTATATTGTATAATAATAGTTGCAGAGGCTGGTAGCTGAGAGTTTAACAATTGAGCCTGACATTCGGGAGGCTTTTGGTTTTCCATGGTTTTACGAAATTGCTCCAAGCGATTACCTGGTCGTTCCTTGAATCGGCCGTGGTCGAATTTCTTTTGGTTTCTTGCTCCTAAATCTTCCCTGCCTCTAAGGAATTCGACATTGTCGAGGCGTAATTCCCTTAAGAAATAAATACACGGTAGTTTATAGTAAGCTGCTGTACAGATATACCCGGAAAATAAGATAAAGAATTCGATTCGAAGTAACTGATGGTTGTGGAAATTGACATCATAAGAAGGAGTGAAAAGGTATCTAGATTAGAACAAATACCAAATGACGAAGTTAGGTGACGAATGAATGTAAATTGACCAAAACAGATCCACCGAATTACATGATGTGGGCAGTTCAGACATACTTCTAGCAGAGATGGCCAAGAAAAGGACAAGAAGGTAAACCAGAGAAAAACGTAAGAGAGGAAGACAAAGAGAATAATGTGCAAATAAATCCAACACAGATAGCAAAGAATTAGAAGAAAGTCGGTTGAAAGAGAGACAGATGAGGCGTTTATGATGTTAGAGTTGGATATAGAAAACATGCTTAAATAATACAGAAAGATGCACATCTGATAGTAACGGGATAGAATATATCTATGATCACATAAAAAAAAGTGTGTGTAAACTGTATATAAAAACTATGGCTGTATTTATAAACGTTCCAAGTAATATTATTATTGATGCACAATATTTCGGCGACTTAAACTCCGTCGCCATCTTCAGGTGCAGTTGTAAGCCTTGAAGTCTGCCTTGAGCGTGTCAAGTCGCCGAAATATTGTACATCAATAATAATACTCGATTTGTTTCCCGAGAAACGTTTATAAATAAACAACGCCGAGAAAAATTGCATTCATTTATGGCTGTATTCATTCTTCTTACTTATTCAAACGTTTTTTTCTATGGACACGTATCACTTTTAACACTGTGTGGCGTATTTTAAAATTTTGCTTGTTTTTGATGATTTAATGCTTTTCGACGACTCATTAAAGTCAGAATTAGAACTGTTCGCTGAAAAACGGACATTATTTAAATATTTATAACCAACACGCTTATTAGCAACTATTTCTTAGTCCGAGGTAATAAAAACGAACTCTGAATTATACACAGGCTTAGGTCTTGAAAATTTAATCTTTTCATTTTAGATCAGCAGGAAACATACAGATCAAGGTTGCACGGTTCAAAAACAAATGTTGAAAGTTACATCCCTTCCCTTATATTACAGAGCGACCTCAGTCTTCGTTAAAACTTCGTTGATGTACCTCTTCTACACTGGAAAATACTATGATGAAATGCATGTAAGGAGTCTTGAAAACTTAAAGATTCCCCCCCCCCCCCAAACCACAGTTCAGTCCTTTATGCAATATGTTGCACTCATGACGTTATAGATTTTGATGGATTTTCCATAAAGGCAAACAAATCACCAGGAGAAGACCGGGAATGTTTCACAATCAGACAACGTCACTGCTCAGAACAGGGTTTAGTTGGCGGGAACAGGTAGAGGGTCATACAAGTACGTCAAGTTTATATTCCACTTCATGAAACAAGTACTCAGTCTTAAACAAATTGCACTATTACACAATGCGTCGTAGTTGCCCTCTCGCTCTATGGATCGTTGGTTCGACTCTGTCCTGTAACAGCACTGATTTTGAATTTATCATCAGCCGACCATACACACAATAATAAGATGAGTTTTCAAGCATAATTCGATAATATTGTGGAAATTGCTGTATAGTAAGTTGCCATTTTTATTTTATAAATAGCCAAAATAAATAAGTAAATAGAACAAAGGTACTAACAAAGCTTCATCCTATGTTCTAATCTTATCAAAACACTTCAACAAGAATGACTTAAGGTGTAATTTATTTATCACGTTTCCTCCAAGGATGACATTTGCCAATATCACTCATGTGTATTTAAACATTTGTGGCGTATTTCTCCCGACTCCATTTAAAATTTATGCACATTCACCCAGCTTTAGTATTACCATTCGTATGCCGTCAACTTCCAGGTAAAAATTGTTGCCTAACCGTCTGTCATTAAAAAAGAGATTTGTAACACAGTTCATTATTGAAGGACCCAAACATGAGCTCCAATGTACTAAAATTTATCAAACTAAAAGTCAGTAATCGTTGATTTTAAGCATGCTACTGCAGACACGCAATATCTTCTTCAATGATTAGACAATACTTGGTAATTCCTTTTTCCAATCTGTTATTACTATTACCAGCATTGAGGTAGTTATCATGTTCTCCAGGTTAAAACCACAATGAACAACGTCCTGTGATATTTTATCTGTTTTTTCTTTACATGAAAGTAACAGACAATATTTTTTTAAAAAATTACCAAAGGTATAATACAGCGAGGTACCATCGTACTGATTTTTTTTTTTTTTTTTTGCTGTCCAACCCCAAGGGCAAGAGAGTGCCCTGAACCACTCCCCACTCTTCCGCCCTCCTTTTGGAGGCCGTTGGCAAGCAGTGGGTGACTCCTTATACCGGGAATCTTTCAGTCGCCAGAGCCTCGTCCGTGCAAACAGGGTACACCACGTGAAGGAGAGGTTGACATTTGGTTGGAAAAGGCTAGTATAGCCTCTCCCAAACCCTTACACCCCATCTGAGAAATAAACTTGTATTTTTATTATTTTTTCCTTGGCTGCTTTTCTAATCATGGGTTTCCAGTGGGTTTTTTTTTATGTCTAGTGCAATTACAGTAAAAACTTTGTTTTGGTGCATGCGTTTCGCACCGATCTAATAAATCGAAAAACGTGTGCCAAAACAAAGTTTTTATTTTAGTTGTATCTTTATTCTTGCAAAACTCGTGAGCAAGCTGATAGCGTGATTTCTTCAGTCAGTAAAATAATAACAAATTCTCACCATATTCTGTTATTTCTCTATAACCATAGACTGATAATAAACCATAGCTGAAGGGGATGTACGATATATGTCGACGGTGAAATGACGTTGCTGGTTCGTTGTTCTTTAGCCACTCGCGGCAGCATGCTCTGCGTGTCCTTCACGGAGCCAAGGCCTCAGCCCAGAGTTCCTTTTGCTTTCACTTTGAGCAAGCACTCTGCTTCGGCAGCTTCGCTTATTCCTCGCTCATTCCTGGTCACCCATTGTAACGTTCCTGGTGACCCTGACCCATCATGATCAGCTTCATGGCACGATAGCGAAAGTTTCCACAAAGTAATATAATTCCGAAGTTTTGCCACTCACTTTTCGTAGGGCACAGACCAGTGTTCAGCACACCAGCTAGCAGAGTGATTTCGTTAGGGAGCGTCCATAAACTACGTAGCTCTATTTTGGCCTCCTGTGAACCTCCCCTCCACCCACGTAGGCTGACGTGTCTTTTGCCTCTACTCTCCCCCCCCCCCCCCACGTAGCATGTAGCATTTTTCTCTTTATATTCCAGAAGACATTTTGTACTGGTTTCTTTTGTCAGACTATTGTAAATTACATACGGAGATCATTAAATGAAGGATATAAATATTCACTTGTTGTCGTGTGTTCTGTACCTTATTTTAACTGTGAAATATGATATGAATGGAAAGCTTCGTGGCCTGACTCGGAACCCCCCCCCCCCCCCCACATCCACCCACCCAACCACTTAGGGGACATCCATTAATTACGTGAGGTGATATAGGGGGGGGGGTCCGGCGAAATCTCACCAGGGGGAGGGGGGGGTCTACGGAAATCTCACGTGAGATTTTGCGAAAAATTTGGGGACAGTAGAGCCAAAAAAAATGGTCTACAATTTGGGCCAAAGTCGATTTTAGGAGGGTATTTCGTCAAAAAAGTTAGGGTCTGACCTAAAAAAAAAGGTCTACAAAAGTTTCCAGGGCGATTTCTGACCAAATCTCACTAGAGGGGGGGGGGGGGGGGGGGTCCGGCCAGATCTCACGAAATCCCACCAGGGGGGAGGGGGGTGTCCAGAAATCCGGAAAAACACCTCACGTAATTTGTGGATGTCCCCTTAGCGCAACGTAGCCCTCCAGCCAGCCCCTCCCCACCCCTAGACCATGCCACGTAGTTTATGGACCCACCCTTATCTGTTCTCAGTCTCGAAAATTACTTCCCATATACTATACACCAAGCTAGACAAGGGCGTAGCCAGGTACGGGCAGGGGGGGGCAGCTGCCCCCCCCCCTAGCTGGACGCGGGTTTGCGCTCGATCAGGGTTCTGCCGAACCGAAGAGTAAACAATGTTAAGTAACTTTCAAAAATTAATTCGTTCGATTTAAACCTGCTTTCTACTGCTATTTGCGGGAAAACAGACGTTAGCGAGGGCGAGGCAGAACAACGGGCCACGTACGGCGCTGCTGACGACTCTTAGATCGGTTACACACTGGGCGGTTTCGGCCGCGGCGGAAAGTTTTCCGTCGCCGTCGTTCCAGTAGTGGCGCGAGGTATCAAATGGGAGCTTACACACTGGGCTTACACCCTCGGCAGAGCTGCCGTCGACGGCAGGTATGCAGCCGTGCGCTGCCACTACATTCGACGGATAATTTCACCGCCCCATCCAGACAGTGGCCCATGTGGTCAAATAGGCGCTTGCACACTCGGCGATTTTTTAACCGCTTGTGCGCTTTCAGTCTGTTAAAGTTAACATTTTTTAATTTAAAAATCGTAATGTATGTTAAGTGATGATGGATACTGATCTTCTCATTTCGTTAGCAGTTTTAAGAGATAAAACTATAGATTCTTTTAAAGATCGGAACGCTACCAGGAACGCTTGGAAAGAAGTGTGCCTTGAAATTAGGAATGATTTTGACGAAATGAAAAATGAGGAAAAATGCCTTTGGATAGTAAACTTTTGATCACGTATTTAAATAAATTTTTAGAGCTTCAACTAGAAGTTGAAAAATGTTGAATCACATTTTATAGAAAGATTTTGATGTTTAATACTATATAACTATGTCCTCATATCTTAGACATTTGCCAAGGAAAACTTTCAACATTCGAAATTCTGTGGATCGACATTTTTTCCTCTTTTTTTTCTTCTTCTTCTTTTCTTCTAACACAGCAGTGACGAATACAGTGAGACAAGGTGTTCAGTAACTTCGGCATCATCTTCGCCATTTACTTTCGATTTTTCTTTGTAAAGTAATAGTTATTAAAACACTTAACAGATTACAATCTAATCACAAAAGTTTAACTAGTCGATTGTGCTTGTAAGTATAAAAGCAATATAAACTCAACACTGAGATTTGATTACACAGTGAAGTATATGTATTAGTTACAAATAAATGTAAGTCTTAGCCATTATATGGCATAGTGTATTTTTCAAACTTTTCTTGTACATCTATACATATTCACCTCAAGAAGTTTTCACCGTAATTAACATAAAATAAATATAGCGGATTGGAATTATATGAAATTAAATGTTTATTTATAGTAGGCCCATGAGAAATCTGCTTACTTCAAGGAGATTGCCATCATTTCCACACGTTAAATACAATTCATCAACTGGGTATTCCTCCTTTGAATGCCGTACTTAAGTTTCGCAAGCAACTGTTGAAATAAACATCCCAAAATAATTGAAAAACTTGGTGTCGTCGTTCCTCAAATATTCTGTTTTCCTTTGGCTTTTTCTTTTCCTATTCTATGGCTATGGAACCTTCAAAATAACAATTTTAAAACTTAACTACGAAGTAATAAACACCAAATTAATTAAATTAACAAAATGAAACTCAGTTCATCAAAAGAAAGGTACTGACGTCCGACCACGTCATCTTTTGCCAGCTTCATAGCAGCGAAAATTTTACCGCTGTAATAGCAGCAACAGTTCTACCGCCGAATATGTAAACACCTCAAATTCTGTAGGCGGCGACGGTTAAGTTTCTACTGCGGTGAAAACCGCACAGTGTGAACCGGCCTTAAGGGGTTGTGCATAAACTACGTGGCTCGGTCTAGAGGGGGAGGGGTTGGCTGGAAAGCTACGCTGGGCTACTTAAAAGAGGGGGATTTCCGAGCCAGGCCACGTAGCTTTTCATTCATATCAAGATAGAGAACATACAGAAGCATGTGAATAATTATTTCCGTCATTTTATTATCCCCGCTTGTAATTTATGATAGCCTGACAAGAGAAAACAGTACAAAAATGACTTCAGGAATCATTATGAGAAAAAGCTACTTGGGGGGAGGGGGAGAGACAAAAGCCACGTTGGGCTACGTGGGGGGGAGGGGGGTTCACAGGAGGCCAAAATGGAGCTACGTGGTTTATGGACGGTCCCTAAGCTGCGTATTGAGTATGAGCGGCTGCTGCGCGACCCATGTTCGAGCGCGCCAAACCGATTATCCAGGCACTGTCTTTTTGTGAAGCCACAGTGGACATTTCACGTGCGCGAATAGCCGCAACTTTCACTGTGATCCGACACACTGTATACTAGAAACCTAAACGAAAAATGATTTGGTGGATATAGAAATTGTATTTTAATTGAATACAGTGTGGCGAGAAACTCATGGAAGACATTAGATATGAAACCATCGAGGATATAATTAACAAATTTTACGAGATTGACAATCATAGAGTTTCTAAAATAAATAATTGAGCCAGTGCACTCAATTTCGGGAGGCATTTCAGTTACTGATAAACGCTGTGACTTCAAGATTTCTAGTAATTGGAGACTCGTGTACTAACCTGCATTACCTTTTTCGAGAGTCAAAACAATCATTTATTTGAACAGATGTTTCTGGCGCACTATGCGAAGCTCTGAAAGAATGGTCAAAGATAAGGTAATAGCAACCGTTTAATACTAATTTTTTTTATTGCTATTCAATTTTCTGTTGCCATTCTTAACGAGAACTTACTCCTTACTTAGGTAAAAGGTATTATGTTGATTCTGTCATTTGGCGATTCTATAGATTCGTTGATTGGAGTTTCAAGTGACGGTTGTGGTAGTGATGGAGGTGATACCATCTGAGTCTGATTAGGCTGCACATTTGCTATTACACAAAAAAATTTGTCACCGTACAATTGTATTAAAAGGCGGCCGTTTTTGTTATCCATGGCAACAAACTGTCGCTGTGCCGCGCGAGCCAACTCGAACAAAGACATCCCGTCTTAACTGCGATTAAATATCGATAGATTTCAGGCTGACTCGACCCGCACACAACGCATCCGATCGTTTATACTGTGATATAACCAGAGAGCGCGCTAATAATCTGTTCTTTAAAGTAATTAATTTGTATTTTCCGTAAGGCTAACGATGGCTTTTAATATAGTATTACATACAGTACATACAAAAAGTACGACTTTTATTTAATAACTATAATTATCTGCATTCGTATGTATTTTATTTATGTTTATTACTATCAAAGCGATTGTGAAAAAGTCGATATGTAAGAGCTAATTTGTGACAAAATATTTATTACTCTTGACTTTACAGTATATTTGTCCTAGGTGCTCAGATATGAGTTGGGTCGGTACAACGGTCAAGTTGTTTCTCATTCTGTGGTCGTACCTATACTGCTACATACTGTGTTACAGCCCAGTTGCTGGGTACCTTCCTGAAAATAAATTTTCTGTAGATGCCAAAGCCACTAATTTGAAATTAAAATTTAATCATTGTTGCTTGCAGACTTACTTGCCTCTGCTAGTATAGTCTAATTAATTTGTTACTCGAACTTTCTGTCACTTTAAAAATATCCAATTATCACTTTATTTGCAAAGAATTTCATATATAGCCAGCAGCCGAGAAAGCCCTTTCCGCCTCCTCATTCGTTGGTTTGATTGTAATGGTCATAAATAAAAAAAAATTGAAAAACTTAGCAACTTTCTGCACTTTTTTGAGATCATCATATCTGGGAACACCTATGTGGAATATCCAGTGCTACGATCACGCTTTTTACTTCAATTGTGGCGTCCAGGTCTTTGTGGTCTACTGTCCGAGTGAAAGTTTTTTCTATGCTCTCAATTTCTTTCAGTGGTTTTTTTTTGGGGTGGAAGGGTATAAAATATCGACAACTGCCAATTGTGTGCTGTGTGAAAAGTACAATTGCAGGTACGAAGGCAGAACGTTTTCCATGACGCTAGTTCCATTAGATCTTTTGCCGATAGCAGCAATTTCAACAGCAACAGCAAAGCCTGTCAATCGTTCCTTGACCAAACTGATGCAAGGCTCCGTGGTGCACGAACCCTGTATTCTAAGCAAGCTGATATTAAAATGTGTTTCTTTGCGGTGAACATAACCCCGGGTCCACACACTTGGCACTTGCCGAAAACTCCAAACCTTTACAAACGCTTGGTTAATTGTGGGGAGCCGAACATTGACAGCCACACACTTTCGAATGCGCTGGTATGTTTTGGAGAAGAAAGCGTGAGGGACTTCGATGTTGTGTTGGATATAAATTTTTGTTTAACCTATATTTATCATAAAAATTTAAACGAAAATGAAAATATAACAAGAAAGGCGACGAAGAAGATGGTGGATGTTAAAAATCCATAGAAACCGTTCCAGGTATAATTTCATTCATTTAACTATGTTTAGTATGTAGTTTCATGTATGTATTTTATTTAATATAATTAGGGGCCTATATGAAATTATTGTTTTATAATTGAAATAGTATAATAATTATTGTATTTACAGTATTATAATGTCTATAACAATTATTTTTTGACTGCAGAGAATTTATGGAAAATAACTGTAATGAGTTACTTTATGACTTTTTATTTTGTTTATGGCTTTATGCCTTGTCAGCAACGAGGTCATTATAGGCGGGAAAGGACATGGGGCAAGGAATGGGAAAGAATTCGGATTTGGCCTTTTTCTGAAGGAAGCATCCCGGCATTCGTCTAGAGTGATTTGGAGATACAACAGAAACCGCAAATCTCAATGCCCGGATGAGTTAGATCCGGCGTCCTGCCGAATGCGAGGCCAGAGTGTTAATTGCTCACCCACTACGCTCGGTGACCACGCTTCTTTATGTGCCATCTTGATAACTTCTGCCGGAAGAGATATGCTGATTTTGAATATTAGCATTCAAGGAATGTGAAATATCGTTGTTGAACCAATTACTCATTTTCCTGCGGTACTTCTATCACAACAAACACTGTCCGCCGTCAGTGCACAAAGTGTATCAAGTCCGCAGAAACGAGTAGGCACTTTACAAGCACTTGCCGCAAACTTTCTTAGATTTGTGCCAAAAAACAGACCCTCGATTGGATCAGCCACAAGTGCCAGCCTACACAAGTCAAGTTAAACGCTCTATCAACACGTTTCAATTTGTGACGGCTTGACGAGGTTTAGCAAGCATGTGGTCCCGCCTTAAATATAGGTGATTTTTTTTTTTTTTTTTGGACGTCTACTCATCAAACATTCGACGAAAATATTGGCAATTGTTTCTTGAAATATTCAAACTGAGCAATTATGTCATTTGAAAACTTTGTCATCATAGATCTTATAGAATTAGCAGAATTAGGAAATAGAAATCCACTTTTTGAAAAGAAATAACTGAAATACAATGAAGTTCAGTTTATGAGAAAAACATTTTAACACATCATATATGCACTAGATTAAGAAATATCTGTCAATAACTGTAACCTTCTTTTTGTATTGTTTTTACTTACTCCTCAGAAACTTCTCTAGTTGTATCTTTTCTGTGTGTTCGATCTGGGAGCTAGTTTTGCCATAGGACGACATAACTCAAATTACAGTACTGCACACAACACAAACACACAACACACATTTGTTGCCGTGAGTCAAATGTCAACTTGAAGGATACAGTTAAACGGGGCGATACAACCGGTAAAGAACGAGTCGGACCGGAAAGTGACGACAGGGAGACACGGTGACGAAGACTGAAACATGTTTTCACCACATTTTACGGATTGCGGATCCGCTTAGTTAGGTGCTGGATCCGCCAGACTGCCAAATGATGCGGGATCCCGCATTGCTGGATTGCAATCCCTAGCTACATCCCAGCTAAAGTTTAAGTAAGTCATTGGTTGATTAAAAAAAAAAAATCACGATTTTTCAACCAATGCTACAAGTTAAAATTGTTTGATTATGAAGTCGCACTATGGTATAAACTATGGAGACAAGGGTATGACAATGGAAAATCTTAAAGAACTAGACCTTATGAAAGAGTTAAATAAGATGGAAATATTCTAGAGATCCAACTGACCTGCTTGGTGTACACAGAAAACTTTTAGTCAAGAAAATTGCGATAAAATTGCAAATGAAGTAGCTCGAAAATTATTATTAGTATAATTATATATACTAATTAATTAAATTATAATTAATTAAAATATAATAATATTAATTAATTATTCGATTAATACAATATATATGTATTACATTAATAAAAGTTTTTTAAGCATACATATTATCAGTTTTCTCTTGCCTGCCCCCCCCCTAAACAAAATCCTGGCTACGCCCTTGAAGCTAGATCACAGAGTTCCTCCTTTTTTTTAGTAGACCATTCCCATTCCAGATGTAAAACGTTGGTAATGGTCACAGAAATTGGTTTCGGGTTTCATTATTAAAGCAAAGTTGGCATCTCCATCGTCATATTTGCCATTACTCTCAAAAGAGTTAAAGAACGTTGATTCTATTCCTTAATGGCACGAGCAATACATAAAAGATTACTGTGCAACATCTTATTTCTCGTATCTCATTTGTCTTCAGGATAAAATTTGTTAAGTTAACCATAATCTCAAAGGTGGGTAATATGTTAAAAAAAAAAGTTGAAACTCGCGAATGGAAAAGTTTTTTCGAAAGGTATTGCATATTTTTCTTTGAATAATTGTTTAAAAAATCTGTCGCATTTGATGTCACAAATTATTTTGTCTCGCCTAGGTTATAAACTGAATTTTCAAGATTTCGTAAAATTACGCACGCAATTTGGAAAGATGTGACCAGCGTGCGTCATTGTGCGTCCGAAGCAGGATTCGAACCGCAATCTCTCAGAGCTGCCATGACAACTTATTTCCTTGTCAACCACAAAAGACGATTCATTCCGCAGAATCGTTATCCGAAATATCTTACAGATAAGATGATATGCAGTAAAACAACAATTTAAGTTCGTGATTGTGATGGTTTGTGTGTGGGGAAGAGGAAACGGATTGTAGTTGGGGTGCAGTGATGTAAGCATTAGAGTTTTGTCAGCGGGCAGCATGTTGAGGCGCAGGAAGGAAGTCGAGGCCCCCAGGAAGGTCGTTGACGAGGGTGGTTCAAGGACGCAGCTACTTGCCACAGCTTTGTAGTCAACATTCAGCGGTCTCATAGCGTCGTAAACACTTTCTCTGTATCAGCTGTAGTTGTAGAACCTTTCCGGAATAACGTGGTATTTCCTTGCCAATCTAATACCTTACGCGCCATAAACTGGACAACGTGATGAAAATTATATCCGATTATTGGGTTATTTTGTCAAAGTTTTGTCCCGAAGGATTTCACAAAGTCTCCATGAAATCGATTCTGAGATGTTTACGTCAGAAAAATGTAAACCAGTGGGAAAAAATCTTGTTTTTGACTTGCGATTCCTTGAAGAACCATACTTATGGGAGTCTTTGTCATTTTTATCAGAATCATTGTTATTTAAACGATAAATTTAAATGATCGATATCATTAAGGTCATGCAAGTAGTGAATAATGAAACTTGCAGGAATTTCGAAACCCAGTACAACTATAAATTCAACGACTTCACTCGACTGGCCAATAGAAAGTCCTTGATCATTTGTCCAAAGAGGACAGTTGTGATCGATTGAATATTAGGGACGAGAAACATATAACTATACAAGATTCTTTATTTACTAAACAAATATACATTTTTAACTGTGAACCTAGAAACAAGGTAAAGAGTCCAGTGAACATTCTGCTAAAAACGCCAAAACTTCACTTGATGTCCGCAGCCGATCGTTTATCCATCCCATTGCAAGATCTCCTCTAAGTGTGTTCTGAATAAAAGTCAGATAGATCCTTCCGGTTCATGTAACGGCTTCCGGCTTTGCCTTCCACTCGAATAAAGATTTCGTTCGGATAGCGGCTTCTAGTGGGTACCTACTAAGCCAGGTCCCAGAGAAAAGGAACTGGCTGTCCTAGCCTTAAACAATAGCTTAGTATGTTTCTTTGGGGAAGATTCAACCACCTTCAGGTTATGAACTAACTTAGTTTTTAAGTTACATTAAAGGTGTCCCAAAAAGCGCGAATATGATGTGAAAGCCATCACCTTACCATTCTACCATAAAACGTTTCTCATGAAGGAAACCAATTTGTTAAATTCTTGTGTTCTAATAACTTTAGCTGCTCATACTCTGCAAGAGTTATGTCCTAGGTCTGATTTACACCTTCAAGGCATGTCAATAAGAAGACAAAAAGTAGTCTACTGATACCAAAAACTTTCAGACAAACTAAAAAAAAAAAGTGTGGTACAGCCAAATCTACATACATATTACATGGTAAGTAGGGATGGCGATCTGAGATCGATTAATCGAAGAATCGATCTTTTGAACCGAAAAAATCGATTTTTTAAATCGATTAATAGTACTGAATCGATTCAGTGAATCGATATTTCACCGGTGAAAATCGAATGTGAAAAGGCACTTTGCACTTGCACATGAAAGTCGAGGTTTATACGAAGAATTGAAACACTATTTACCGCTAGCAGTTGTGCACCTCAGGTATGATCCTATACTTTACTGGCAAAAAAAAAAAAAAAAACAACAACAAAAACAATTTATCATCATATTTACCCAACAGGCAAGAAGTATACCTGTATAGTGGGAATATCAGTACCTTGCGAACGCCTTTTTTATTGCCGGCAACATCGTAAGTGATGAGCAGAACCGCTTGGATCCTAGTAGACTGGACAGACTGTTGTTCCTGAAAAGCTTGGACATTAAGCACTGGGAACTGTAAACTATATCATTTCAAAACTGTTTTCTGTAACCAACAAATTTGTGAAATAAATGTCTTATTGTATACCTGATACTTTGATTTAGTTGTAAAAAAAAACTTGAATTAGTTTAAAAATTATAAAAGATCGATATTAGGGTGTCCGTTTTGTTTTCCATGACTGGAATTATATTGAAAATAGGAACACGAAAACCAAATAAAAAAAAGATCGATTTTTAGAAAATCGATCTTTTGGGCTTCGATTTTTTTGTGAATCGATTTATCAAATTTCGATTCGAATCGATCTTTTTCTGGAAGAATCGCCATCCCTAATGGTAAGTTTCTTTTTTTTTTTTTTTACATTTCATTCCTGCTGGAGAGTCACCGAGACTCTTTTCAGCCTTCTAGACTACGGGGAGGGAAGGGGGATGGAAGGTCGGCCGTGGCCTTGTAGGGAACCATCCCAGCGTTCGCCTAAAGTGGTTGAGGAAAACCACGGAAAACCTCAACTAGGATGGCCGAACGAGGTTTGACCCTCGTCCTCCCGAATGATAGGTAGGTGGCCGAAAACGGCCTCCTCCCATCTCGGTAGGGTAAGTTTCGTCGGCACGTGAAATTTATGAACAGATCATACACTAACTGACTGCGAGAGAAACAAAGTCTGTGCGACCTATGTAAAATTACAGACTTACACACGTTAACCGTCTGTCTGTCTCCGTTCGGTTAGTTTTAAAAATCTCGCTACAGAATATATTATTTATCCCTCCTAATGATTTATAGTATTTAATCTCATTCATAGTATTTAATCTAATGTACATCGGGTTAGTCGAATAAGTGACTACTACTTGGATGTGGGACTACTGTACATGGAACTGCAGGCAGGCCTCCTGTAGTGGAGACGCGCCGGCTGTGCGGATCAGCCGGGCGTGTTGACAGCGGATCTTGGCAGTCCCAGTGGCCTATTAGGCCTGACGCCCGCCATTCCGCGCGCACCTGCCGAGAGAGCGTCGTTGAGTCAGGTGCGTGCGGTGGAGACGGACGCATGCGCGACGGGAGCTCGGCCGGCCTCTTTCGCTGCGGGCGGCGGCTGGCGGGGAGGAATGTTGAGAGGGAGGGCAGGCGAAGGGGCCCGAACGAAGCGCCGCTCAGCGGCAGCGGCTGGCACGAGAGTCGTCCGGGAGCAGCGAGCGCGGTCAGCCGGTGCGAGGAGCCGCGGGAACTCTCGAAACTCGACGCTAGCGGCCGCACTGTGTCCCCTGGCAGCTAGCCAGCTATCCGTCGCCACAGCAACCGCTTCCTTCACGCCCGCCGGACTAGAGAAGGTGAGTAAGCCGCTCCGTCCTCCTCGAGGTCACACTCCTTCCGTGCGGGGGCGTTGCACTGGGACGCCGCCGAGTCGGTCTCGCTCGCTGGCGTTCTCCCGCCGGCTGCCCGCGAGATCGACTGCCAGATTCGATTGTTACTGGTCTTCGAGACCTGTGGTGCCATTCCGGCTTTGCTTATCGGCCGGTGGTCTCCAGCGGGAGTGAGGAACCAGTGTTGTTAGATCGAGCAGAGGATTCTATTTTTACGTACGTGAGCGTCGTTTCTCCCGCTCTGGATATCGAGACGAAGTGTGTGATATTATTTTTCAGGATCGTACATACATTTGATATATGATGTGAGGTCGTTGCAGAGTAAGGAAATAACGTTTTCTTGGACCGACTAGCCGAAAAATTCCGTGCGTAGAACTCGGTGTTTTTCCACTTGAGTTGGAGACGCGGAATTTCGAATACTGTTTCGTTCATCGGGACTATCTTGGCAGTATAGTTTACATACCAGAATTATTGTAAAGATGGTAAACTTGGTATGATCTCTGCTGAGTTGTGACAAATTTCTAATAAACTTTTCTATTGGTATTGGTGGGTTTAACATTTTTTTAACAAATAAATGCGTATTACGTTCTATGAAGTAGGAATTTTTAATTTTTTAATATCTTTTTTTGAAGGGAGGAGATTTGATGATATGACTACATTAGTAAGTTACCACTGAATCGAATGAAATATTTCTCTAGACACTATTTGCGAAAATAATTATTTCAGTTTTTTTTTTTTTTTTTTTCTTTTTTCAAATTGTTTGACGAATAGTTATAGGAGAAAATAAATAGCTCGTTTGATTTCATTTTCAGTCTACAAATTACATACTATGGAAGTACGGAAAGATTACAATGCATCTCAAGAAATATTCCTCAGTTTTAATTTTTTTTTAATGACTGTTTTTGGTCTACAAAAGTGCATTGATCCTCGTAGTTTTAATACCACAGTGATTATAATCGTTTCGCTTTCATTTGCGATCATTTAGCGGCAACTACAATACAATACCAACATTTGTTTTGAAAGCGCTCTAGACTCTAGGAGGCTATTTACTTCAGTAAGATCAAGTGTACGGTGCTAGCTAGCCTTTAGTTATTAATGATAAATGTAGGAACAATTCTTGTACCGCTGATGGAAAGTACTATTTATTTAGAAATCGTTACCTTCTGCGTGTCAAGAAGTGCGTAAGAAAACGTCCACTCGCTTCTTAAAATCAGTAGTGATTAATTATTTCAACCAGTACCCACAAGCTGTGTAGTTACTGAATGTACTTTTTGTATTTAATTAATTATTTCGAAAATGAACATCGACGTTAGTTGTAGCTGTGGTTCATAAAATAAGGTTTTAGTTTTGGTATCCTTTGTGTTGAGCTTTTGTTAAGCTGGCGTTCCCTTCCTAATCCTCAAGGCCTCTGATAGGAGCAACAGCTGGAAGAGAGGAGCCGTAGAATCCCATTGTTGGGATGTTAGCGCAAAGTGGAATGCCGGCTTTGAGTCGGTTCTGTTAAAGCCAATGGGTATTCAGGCTGAAAACTGTTAACTGGTAGATAACTCGGCACTGTGGAAACAAAGTTATTTTCTGCTACTGGGATTCGATCGAGAATATCTAGAATATTTTGCGAATCTACATTTTTGCGTCCATAAGTTGAAACCGCGGACTGTTATTTCCCCATGCTCTCCTAATTGCATCGCAGTTGATGAGTTCGGTAAACAACGGAAATCAAGAGGTATCTGATGAGAAGACATAACATGCTATGCTAGTTTTTTTTTTTTTTCATATCTCTTCCAACCCATAATGAAGCAACGCAGCTTATGAACGAAAGGATACCTACATGTTTGTCGGCAAGACTTCTTTCAAGTAAACTGAGGAAATTTTTACATCTTTCGGCGCTGTTCATTAATATCTTGTAATCTAGTTTTGGAAGATGTGACCGATAAATTCATTGTTATTTTGTTCCTTACCTTTCCGTTTACTAAATTTGAACAAACCTCTTTGAGGAATATTGCCAACTGTGTGAGATCAGGGGTCTTTTCCTTACTGCTAAAAATTCATCGGCAGTTTTTACATTTAAATAATTATTACTTCTACTGGTCTTCCAGAACAGGAAACGAACATAAAGATAGCTAAAGACATGAGGAATTCGTCATATCACCTTTACTTCAATAATCTTAAGCTAATGCATAAAAATTAATTTCTTTTTGTCTACTGGGATTGAAACAATATTTTCATGCACAGAAACAAACGGTGGCAATGCACCTGTATAAACATTTTACGTTACACTAAGGATTTTGTCTCTTTCGAAGAGAATACACATTTTATCCCGCTGGTATAAAAGATATTTGCAGTCTGCAAGATTGCCAGAATTCAACGTAACGTGGAAACTGGGCTGATAGGATGCTGCTACATCTGTTGGCTGCAAGAGGATAAGAAACAAGGCTCAGCGATGCGCGGAAAGATATGTCATGTCAGTGCTGTTATTTGCTCTTAGCCACAACAGCAACTTACCCCCATCGAAATTTAAGCTTTTTGGATTTGTTGGATTAACTGAGATTCTTATGTGGAAGATAGTGCTTTTAGCTTTATTTATTTTGTAGAAATTGGCTTTCTCATTTTTAAATTATTATTCTTTGTATTTCTCTCTTCTGTTTCTTTTTCTCCCTGTTTTTCGATCCTGTTGATGCCTTGCTCTTACGTTAGGTTAAAACGAACAGTTTACGCAAACAATCTTTTCTGTATTTTAAAGAAAGTACTTTGCAATAAAATATTGTTTTATTAGTTAGCTAGATGGTCAAGATGTAAGTTTTGTATTCTACTTAATTCTACATCTGTTACGTGAATCTTTCTGTGAATAGGCCTTTTTCTTCAACTGAATATATCATCTTCCCTTATTTTATATAGATATTAAAGTCTAAATTAAGCTATCCAAAATACTGAAAGAATTAAAGCTGAAATTCTTAGAGGAAAAAAGTAGACGGGTATAAGAAAGGGTAAAATAGAAAAATAATTGTGTAGGGAACTTGCGCTTTATCACAATAAATTAATTTAAATTAACGGACAAACTTAATACTTTAGATTTAGATATGAATATTATATTATTTTTTACTTTTGCTTGCGGATTTCGCATTGTCAACATTGGTGTCATTAGAGGTTGGAAAGGACTAGGTGCAAGGAACCGAAACAAATTTTCCATGGCCTTTTGAAGGAACCATTCCGGTTATCACTTGGAGTTATTTCCTGAGATCATGCAAGACCGAATACTGGATGGCCAAACCGGACATTGTACCCGCGTCTTCTTGAATAACAGGACTGAGCTGTACCATTCACTTACCGGGCCAGGCGATAAGAAAAATCGATGGATCGACAGAAGTTCCAATATGATTTCTAAATGATCGTATGAAATAGTCTAGAGACGGTTGAAAAACAATGCCGAATAATGTTAGAACTGTCAGTTTTAGTTCCAAACCTTCCCAGAAGTTAATTCTCACTCCGAAGTAGGTGCCAGAGTGGGAATATGACTTGTCATTGTTATGTTGGGGTTGGTGGGTAGAAGAAAGAATGTTCAGCCCCTTATGCAGGTGCGCAAAAAATCTTCGCCACTAAAGCATCTCGTTACAGACAATATGCCGCTGCTACTAACGCTTCAAAGCTACATACCAACAGTTTACTAATATTCTAGCACGATTTTTTCCAAGGAAAGGGATATTTTTTAGTCAGTTTGTCAGTATCACTCTTTTTCACCTTGAACGCTGTATTAAGGCGAATATTAGATGTGTTACTAATGTACATTTAGATTCCACAGCCAGTAAGATTGAAGAATTATTCAAACCCATAAGATTCATGTAATTACTGCAGACTGCGATTTTTTTTTCCATTCGTTGAACTTCAGAGTCTAAGAAGGATGTCAATAAATCTTGTATTTTCCATGTCATGCGGTAAGGAACGATTTCTTATTGTAAATGATTGTTATCAGTTTGTGATTCTTCCAAAATATACACTAACGCGTTCTTCGTGTCATAAGGTCACAAGGCTCTACACTTGAGCCGTTTTACATGTCGGTGTATATCTGCATTTTCATATACGCAAAGATAATTCCGAACCACAGCTATCTGTATCATATTTAATTTATCTAAGCCTGTCTTTATGCTTGCTCATCCCAAAATAGATTTTCACTAGTAATATTCCACGGCAGTCAACGATAGAGTCGGATATTGTACGTAATTCAACAACCTAGTTGAGAGAGAATAGTCTTGTTTTTGCCATCTCGTCGAAGACCATCCTCCACGTCTCATGGTACTATAAACTTGAATACAGTTAATAGTGCAAATGTTTTTCTGTATTATCAATCACCCAGTTGCGATAAAGATTCTACACCCTCCAACTAGTTGGTATCTTGAATGCATTCTTTCAAAATTCGTTCCACGTACAGTAATCTGGAGGTCTCCTGCCCTTTAATGATTTCGGTATCCCGGTATTCACCTGGAGCGATTTCAGGAAACCATGGAAAACTGAATTCTGAATAGGCGGACAGGTATTCGAACCCACGTCCTCCCCAATGCGAGACCAAACTTTTAACGCTCACCCATAACGCTCGGTTGCATTCAGCTTCAACTAACAGCTCTGTAGGAATATTACCTCGCATTCCTATATCTGCAGTTCTATTATTAGAACAATCCAGATGTAACTTGTAGGTAAAAAAATATGACAAATACTTCAATTGGTTCCGTTCAAAACGCTGTCTGGAAATCTATTGAAATTTCATCAACTTATGAATTGAAAGTTCAAGAAATGCCCGCAGTCTGTTAAGACGTATATGTGATTTTGTTTATATAAAACACAAACATCAAAAATAGTTTATCTGGTATTAAGGATCAGGTCACAGTTTCGAGTTGTACGCATTCCGCCTATGTCTGGACCCGACATTTTATCATTGAAACCGGAACACAGATCGCACTCACAAAGTAAACTTTCCAGGAGATAAAGGACAGGTTAAAATGTAGTAAAAATGCAGGCCTTGCCGATACGCCAACCACAGTCATCAATTTTGACGGCAGGTGCCTTAACACAATGCTAAAAAACTGCTCTAAACGCGTTATAAACGCTTCTTAAACTAAATTTTTGTGTGTGTACGTAGTTAGTATCAAAGAGCATTTTACCATGATTCACATTTTCCCACTTGTGTTGTACATCATAACTATGTTGTTCACATATAAAAGTGACATTTTTTGTATGAGTTTTTTCTACGTTATTTTCCAGTAGGAGGGGACATTTTTGCTTTAAAGAATTATAATATTTAACTTACTGTCTACAACTACACAACCAGTGCCTTCCTCACCTAGAATTCTCACTGTAAGTAAACGACTCAGGCAGATTTTATTTCGAAATAATACGTTTTTAATTCGATAAGTCGTGGAGGAGCTAACATGGTATTGGATGCACAAGTAGTTTTTTTGTTTTTTCGTTGGCTTCATTCACTTATATTGTATGTTAATATCTTCGTATTCATACTCACTCAACAGCTAAAAGTCCTACGTAATTAATCTATAATGTTTATCTGTAATTCTTCCTGTCATGTGTATCTTCTGTAAACATGTTTGTGTATCCCGAATGTTTCAATCTGTAATCACCATTTTTCAAAATCTGCTTTTTGTAAGATTTTTTCGTCAACCGCTTCTAAAGCGTACTCATATTGTACTTTATAAAACTACATAATTTTTAAGAGTCATACATCTCACCGGGCCCTTCCAGTGTCAGTCCGAAATTTACAGCTTTTAAAAATTTCCTTGTTTGGTTCAAGTAATAGTTTCATATTGAAAACTGATTTCGTCTCTTAGAGCTAATCCGCTTTTAATACCTTCCTGGCTTGACTCATCGTTTTAATTTTACTATTTTTCTTTTTTCACCAATTTAGGCTGTATTTCCATGTGAAGAGAACGAATTATTCGAATATCTTACCGTTATTCTACCTTTGTTGTAGCTTAGTGCGCTTTCGGATTTTTTCTTCAAGACAAAGTTGGCATATGCTTATAACAATTTTGCTTGGAATAGGCGTGGTTCTGACCTGATATTTTCGCTGCTGTTTGTCCAGTTTTACTATCTCGACGTTTCCAATTTTCTAGTCTATTTGTATCCCACTTTTCATAGTCAAATTTTATTACTGGTGCTGCTACAGTTTCATAAATTTTCATTTCTCTTTAATCGTCCGATGCGGTTTATTGATTACCACATTCTACAAAACCTGCTTAAGTGTATATTCATATTTTCTTTTTGGTAGCGAAAAAGTTTAACACCAAAACAGTTAATATTGTTGGTGACATTGTGCTGAACATAATTTTACGATCATGTTTATTAACAAAAAAATTTTTACAGTATCTTAATAACATTAATCATAAGCTTATAGTGAAACAGTAATTCTTCAAATACCTGCCAAGAATACGAAAATAATTCAAAGATTGTACAATCTTCAACTGTGGAAAATAAAATCTATGGAAATAGTACCTACTTTTTAAACAATACGATTTTCGTTCTTTGTTAATTTCTCCTGTTTTAATTTTTGTATTTATTTTCATTTTTCACATTATGGTGTCCCAAATCACTCCAGGCAAATGCCGGGATGCTTCCTTCAAAAGGCCATGGCCGAATTCCCTCCCATTCCTTGCCCCCCAACCTTTCCCGTCTCTAAAGACCTCGCTGTTAAAAGACGTTAAGCAGTTAAAAAAAAAACAAAAACAAAAAACATTTTCCACACTTTTCATATTTAATTATTTCAGTTCTCCATTTGTTCATTTTGCAGTGTCTTAGTAAAATTCGTCACTAGCTTCTCTGTAACTACAGTCTTGCCAACCTATAGAACGAAATCGTCTACAAATTATTTCATATTAATTTTTACGCATTGTTCCAACTGCGCTATTTGAAAGCTGATTCCTTCTACTTTTCCTGTTTTAAAAGTTACGTGCCGATATCTTTTGCATATGACGAGACAACTGGACCTGAAGTAGCATCTGGACTCTGTGTCGCTGCCCACATTAATTCCCGCAGGTTATTAACGCCTGGAGCAGTCCATTTCAAGTGAACCCATTTCTAATTCTACACGACGTTGAAAAGCTGGCACGACACGAAAGCATAAAATCCCGGCTTAATGAAGCTGTTAGATCAGGCGAGTGTGAATGAGAGCTTATTCCCATTCGGTAATAAGCTACATGCAGAAGTAGTTGGCAATAAAGCGAGCGATATTGTGAAATATATTATTAGTAATTGTTGGTGGAGCCGTCAGGCACACTCAGTTGCAAATTATAAGCACCCAAACATGCTTCAAGAGAAAGAATTATGACATTGTTAATAGAAAACTTAGATCTAAGGTATGGATATGATAATAAAATGACAGCTACTTTATTTGGGTCTCTTCTTTATAACTAAAACGACAGTTACTTTATTGGGTCTCTTCTTTAT
Source organism: Vandiemenella viatica (assembly GCA_031002005.1). Classification (NCBI taxonomy): domain Eukaryota; kingdom Metazoa; phylum Arthropoda; class Insecta; order Orthoptera; family Morabidae; genus Vandiemenella; species Vandiemenella viatica. The sequence continues at coordinate 90,441,917 of CM061914.1, forward strand.
AACCCTATCCATTTCTTGCGGCTTATTGTTTCTATTATTGTGAGGATTTTAGAATTTGCAATGCTAACATCATACTTTTTCCTAATATTGAAGCTTACCACTATCCACAAAACTTAAAATCAGTTACTGTATTACTTTTTTCATCTGACGTGTAAATTGACCCAACGCAGTAGCTGTTTTTTGTAACAGTTATTATAGTAATAATATAAGACAAACTCAAGACTTATTAAGACTCCAAAGCCCTAGCCCGTAACGGAAATGGCCCTTCCCGTAACACTGCCCTAGTCTGATCAACATATCTTCTCGAATTGGAAGTCACAGTTTGGACTAAATTTCAGATTCTTCAGAGAAGATGAAATATGCTGTTAATTTTATAGACACGCCAGGATCCTTCACACCTAAACTATAATTTATTAGTTATATTATTATTTATTACTTATTAAAATGTTACACAAAACAAGTATTTAGCTAATTTTCAGTTCAGTCTCCCTTATTTTTGACGCACTGGCGTCTTATTGCCACTATCTTGTTAATTCCTTGGCAGAAGAATACTGTCTCCTGTCTCTGCTATCTTAAATTGAGACTGGTTCATTCACAACATGTTCAGAACCGCCTTTGAAACCATAATTTTTTTCATTTAACTCCATTTTAAATATTTGACAAAGTTTGATCACATCTTGTTTTCTTTTGTGAGGCGTTGTTATAAACTCAGAATCACTTCTGATTCCATCATAGATATCAAAAAAATAAAACCAAACTGAAATAGATTTGAGTACACGGCAGTGCACCCGCCAAGTCGAGTCAACGGCGGCACTGCCTACCCTTTTCTCGAAGCAACTCGGGCCATTTTTGAACTCAATTTCTTCGGTCGTATTCATGCTACATGTCTCAAATTTGTGTTATACATAGATATCAGCAATCTTTAGCAAAAGTAGTAAATTTTATTTTGTTACTGTTCTTAGTTCGGATGTTATTCGGATGCAAACTTCAGCGATTTAGTCACTCACTGACATGATCATCAAAACTATAAGGCACTTCCCCCTAATGTGAAATCACTTTCTTCACTATTAACTTTATATACCTCAGTTTCTCACTGTGGAGTGAGCTTACTATGTTTAACTAATATGTTAAATTTTACTTCTTTTCTTTTATTACTTTGGAAGTTATTGAAATTCGAAATTTTATTTCGGCACGACATCCCGACATCCAAATTCCACTGTACTTCCAGTAATCCTAGAAACAAGTTATTTGGTACACATATATGGTTTCATCCCTAAATCATAAGAAAATCTAATAATGGAGTTTTTCCCCGTATTTATTTAATTACAATCCCAAACATGAAAAATTGTGACACATATTTGCGGCTTAATTGCTTTGCTCCGGATGAAGCTATAAACCTGATATATCTATACTACATAGAGATAAGCAAGTTTAACCAAAGCCTTAAATTTTACTTTGTTCATATCCTTAGTTTGGAAGTCACTAATAATTTTGTTTATGGTGGTAGTGAAACTAACGGCTACGTATATTGATGTCTTAAATTCTGAAATGTTCTTATTCACCGATTTCCAAATGGAATCATTACATTTGAGCAGCGATTCAGAATAAGCGATAAACTTACAGAAAGAAATGAGATCTCACAAAAACAATTCATGTAAAAAAATGGGCCAAGTCTCGTGTTCATGTAGTGACAAAAAGTTATGAGATCTTCTTGTGAGCCAAGTCTACACTTTGCAGTGTGCATTCAGTTCACTTTGTGAAACAGAATGGTTTCTCTCGGTGTCATAGATCGTTTATTTAGGATAATAAAAAAAAAATCTGATCAATTGGCGATTATGCACTCCATGTTTCAGTTAACCTATATAAATACCTCAAATGTGTTTGATATAAATACGTAAAACCAAGATTTTCCTCGCCCTTTTTTTAATTTGACAAGTATTTACGGTATTGTGCCCTCAGTTTCAGTAAAAATTATGTCGTGCGTAATGGCCAAGTCATCAGATTTTTTTTAATCCTAAATAAACGATCTATGACACCGAGACATTCTGTTTCACAAAGTGAACTTAATACACATTGTAAAGTGTAGACTTGGCTCAGAAGAAGATCTCATAACTTTTTGTCACTACATGAACACGAGACTTGGCCCATTTTTCAAGAATTGTTTTTGTGAGATTCGTACTTGTTCCCAATGATGAACACTGTTACCAACTTCGGCAGTTATAATCAGTCTTGTCATAACGACCATCCTGATTGAGATTTTTCTTAATCATCAAGACAAATGCTCGGACGGTCCCCTATTTCAGGCTCTATAACTACAATTAGCTAACAAGATAACACTAATCACGCAGAATGTTAGCAGAACTGTCGACAGATCTCCCCTAGCTGCCAATAACAGGCTCTCGCGGCAACACAGTTGTAGCAGGTATAGAAAAAACGGGATCTGCGGAACAGCCTTTTTTTGTACATCTGTAATATCTTCGAAGCGGCAACAGTTCAGTGTAAGTTCGTTTTGGTGAACACAAAAGAACCGTAGAGGGATAAGTATCGACGATAGTGTAGATGGTAGAGACGTAAATTCGTTTCCGGCCAAAAATTTCATACCTACCATCCGATCCATACCGGTAACGTACCTATATTTTTCTCATATGTTTAAGCGATAATACCTCATATCCCGTCATAATCAAGATGTAACCCTGTGATGTATCTTATGGCTCTTCACAGCTTCATCTTGGTGAAAATAATACTAATACTTTGACAGAAGGAAAGATTTACAGTTGTTGAGAATGAATGCTACAAATTATACTGACAGAGCATTACCGTTGACTGTAGCATTGCTAGGGCAATATGTCATTTGGCTTGCGATTTATTTTGACTTGCACTAAGTTGCGTGTTACCAGCACATCACTCCTCTCCACCTATTCCGTGTTCTATATCACATCGTGTTTACGAGCTGCGGCATTAATATTGCTACGTACTCCACTTTTACGTCGTTTTATTCCCCTGCCCTGAACGTTGACTTTATCGTTATAAAAACACAAATTAGAATGGCAACAATTCATTACTGTGCGTCCTTGTATTTGATTTTCCTCAAAGCAGTTTGCCCAGTTTTTCTGGAGTTTTGCAAAGTAGTTGTGGTTTTTACAATATAATGACAGTGTTTCTTTACCAGTTGTGCAACCCGCCTAACGTATGCTGGTAATCAAAGGAAACCGCAGTTTACAATGGAATCCGAATTCATTTGGCAAAAACAAAACCCTTAAGAATATCTGACCTCCTTGGGATTTGAACGGGAACTAGGTGGGGATCGCGGAGGTAGAGTGCCTTGTTCCCTTTCTCACCTACGCCACTAGGAACGAGGCGACGTCGTCCTACACACGCTACTGTCTTCCCTTAGCTCCCCGTAGAATTTTCTCAATGTTACTGGTAAGCCGAAGTGTTCTTTACCGTAAATGCCGCTGGAATTTTGTTTTTGGATTGTTTGTCAATAAAATGCTTTTCTTTTTTAAAAAATAGCCATGAAGTTTGGGAATCATTCAGATCTTGGCATCAGCTATCAAATTTACCTTCCTAACGTTCTCCTCTGACTGCAGTGAAAATGGTTTAGTAGTGGAGTTATATTTTGATGTAATTCTTCAGTAATTTGGCCTAATTGCCTATGAATTTTGTGTTTTAATCTGTCGACTTTCTGTCGGTTGTTTGCGGAGGACATTTCCTCTGAGAATGCTTACTAAAGAAATAAAATTTGGTGCTGATTACTTAGGGGAACGTGGTGCCCATTCTATGTCAGAAGTGGGCGGTATCATTCGTTATGAAAAAAGTCTCCATGAATTCCATGTGTATGTGACGTTTCCCCATCCTGATGAAACCATGTAGGCTACAGTTCAAATCCATCAGTTTCAGGTGAATGGAAAGTTTCCAACATATTTTAGTATCCATCTCCATTGACCGAAAAATGGGTCACATTATGTTGTCACTCCAAGCTGCACTCCAGAAAGTATCTTAATTTTGGTTTCGCTGTTCCCCTATAGTAAGTGCTTTCTTAGTTTATAGATTCAAAGAAATTTGGATTATCAGCAATCATAAGTAACATTGTTCCGTTCTCCACACGACCCTATTTACTCGAAACAGCTGTATTGATTGAAATTTGTCTGCATAGGAATCCGAATCATTATCCTTCATTGAAGTTCTCTGCGTAATTGTGGGATATACTCCAGTTCCTCTCAGTTATCACTTTTTCTTGCAGTTTCGATTTGTGGCGTATGTGCAGTTCAAATTCTACCAGGCTTCGGGAAGTATTGGAGGCTATATCGTGGTCCAGAATTATTGATTACTCGTCGGATCATTGGGTCTGATGGAACACAAATGCACTAAAAAAAAGTATAATTTCTTCCGATATTTACAACTGACACACTGTTCCAAAGTCAAAAACACCATAACAGTCAAATAAGAAATAACTAAAACACCACCAACGAAAAAGTTGCCCCGGCCCCGGCGGTATAGGGGCTAGCACGCAGGCCTCGTACTTTAAGGGCCGCCGGTTCGAGTCAGGTCTCGGATATGGTGGTTTAATTAACAGTTGTGTTCGTCTCGTATTGCCCTCACAATTCTGTCCCGAAATCACACGAAGGAATCCTGATACAGTACTTAGCACAATATTAATTGGAGCCCACTAATTAGCTGCAGAGACTGAAGGCTTATTTAAAAGAAAAGAATAAGAAAAAAAAATCTTGTATACGACTACCACTTTCTGTGTCTACAAATTCCTCAACATTTATTGATTCTTTCCTTCCATCCGTCTTTCCGACTCATTCTTAATCGAACTCTATTCCTCCGTTCTAGTGCCCCTCATACTAACATTTGTCTTAGTTCTGAGTTTAATACATTTCCTTATTGTTTCCAAATTAGGTATGTCAGATTTTGTTTTACTGTCGTCATATGTTCTCTCTATGACCATTCTCCCTTCAATTTCGTACCATACTCTTTCACCTACAGCTTTCCCCCTAGAAGTTCAATTTTTTAGCCATTAGTTTGTTCTTATGTTTCTTATTTTTCAATTACATATGATAATACATTCGTTGTTTCACTGTTTTTCTAATTTCCTTTTCTGCAGGATACAACTAACAACCTTGATTATTTTTTTCCACCATTTTCTTCCAGCTTGCTGTATTTGGACGTTACTACTGCCTTCCTTATTAACAATTCTCTCCAAGCAATTTGTTTTCTGAGCTCCATTTGTACTTTCATTCCCAAGATGAGAGAAGTACGCTCTCCATTATTTTGTTCTGCGAGTCGGACTTATAAAACAGTTATTCATACGTCAAGAGATTGCGAGGGGAACGCACTCTGAAAATTGGGCAAACGAAATCTAAAGTTTCGAGTTGCTAAGCTCACGAAGGCGGTCTCAGGAGAGAGAAGTTAGGTGATTTTCCGGAGCCGGTATACGTAAGCATTTATTCTGGCTGACCCGCTGGGGTAAGGACTACACAGTTGGATGCTATATCATCTAGATTTATAGTTCTTAATAGTCGCGTGGTTTACAGTTCATTCTGACAAATGCAGCTGACTTGATAAATTTCTGCTTGAGTTTAAAAAAATTAGTCGTTTTATGGCGTTATTACCATTGGTACTGCTTTTCACATTTCATGAAATTCTTCTTCTTATCGTTTGTTTCCTGTATTAATCTCATTGGTCTGTAACAAGGTCCCAACATTTACCACGTCTTCCAAAGTTTCTTTTATCTCTGCGTAAATGTTCTCTTATTTTTATGGGTTATCATTCCTCGCTCATTATAATATAATGGTCAGCAAATATACATATTATGTATATCTGCTGACCATTCACTCCACATTCCATTCATTTTTTGTTTTCTACCTATTACTTTTTTTACGTATGACTTTACGCCTCGTCGACGTCGAGGTCATTAGAGGCATGATGGGACTCAGGACAAGGAACGGGAAGGAATTAGGCCATTGCCTTCTGAAGGAAGCATCCCGGCATTCACCTGGAATGATTTAGGGAAACCATAGAAAACCCAAATCTGGATGCCCGGACGGGGATTCGAACCGGCTTCCTCCCGAATGCGAAGCCAAAAAGTTAACCGCTCACCCACCACGCTCGGTCCTACCTACTAAGTAATTGGGTAGGTTTGAAGTAACACGCCTGCTTTATAAAGATTTCCGAAACGAACTGAATATCTTAGAACCTAGGCCTGACAGAAAATTGCTTTTTGTATGTGAGGTAGTAAGGGATCGCTCTTTGATTCATATACCAAATTAAACTAAAGGTCCTGAAGGAAAAGATTTGGCTCTGTTACCTCTGATACGCTGGCGTGACTCTTCTTCTTAGGTAAGGTCGTGGACTAAGTTAACTGTATGGGAACATCTAGTAAAGGCACCCGAAAATCTTATTCAGCATGGGAGGTGAATTGAATACAGCTGGTCGCTTGCTGTTTCGCAAGGACAGCGCTCAAACAAATATCTGATATTTAGTCAGATGTGTAAATTATTGAATCTCACATCATATATGTCAATCTTTCACATGTCACATGTACAGTCGTTAGGGAGCGTCCATAAACCACGTAGCTATATTTTGGTCTCCTGTGAAACCCCCCCCCCCCCCCCCACGCCCACGTAGCCCTTAGTGGCTTTTGCCTCTACCACGTAGAATGTAGCTTTTTTCCCCTTTTGATTCCAGAAGACATTTTGTACTGTTTTCTCGTGTCATACTATTGTAAATTATGTACGGAGATAATTAACTGAGGGAAATAAATATTCACATGCTGTTGTGTGTTCTGTTCCTCATTTTAACTGTGAAAAATGTTATGAAAGGAAAGCTACGTGGCCTGACTCCGAACCCCCCTCCCCCCACGTAGCCCTGCGTAGCCTTCCAGCCAACCCCTCCCCTCCCCCCTCTCTGGACCGAGCCACGTAGTTTGTGCACGCTCTTATCATATGCTATCATGACTAATGCGCGTATGGCACCTCATTTAATTTTCGAGTAGCAATTACTTACTCGGAGAAGCGAAAAAATCTAAACGACGTTTACTTTCTTCTAGCTTCGTTCTTATTTCAGGTCACTTCAGAAACTTTAGTTATGAATTTTAGTAGCACCATGAAAAGTGGAATTATTACTGTTAGTACTTCTGTCTCACATTTTGTAGACGTAAATAAAAAGATCAAATTTTCCTGAAATCGTGGCTAAAACAGTCTCGAACTGTATAAATTGTTCGCTAATGTTTCTTCGGTTTGTTTGTTACTAACACGGTTGAACCTTGTTTCATCGACTTTTGCTTTAAACGAACCTTTTTTGGGTGGTAGGGACATGGGCACTAGGTGTAGTAACGAACATTATTGCCTGCTTCGTACCGACCACTGACGCCAGTGGTGTTCAACTGGTAGTGATACAGCTCCGCCTAATCTTCGTTGACCTCAGCGGCAGGACGAAGCTGTGAGAGTAACTTTTTGGCCGCTTTCTTTGCAGTGACATCATCTCTCCACCCCAGTGTTATGTGAAAAAGAATGAACTCTTCAACATCGACGAAAATCTTCGCCTTCATCTAAATCGGAACCGTCCAAGACCAGTGTTCTGTCACTCTACCCATTTTGTTTACGGTAAATTCGCATACATTACTCATGTTAATTCCCTACTTTCTTTGCAGTTAAGGCGTCCTACCGACAGACTTGTAAATTATATTGGTTCCTTAATCATACTCTACAAATTCTACCAGCAGTGATGGAGATCGAAAGGTCCCCGGTTCGAATCCCGGTCTCAGCGGGGATTTTTATAGGCACTTAACCCGACCTTCACCTCTGGCACAGCTTGCTGTGTTATGTGAAGTACGCCAGAACGCTTCCGTGGTTCGGATTACACGTTAAACTGTAAGTTCCTGTACCTGGAGGATTGCCGGGTTAGGTTAAGGCGGCTACGACAGGGGTGGAATGCGCAGCCAATAGAAACCTTGTCACCTGGTCATTACGACCACACGGAATTATTATTGTTACCAGCAGTGATAGAACAATCATTTGAAATTAAATGATTTAGACACCAATGAATTCGACACTAACAAAATTTAGGTTTTTTTCATGTCACTCAATCTTTTTCGTTTTCCTTCCCTACAGTGTTGTAATTCGCATTGGGACTCGTGTCAGCTAGTAAAGTCACGTTTCCCAACAGTTGTTATTAAAACAGAGTCAAAACACATAGAGGTCATTTCGTGAGAATATTTTTTTGTTTCAAGGTTTGTCGCGCGATGTAAAGCCTGAGATAAACTAACTCAGAATAGACTTCAAGTTGGCTTTCTTTTCTGTCTCGTTGTATTTTTAAACTTAATTTACTGTCTCTTAGTCTTCTACGAACCCGGCTGCAGAAATTTAGTTCTTTTATTTATATTTTCCTCATACAAAGCAGAATGACAACGTGTTTTAACGCGAACGACATGCCCGTTTGTGGAATTTATTGCAGCTTCTCTTTTTGGAGAGGAAGGGATGCGTAACACTGTTTTGAGTATAGTCGACGTGACATCTTTCTGTTGCTCCATGTCTTGGTATTTTTTTATTTTTTTTTTAATTACGTTCGTAAGATTGTGCTACTCAAAAGCAGACCGGAGTAGTAACACCATACAATTTTGTAATTAACTTGGTTGCCTTAGTGCACAGACATTAGTCTAATACTTAAGTTACTGTTTTAAAGATAATTATTTCGACGCACAGACTTAAGACCTTTTATAACATCATTCTGACAAAAGTTTAAAAATCTGCATTCAATATGACTGTAGCGTGTTCCTTACAGACGCCGATAATAATGGAATTATGAATAATAACTAAGAAAATAAAGAATGTTTTGTAGCTGTAATTAGTGTCGATTTTATTTTAGCCTATACCTCTGGAAAATACAGTATCCTATAATTACTTGACTATCATCAATTTACTTTCAAGATTATCGCAAAATTAATTTTTTAAGCATATCAATTAAATTAAATTTCTACTTTAGAACCGCAATTTTTATTGATTTAATCCAACAACACGCAGTTTCTCACTGAGAAACGAAATACGGCATCTATGCAGGGCAAAACATATTATTCAATTACAATTTTTGTAAAAAATTATTTAATAACGACACGGATAAAATAGCACAGGTTCCTAAAAGACCTAAGGCTATTGTTTAAATATATTTTTGCCGGTTTTAGACGTATATCCAAGGATTTTCTGTTAAACTTGGGAGGTATGGTAATGTTATCACTACACAGGGTGCTTCAAAAAGGAGTTTGTAACTTCAAAATCATATGGAAATTTATCCAGACAACTTACAGAATTGATTAAAGTGTCATTTGCGATGTGTGCAGTTAAAATGGTTACTACCAGCGCTGCAGAATGTGCTCACCGTTTCATGATAAGAACTCCGAAATTATTAAAAACGAGTGTCGGGATGGTTCTTATAAAATGCCATGAGCGAATTGCTTCCCGTTTTTTGCACCTATTCCTTTCCCCACTCTAATGACCCCAACATCGATGAAGCATAAAGCCCTAAGCAAAATAAAAAAAATCCGAGACAACAGATCGTCTCACAGAGTATGACAAAGATCATCCTAATAGGCTTACAGTTTGCTCCTGCATTAAACATTCTTGGGAATGGTCTCTCTGTTCGCCATGAAAAATTACCACGTGGCTCGATTTGCTGGATCGAGTTTCGCAAAAATATCGTTTTCGTTCGGATTTCTACCCTTTCACAAATGACAATCACATCGAGCCAAAACGATATTCTGACGTGAAATTTCATGAGTTTCACCACAAAATTACACTTTAACCGATACTGCAAGTTGTTTGAATAAATTTCTATATGTTTCAATTTGTGTATTCCTTTTTGAAGCACCCTATATATCCACGTGGCATCGAGCGTCCGTTTCTATGCTGACATTGCTAAAATTTGCTTTCTGTTACGTCTCATGAGAAAGAGCCGACGTCGCGGCCTTTAGAGGCGGGATGGGATTGGGGACAAGAACGGGAAGGAATTCGGCCATTGCCTTTTGAAGGAAGCATCACGGAATTCGCCTGGAGTGATTTGGGGAAATTCTGTAAAACCAAAATTTGGAAAAATGGTGATTCGAACCGTCGTCCTCCCGAATGCGAGGCCAGAGCGTTAACCACTCACCCACCACGCTCGGTCCGCTGACACGAGTTAGGTGATTGGCGTCCTGGTGGTGGAAAAAATTTTCATCATCGTGACTTTATCGGCAGGGTAGGAGAGGGGGTAGTGCACGGTTCCTAATCACCAGATTGTGCACCAAAGACTTGAGACATCAAACCTTGCTGCAGTGCGTGAGCAGTGAAGGCATACGACACTGCAGAGGGTGATTCGTCCCTTGGTTGGTGACGTTAAGCCTGGAGGCCCAAAGAGTTGTCTTCGGAAGAGTAGGCCTGAATGGGCAGGAACCGGGTTTCACCCTCTACTTTCTTCAACTATCATTTCATACAACACAAACAACTCTCTATCCTCAACACACACAGTATCACTGGGGAAGGCAACGGAAAACCACCTCAATTCATCAGGGTAACTGGTATGATACCATAAGAAGAAAACGGGAAAGAAAAACGACTTTTTGTATACATAGAAATTCCGTTAGAGTTCTATAATTACGTAACGCCTACATTATGGCTGATTATTCTTTAGAACTCTAATGTAGATTGTTTAATGAGATTGGAAAGCATGTACGAAGACACTCTTTGGGTCGCGGTTTAATTCCCTCTCTGGGACAAGCAGTAACACCGCTGCTCGTTTGGCAACCGGGTAATCAATCTTCGTTCCGACGCGACAGCGGGTCCTAATGAATTTCGAACTACACTTTCTACTACGCGGCGGCACCATTCCAAATGCTCTCTCATTACGTTTACCGTCGCATTGTCCCCGAGTGGTAGTGTTCGGGCGTGCGTTCTCGGGAGAGGTTTAACAGAGTCATTGGTGTGAGAGAACTGAAAGGACACTACGTCAGAACAATGAGTATCCTGAACACACAACACATCTAATAACTTCGGACTTACATTACAATACAATACAATACATTCATTTTCCATTGATACCAAAGGCTCTTTGGGATGTGGAAAGTTGTCAATTTACAGGTAAACAATTGCATAACAAAATAATACATACATCAGAAGCTGTACAGTCATAGCGTACATGGTACATTAAACAATTGCATAACAAAATAATACATACAATGGTACATTAAACAATTGCATAACAAAATAATACATACACCTGGAGATTTGCAGTCATAGCATACATGGTAAATTAATTATGTGAACTACATTTACACAAGCTACTGGCAGTTATTTTGTAGATATATTAAAAACAATAGTGGCCCCAATATAGAACCCTGAGGTACACCACATCTGATTAATTCCCACTCAGACAACAGTGGACCACTTAAGGCAGCCTTAAAATTCTCCATTGGCACTTTCTGTTTTCTATTCAGAAGGTAAGAACTAAGTCATTTATTAGCAATGCCATCTATACCATAATACGAGTAGTCAAAATCTTCAGCTTGCCGCAGCAATAACAGGACAAAGCCTGAAATTGCTTTCTTCCTTAGGATTGCAGGATTTGGTTTCAATTTTTGATGATTTTTTTATTTTATTTTTGAAACAATTCTTTAACTTTTAAAAATAATCCGGAGAGCGTGGGTTACTTCGTGAGAACCCATGGATATTCTAAAAAAAAAAAAAAAAAAAAAAAAAAAAAAAAAAAAACAGCCAGCACCATGTAATTCGTGATTATTTATTGGTGCACTAAGTATATACTAGACTCAGCGTATTATAAACGACACAAGACAAACACTACACTTAATTAAAACCACCATGCCCAAGGCGGGACTCGAACCGGCAACACCTACAACGAGAGGCTAGCACGCTATCCCCTACGCTGTCGGGTTTGGAAACCCTTAGATCTGATTTTCCAAAAATAGTCACAGACCGTTTTCTAAATTTTAGGTGTAGCCTTGGTTATGTGTATTTGTCTCGTAACACTTCCTTGTCGAGTCTTACTCAGCTACTGTTAGTATTGATGGCCTCATTGGTAAACACTGGTTGACGACTTGCTAAGGGAAAGCTCAAACGTGAACGAGACGCTCCGGTAGCAACATTACAAAGTAAACCTAACAGTGGTGACAAGAACTTTTAGCACCGAAAATAAGGTTTTATGACAACAGGAAGGTATTTTTTATGGACTGTCTTGGCGACGACCTCAGTAATATATTGAGATCATTCGTTCACCTTGGCGTTATGTATTCCAAAATAAAATTTACCGGAGATTAAATAATGTATTTGACGGAGTATCTTACATTAAGTAAGCGCTTCAAAACACATTGTACTAAATCGTTTAATCACTTGGGACACCGGAACAAATCAATTTCAGTTGAGGTCCGCGCATAAACAAGGGACTATAGCATAGGTTAATACCATAAATGTGGATTTTAGGAGGAATTCTAAAGGATTTAAACAATAAAAATCGAGCTAGTGCTAACGGTTGGATATGTTGTTTAGGATGGCGCGTGTTTGAAACCTCCTCCGGCTTTCCATATTTATGGTATCCATGGATTCTCTAAATTACTTCATGTGAATGCCGGGATGTTTCCTTCAAAAGGTCATGGTTGAGTTACTTCCTGTTCATCATCTCTGCTCCTTTGCCGCCGCTCAACATCGATGACAAGCCTTAAACATGTCCTAAACAAAAAACTAGTGGACTAAACACGTGCAAGTCCAAATGTTACGTGTGAAATTAGTACTAGAAATGAACGGTTGAGAATGTATGAAAGATTCAAAGAAAGGCTTCGAACATGAAATTGGCTGATATTACTGCTGTTATTACTCTGCGATCCACTAAAAGTAGGTGGCGGAAGGTGCATTGCACCTGTCCTAATGTATAATCGTTGTGAATATAGGGGATATGGAAAGAAGCGCCCATGATCTATTTTTAGGAACGATCCCGGCATTCGTCTAGAGCGATCTGGGGAAACCATGGAACAGCCAGATCAAGATGGCCGGAGCGGTTTATCGAGATTTACTCCTATCGGGTAGTAGGTCTTCTCCCTGGATAAATCCTTCCTTCCTATTCCATTTTATAATCGCTCGTGGAAAGAATGAGTGTAAAAACGAATCGGCTCTGTCCCTGATTCTCTTATCTATTTTCTCGGTAGTAATACGAGCATTTGTTTGCTGCCATCTTGAAACAGGTCAGTCGTAAATTTTTCAATAATTTCTGCCTCAGGTGTTCCAGAACTTCCAACCTAACTCCTTCAACGTCCCACTTACGTTTTTCATTCATCTGTATATACCGTTCACGAATCTGGCGGCTCTTCTTTGGACTTTCTTCAATGCCTCTATTAACCCTTATTGATGGGGGCCTCATATAGAACAATAATATAAGAAGTGAGGACTCACCATACTTGTAAGCAATCGATTTAACTTCCGGTGTACACTGTTTTAAATTACGACCTTGAAGTCGGAGCATATGATTTGCTTTCCCAGTTACCTTCTCAGTATGTTCATTGCACAACAAATTATTACGAATTGTTACCTATAGGTATTTAGCAAAGTATAATGACCTCTAATGATGTAAAGTCACAATAATAAAAAAATCTTCCCCACCAGGACTGGATCTAGCTAACCACGCCTCAGTAACGGACAACAAACGGTACTGCAACTATCTGAACCAATGGTGGAAGCTATTTCCTACCCCAGGTCTTTGTTTTCAGCTCAGAGCAAGTCACATTCCGATTGATCAAAATTCTTTTAACCAAATTCGCCACTGTCCTATGGCTCTTTCTGTTAAATTAATTTGAGAGTTTCACTAACAATATCAGCTTAGCATCCTTTGCCTGTATCGTCTGAAATATCTCACACATATCCTACCAACTAAGATTCACAAGCATATCTGCTTTAGAAAATAATTAAAGAATACTGGATGGGAGACGATACATGTAGCAGCTTGCCCCTTCAGAACTATGCGGTGAAATTTGAAATCGGTGGTCTGTCGGGCAGAAATTAAACTGATACGTCGGGCGGTTTTCTGGCTGGGATATCGGCGTATCGGACCTGTAAGAGGAGGCGGTTCAAAAGATACAGATTTATCAATATTTACACACACGGATAAAAAAAAAAATATTATTTGTACGTCAGAGTATTCCGTGGAGATAGCGTGCCCGTATCGGTTATGGGAAATATTGGAAACGGCTCTGTTTCGATATTAACGCTCTTTCGTGATCCGAACGCAAACAGCGAGAGAGATAACAAGGGCGGATAGCGATTCGGCGATGGATTTACTTTCGGTTCATTGGAAATCTTCACCCAAAATTGTAAAGGTATTCACACAAAAAACATGCACCAACACTTTTATACATTCCTTATCTTCCTATTTTCGGGTATTTCTGGTGCAGTTCTCCACATTTTCTCACAATCCGTCAGTATCTTGGTCTGAGCGGTCAGTGTACAAGTTACAACCTTAATTATCTGTATCGAACGTTCCAACCCACGTCTTCATCTAAAGCTCTCTGTTTCTCCCACAGCATCCGCTTTTCTAAAAATGGCAGTCGCCTTTCAATCTTTTCTTCTAAATTTGTCACTCAATCTCTTGACTTAGTGATGTAGTCATTTCTCTGCTTCAGATTATAATTCTGCACTTGCTAGTTGCATTAAGTGGTTGTTTTGTTTTATCCACGGTGTGCATTAAGAATATGAAATAACTGTATGAACCTCGTAAGCACATCTGCTAGAAACCAGTTATTTATGTTTTAGTTCTGCTTATATATATCCTCTATCAGCTGTGGTTTGTTCATTCCCTCATACTACGTACGTTCTTTAACTTAATTAACCTTTAAAAATACTTTAGATCACTTGAAAATCTTTTTAGCTCAAACGAGTTGTAAATGGATTTGTCACGGTAATTGTGTTGACACACATTTTTATATTTATATATGTAGGAGATGACCAAGCTTAGTTAAGCATTTTCTCGGATGTTGAGTAATTTATAATGAGAACAACAATTTCGGAAGAACCGGCAGTTAAAACCTCAAGCGATTACAAGTCTATATTTGGCGTAATCGAACCACCCATTGCATGCGACGAGCAACTTGAAACGATCTTTTAGACTCACCACAAGGAATAAAAAGAAAGGGAATAAAAAAAAGCAGTGACTTATGTTATCTTCTTGAAAGCTCGAAAATATTTTTAGGTACGGCACATAACTTGCTAAACCGATCTTCAGGAAATTTGTACACACACTACAGAATAACAAGATCAACTTCAAATATTGCCAGGGATTTTTTTAGCCTACGAATACGAAGATAAAACTCTTCTAAAAACTGGTGTTTTTTTTTACTTATGGCTTTACGCCTCATCGTCGTCAAGGTCAATAGAGGCGGAATGGGATTGGGAACAAGGAACGGGAAGGAATTCGGCCATGGCCTTTTGAAGGAACCATCCCGGCATTCGGCTGGAGTGATTTGTGGAAACCATGGAAAACCCAAATCTGGATGCCCGGACGGGGATTCGTAGCGGCGTCCTTCCGAATGCGCGGCCGGAACGTTAACCATTCACCCACCATGCTCGGTCTGAAAACAGTGATAAAACAGACAAGTTGTTTTAAAAAAAATGTAAAGTGGTTTAACAAAGGCGGAACGAAACGCCAGCAAAAGGCTTAATTGGCTTTGATGTTGTGAATTCTTAATTAATTCTTGCTTAGTGCTCTTCGACAAATAAGATATTCCCTCTTTAAACAGTAACTCCTTTATCTCGACTGGTCTGTTAATGTAACTCCAAATAATGGTACGCCAGAAGACATTACAGAGTGGATCTTACTCGTTTTTCGTGTGCATTGAGGCAAAGTAATATTGTTTCGTATGAAACTATGGCGGTTAATTTTAGGCCATTTCCATATAGACAAAATCAAAATAGATAAAAGTGAAATCGTCGAAGAACAATGGAAGCAACTGGAAGCAGAACGTAGATACAATTGAAGCAAACCATCCTGGAAATCCGGATAAATATTGTGTTTACTGATTGAGAAATTAAGCCCGACATAACATCCTGCAGTGGACGTGAAATGTCCAGAGGAACACAATGATACTTTCGCTCTGAACACTTTTACACCTGTTAACGTACCTTGAAACACGTCTCGTAGCAGCTAAGTACTGATTAGTATTTTCTCTTGTGTGCCTAAATGAAATGTTTGATAGTTAAGTACCTGGTGCTACGGTCTCTAGCATGTACCTAAACAAAATATTAAAATTATTCACATTAATGAAATGCGCTAAACCTGAACGCTGGACGTAATCGAATAGCTCGGCAATCTTCGATGAGTCTATAAAGTTCGAAGTATTAGTTATCTGGCTACCACCACAGCGCCGCTTGACTAACGAGGAAATTTCAAATAAATAACTGCATTTCATTTTATTCGCACGTATGTTGTTCAATGAAAGTGCAACTGGGATGCCAGCTAGGAGGCAATAATTGTCTGTTCAGGAAGTGACCGCACACAAATTCGAGACGCAGAAAAAATAAATTATAATGCGAGACAGGGATATATGAGATGTTCGTTTAAGTTTCCATATTGATATTTGTCCATGATACATTCATGTAAGGGGAAGAGCATGTGATTGTTAAGATATATTATATGTAGCAGTGACTAAAACCAGATCACAACACAACGTACGAATTTTTTGACACAAAATAAAAAACATGAAATTTTATTGAAATCTTAGAGAAAGTTTACACTAAACGTAAGAAATCACGAAATATATCAGACAAATAAATAATGGTTATCCATTTTTCAAATTATGCTTTCTTAGAAATTTTATCACAACAATACTATTTGCCGTAATTTTTGATGGACTTTGTTGAATTAATTGCAAATAGTACAGAAGCGAAGGGGAGAGATTAAGAAAATACCATTACAATGCCAGCAAGAGATGCGAAGTTCATATTCTCACTGCGACTGTGGTTTAATAATTCTATTTACCTCCCTTTCTGCCTGACTAAAAAAATCTTTAATTTATTTGATCCAAAATGAAAAAAAAAAATGTAATGCCCTGGTTTTTAAATATTAAATATTAGGTTGTTGGAATTGAAACCCGTAGAGGCTTTCGATAGAGATCTTTTTCGGAAAAAGTTAGTGACAAAGGGGACAAACCGATACTAATACTCCAAAAGAAGACGCGGTATCCCTTGGACAGAAGAGCGCAAACAGGACCACTCAAAACGAATGAAATTCTGGGCTCAAAAGAAGATGAAACTCGCTGCCAGTTCACGAAGGCTTAATGTGGTCCTAAACGAAATCAGCACCATTGCAACCTTCTTGTTAAACGGGTTTTATTCTAATAATTGTTGTTTCACTGACTACTTGGCTGATTTTTTATTTTTTTTTTTTTAGTTATTGCTTTACGCCTCGTCGACGGCTAAGGTCATCAGAGGGGGGATGGGACTGGGGACAAGGAACGGAAAGGAATTCGGCCATGGCCTTTTTGAAGGAAGCATACCGCCATTCGCCTGGCTACTTGGCTGAAGAAAGAGATATTCACCTTAACACTTGCTGTATTAGAACCGCCTCGTACCTACCCCAATTTTTTTTAGTCAGTCCAAATACTGAGTGCTAATTTTCTCCGACTTCTCGTCTTATTGTGCGAGAGTGTTGTTTATTCTAGCGGCGAGGGATCTCAGGTCCTACGCTAGTCCGTGATGCTCCGTATTTTTGTTGCGGTCCGACCCCACCGCTCCGTTTTTTCGCTTTAGCGCTCTCACTGCGTGGCGCGCCGGCTTTTTGTGTAACTCCCTTTTTTTTTTTTGTACCGCGCTGAGGGCCAGTTTTGGCTTTATTGGGTTGGTAGCGCGGCCGCAGAACGGACACAATTAGCGCGGGTACTGCGGACAAGTCGCGGTACCAACCATTCCGCTGATTGTGCTTGTCAACCATTTCCCTACCAGCCGCTTTTAGACGCCGTAACTTGCTTAACTCGGCTTAATGGTGGCGCGAACCGGCGTTTTATATGTCCATTAAGTGGATTGCCGTTTAACATTTGCACGCACATGGGGCCTTTTTTTATCGTTGCAATTATTATTAAATTAATATATATCCCCTACCTAGTTCCGACTGATATACACAATGGTACAAAAACATGGAGTACACATTTATTCTGCCGATTATACAGGGTGTTACAAAAAGGTACGGCCAAACTTTCAGGAAACATTCCTCACACACAAACAAAGAAAATATGTTATGTGGACAAGTGTCCGGAAACGCTTACTTTCCATGTTAGAGCTCAATTTATTACTTCTCTTCAAATCACATTAAACATGGAATGGAAACACACAGCAACAGAATGTACCAGCGTGACTTCAAACACTTTGTTACAGGAAATGTTCAAAATGTCCTCTGTTAGCGAGGATACATGCATCCATCCTCCGTCGCATGGAATCCCTGATGCGCTGATGCAGCCCTGGAGAATGGCGTATTGTATCACAGCCGTCCACAATATGAGCTCTAACATTGAAAGTAAGCGTTTCCGGACACATGTCCACATAACATATTTTCTTTGTTTGTGTGTGAGGAATGTTTCCTGAAAGTTTGGCCTTACCTTTTTGTAACACCCTGTATAAACAACTCAGTTCTTGTAGACTCAGCTGGCGGTCAATTGCTTCTGGCTTTAGGTGGCATCCATTAATGCCGTGAGTTGTTTTTCCGGAATTTTGGACCCCCGCCCCTCACCCCCTCTGGTGAGACTTCGTGAGAATTGGTCGGACCCCCCTCCCCTCTAAAATGACGTGAGATTTCGCCCTCCCTCCCTACCAATCAATCTAGCAAGTTTTTTAGCTCTACAAATCCACTAGAATTTCAAAACCTGACGTGAGATTTCCGTTGACTCCCTTCCCCCCCCCCTCCACCTTAGTGAGGTTTCGTGAGATTTCACCGGACCCCCGCCCCCCATTACACCTCACGTAATTAATGGACGCCCCCTTACACCTCGTCGACGTCGAGGCCATTAGAGGAAGGAAAGGATTAAGGAAAAGGAATTAGATGAAATTCGGTCGTAGCCTTTGGGAGGATCTATCCCGGCATTCGCCTAGAGTGATTTGGGAAACCATGGAAAATCTAAATCTGGATGGCTGGGTGGGGATTCGACCCCACGTCCTCTCGAATGCGAGGCCAGAGTGTTAGCGCTTACCCATCACACTCGGTCCAGTTCACTCTCAATATGATCCTTGGTATTGGTCAAAACGTCGCAGATAGTAAAGACTTGACTTGCTAGAGCAACACGCAAGGATTTGAAGTAAAATGAATTATTTAAAAAAAAAAAGAAGTTTTACAACTCGGTAGATCTCTGCTGCTTAAATAATGTCTCGCATTTGGGAGGATGGAGGTTTGAATCCCCGTCAGGGCATGCAGATTTGGGTTTTCCATGGTTTCCCCAAATCCCTCCAGGCGAATGCCAGGATTCTTCCTTCACAAGTACCATGGCCGAATTCCTTCCCGTTCCTTGTTCACAGTCCCTTACCGCTTCTAATGACCTCGACGAGGCGTAAAGCCATGAGTAAAAAAAAAGAAAAATATTAAATAATGCTTCGAAGGAAGATCATGGCTGAAATCTGCTAACTTAGCGTGATGGGTGAGTGGTAACTACTCTCTGACCCCACTTTCGGGAGAACGCGGGTTCAAATCCTTATCCGGCAATCCAGATTTGGGTTTTCATGGTTTCCCCAAATCAGTCCCGGCGAATGTTGAATTGGTTCCATCAATTGGGGATGGTTCAATCCCTTCCCGCTCCTTGCCCTCAGGCCTTTCCTGCCTCTAACTTCCTCGATGTTGGTGAGGCGTAAAGCCAGAAAAAAAGGAATCTGCAACGGTACGATGATGATTTGAGGTGAAATGAGGGAATTGCGAATAGAAGAAGCACGAAAGAGGAGGTAAAAGGACTTCGTCATACGTTATGTGAGAGACATGTGCGCGAAGCGCCGTTGAGGGTAGAAAAAATGGAAAAGAAAATACTTTCTATAATTTTTTGCTTTATGAGAAAACTTTTTATGTGATGCTCCTTCGAGATAAAGGAAATCTTAATAACTAACGTATTCCACGGCTTTATCTGCCTTTGTCTGCCGGCGCTAGGGAACTTTGCCGATTACTTGCCTGCAAAAATAGGATGGAGGGCTCCTCTTGTTCTGTCAACATCAGGGTCATTAGGGATGGGCTGAACTGACTACAGTTTGTGTTGCTATCTGTCTGTGACTGGCGTTTTTTGTTTGTCTGTTTGTGCAGTTTTTTAGGCGGGGACAGAAAATCAAGTTAAAATTCACCTATGCGACTGTGATAAACAGCTCTAAAACTTGGTCAAAATAACCGGTTCCCTGTAAAATACCGATCCTTTCTTTTAAACTGATCGATGGTGGATCTTCAACACGTACGGTCATACCAGTGGGTGAATGAATAGGAAGGAGAGGAGGTAGAATAACCGCTCACACAAGCACAAAAGTAAAATGGATTGTCGCTGGACTCTATTGATTTTGATCCAAATTTGCGGCATTAAAACAGATCTTACAATGCTTGGATTAAAAATATCACTCAGTGGTTAATAAATTAGTTCATGGTATTTTCCGGATCAAGGATCTATCATCATGGGCTACAGTCTCGAGACGAGCTTGATGAAAGGCAGATATTGTTGTTGAACGTTGATCACTGAGACCAACACGGCTTTTTTCTTTTTAAATCAAATTATTTCTACTCTTTGTAACATGTAACAACACTAAGTTTGCTAATGACTGTTTCAATGATTTAAAATTAATTACGTTTGTGTCAAAGAGATACGCAGTGATTAATTATAAATTTGTATATTTGTCCTGGGAGTCGGTAGTGTTTTGATGGATGAAAATGATTTAAATGAAATTTAATTCGGTTAAAAGCAGTACATTGACTGAAATGTTAATTAAAAGACGGTAATTAGGAATTTTGTACAAGCTCTATTGTTTTGAATAGGATTTTCGCTATTTGTAATTTCTTAATTTTGTCGTTTCTATGTTAAAATGTTAGTAAATATTTTCTGTTTTCATTTAAAAGGTTTTTTTCGTCATTCTCAATAATTTGGTATAAGTTTTAATTGTTTCTGGACGATTTCTACTGCTGAAGCCAAAGTTAGCGCTCCGTAACTGTCGGGCGACTCTTTTAATATTCTCTGGAATTTTCCACGACGTTTATTTAAGCTCTCAAATAACGCAAGCGAACAACCTCGCTCGGAACATTGCTAACACGATTCTATGTCCATTGTTTATTAGTAATGTACTTAAAAATTTCGGAAGATGTCTTGTTCATGTATGTTTTTCTGCGTTTCCAGACGAAACAAAAGTCGAGTAAAAAGTTTATTTTCACTGTTGTAATTCGAGAATTTACCTGTCATTTAGAAGTTGAAGGAATCACGTTACATACTCTGGGGAAGTTTAAATCACGTAGAGACCGTGAAAACCTGTAAGTCTTCGCAAACCAATGTAAAAGCACGAAATTCCGAGTGTTTTACGACCGTGTCTTTTCCAACAAGCAAATACCAATTTCTGATAAAATAATAGATTTTGTTGTAGTAACGTGGAACCAATCTTAATGATTTAATTTTCATGGGTTGTGTACTTTTCATCTATCATTTATTTATTTGATTTATGGTTTATATCAAACGCTAATTCCCTGGATGTAATAGGCAGAATGCTTTGATAAGACAGATGCAACACTTAATTAAAACTCCCAGCGGGACTTGAACCGGTGACCCTCCTAATGCGATGCCAGCGACCTACGCAATACTTTAAAAAACTAAGGTAATGTTCAGGTCGAAAGGACCGACTACATGGAATTCGGCAGAAATGAGTTTGGTACTCCCAACCCTAACCTGCAGTACTCCACTAACAGACAAAATTGACGCGGGCAGACTATACCTCACCGGTACTTAGGGGGTTTCCATTAAGTACGTGAGGTGTTTCTTCTTAAATTTTCACCCCCACCCGCTTGGTGAGATTTGGTGGAACATGCCCCCCTTACCCCTCTTCCAAAGTGAGATCGATCTCGTAATTTTAAAGACCTTTTCCTCTCTACTGCTTTTTAAAGGGCGGAAATATGAAATAAAAAGTTGACTTGAGGTTATTATGCACCTCCCTCCCTGTTGGTGAGATTTAGTGCGATTTTTCTGGACCACCCCTATTTTGAGCTCACGTCATTAATAGACGCTCCTTTATTAGGCTGATTAGGCCTGGAGAGCTATTCTGGAAGTTCAACTTCGAGGAAAACTTCTCGCCTTCATCTAGGATCGAACTCCGGTCGTTTAGCCCATAGTCAGACGCACTACTACCTCAGTGTTAATACTGCTCACAGGCAGTAGTCTTGAACGTCAAAATGCGGAATCGGTAGATCTGTCTGCTAAAATCGGTATATTTGTACCAAAAATCGGGATATGAAAGAAATACAACCCAAATAACCACAGCTTCCTGGACAAGATGTGTTGTCGAAGAATTTCTATCAGTATGTCACCAATTTTACTATCAGACTTGTAACTTCAAGACTTTATACCAATTTCACGTCAAACTGTGCAGCAAATTGATGGCAGTCAGCTGACGCAACTAGACGCAAATTTGTTATTTAAAGTTGGAAAAAAATTGGTTTCAACTTGCTTTCAAACATGGGCTTGATTTTCATATTACCTTTTTAGATTGGGTTAGTATAAGTTACAGAAAGAAGAGACAGGCTGGTAGGTCATATTTTGGTTGATTTGCTGGTAGAGTGAACAGTCGAAGGTAAAAACTGTAGAGGAAGACAGAGATTAGAATATATGAAGCAGATAATTGAGGACGTGGGTTGTAAGGGATATGTAGAGATGAAAGGTTAGCACAAGATAGCAAGCGATGGAGGACTGCACCAAAAAAGTTTATTTTAAACTTAAATACATTACTATGTTATTATTATTATTTGCGGATAAGCCCATTAGGACTACGCAAAGTACTCAGAAGCGTTTGTTCGCTTTCCTTTGTGCCCATATTTCCTTCATACGCTTGCTGTGGGCTTCTTTCCTCTCATCTGACCATGTTGTTCCTGATCTTTTTTTTAATCTTTCCTCCCGGTCAACTTGCCACTTGTGAATTTTTGATTTAAATGTGTCTCTGTTTTCGAAATCTTCTGGAACAATTCCTGCTAATTTGAGGTCTTTCTTGATTTCTCCAATCCATTTCATTGTATCCGATATTGATTTAGTTCGGTTTTCATAGAATTCAACTATTTGTCTTGTAAGTCTGTTAGGGTTCATTCTTTTGATGTGTCCATAAAATTTTAGTCGGCGTTTTCTAATATCACTGTGAATGTCTGCATATTGTAGAATTTCCTGATTACTTTTGAGTCTGTACTGGTCTCCTATGAGTCTTGGGTCCAAAATTTTCCTTATAATTTTGCGTTCTTTTTTCTCAATGTTTTCTATATCTTTTTTTCTGTTAAAAATAAGTGTTTCTGATCCATAAAGACATTCAGGTTTAATAACTGTATTGTAATGTCTCAGTTTTGTGTGCTTGGATATGCATTTTTTGTTGTAGACATTTTGTGTTAGGCGATAAGCTGTTTCCATCTTTTGGCATCTAATTTCATTAGCTTTTGCTTCAGTTCCATTCTCTTGGATTGTTTCACCGAGATACTTGAAGTATGAGACTCGTTTAATTTTTCCATATTTTGTCTCCATGTATTTTGGCGTTTCTTTATTGCAGGTCATAAATTCTGTTTTCTCGAATGAAATCTGTAGACCCACTTTCTCCGCTACTTCTTTCAACAGTTCGATCTGTTTTTGGGCTATTGCAATGTCACGCGTTAAGATTGCTAAGTCGTCTGCAAATGCTAGGCAATCTATCTTCAATTTTCCTCTGCCTAATATAATTGGCTGGTCAATTCCAAGGATTGATTTTTGTTTCCGCCATTCCTGTAACACTTTTTCAAGGACGCAGTTGAACAGTAACGGAGAAAGTCCGTCTCCTTGTCTTACTCCCGTTTTAATAATGAAGGGTTCTGATATCTCCCCTAAAAATTTTATTTTGGACTTTGTCTCTGTTAGTGTTTGTTGTATTAAAGCAAGAGTTTTGGGGTCTAAGCCTTGTTCTTTCAATGTTGTGAATAATGACTCTCGATCAACTGAGTCATATGCTTTTTTAAAATCTACAAATGTGCATACTAAACGGTTGCTACAAATTCTTTGATGTTTGAGGATAAGTTTTAGGTTGAGTATTTGTTCTGCGCAAGATCTACCTGGTCTAAATCCTGCTTGATATTCTCCGATCCTTGGTTCTAGTTGTTGTTGAGCCCTATCGAGGAGACACTGGGAGAAAATTTTTTATGGCACTGACTGCAGTGAGATTCCCCTATAATTATTAACACTTGCTCTGTCTCCCTTTTTGTGTAAAGGGTGGATTAACGCATTTTTCCAATCTAATGGAATTTTTTCTGTTTTCCAAATGTCTTGGATAATTTTGGTGATCTCTTTTATAGTTTTTGATCCTGCTGCTTTTAGAAGCTCTGCAGTGATTCCATCTTCACCAGCTGCTTTGTTGTTTTTCAGTCTTTTGATTTGCCTAACAATTTCATTTTCATCAGGTGGTAATGAATTTGGATTCTGTTCTTTAGGTTCTTGTGGTGCGAAACGTTGTATTGGTTCGGGACAATTTAGGAGTTTTTCAAAATACTCTGCGAGCACTGTAGTTTTCTTTATTGTTTAATGCCAGTTGCCCGTTCTCTTTCTTAAAGCAGAGGCTTTGTGGTTGATATCCTGTGAGTTTTCTTTTGAAAGTTCTGTAGAAATTGCGTGTGTTGTTTTTCTGGAAGTCTTTCTCAATTTCAAGCAGTTGCCCATTTTCATATTTCATTTTGGTTTGTCTGATTAGTTTTGCTGTTTCCTTCCTACTTTTCAGGTATTCTTTGTAGTTGTCATCTGTTTTTCTGTTGTTCCATTTGATGTACATTTGATGTCGTCCTTTGATTGCTTGGTCACATTGCTCGTTCCACCAAGGGTGTTTTCTGCGTTTTTGCTGTGGGATTAGTTTTTGTGCTGTTTCAATCAGTTTGGTTTTGAGTTGTTGCCAATTTTCTGATTTCTTTCTGTCCAGTTCTTCTGTAAATGAAGGTTGAATTTTGCCTGCATCGAATTTTGGGATTGGTGGTTTCTTTTTGATGATCCTTTGTGGTCTCAACTTTAATTTAATTCTTGTCAAGTAATGGTCAGAATCTATGTTTGCACCCCTTCTAACTTGGACATTCAAAATTTCTCTGTGATTTGGAAATGAGATGGCTACATGATCGATTTGGAACTCGCCTAAGAGTGAGTTTGGTGCTCGCCATGTCATCTGTTTTGATGGTTTCTTTTTAAAATTTGTTGACATGATTTTTAGATTGAATCTACTGCAGAGTTCAACTAATCTCTGTCCGTTTTGGTTGGTCCATTTGTGAGCTGGGTATTTTCCAATTGTTTTTCTGTATCTTCTTTCTCTTCCTAGTTGTGCGTTAAAGTCCCCTACTAAGATTTTGATGTGGCTTTGTGGGATGTTGTATATCGTTTCTTCTAGTGTTTACCAGCATTGATCTACCTTTCCACGATCTGTTTTATTATCCTTGTTGATTGGCATGTGCGCATTGATTAGTGTGTATGTTTTGTTTGCACATTTGATGGAGATCGTCATTAGTCTGTTATTTACGGATTTCACATTCGTTACCGAGTTCAGTATGTTTTTGTTAATCGCAAAAGCTACTCCTAAATGTGGAGTATTTTTCAGGATTCGTTTGTTGTTCTTACTTTTGAAGAGTCTGTAATTGCCAAAGTCCATTGCATTTTCATCTGTTAGTCTTGTTTCTTGAAGTGCTAGTATCAGAATTTTTTGTTTGTCTAGGGTTTCCTGTAGTTCATGTAATTTTCCTGCTCGCAAGAGTGTGTTTATGTTCAGTGTTCCAAAAAAAGTTTTGGTTTTAGGGCGAAGTTGGCCAGAGGTCTCCGATACCCTCCGTTCGCGTGTCATACCAGACGCCCCAGAATCCGAAAGTCTGGTTGTACTGTCCCTGACAGCAGTGGATTGGCTACCACCTGGGGTAATATGTTTTCTGCCACGCTTCATGGTATTTGAGAATCAAATTTTTTGGACCGAAGCCCAGTTATTTTTTTAGGACTGGAGGGGTTAGTTCCAGAACATGTGGTTCTTCCGCCCCCTCTGCCGTTGAGAACAATCCTATTCCTCTTCCGCCTTTGAGGCCGTTGACCGTGGTGTGTTTGGTCCGCGAGAGCTATTTTATTTCGCTCAAGTCCGCCGGTAAACCGGTGAGGACCTCCCTATCCGCCACCTGGGACGCGCCACATGGGAGTGTCACCTCTCCCCCTGCTACGACAACGTAGTAGGTTCGGGACATTACTATGTTATATTATTTTAAACTTCTTTATCTTTGTCAAATAAAAGTAAAATTACAGGATAAAATATAAATTTAAAACTAATACTAGAATTTTTAATAAAAATTTCACATCATGAATAAGCCCTAGTCAATACTAGTAAAACATAATCAAAATAACAATAACAACAGACTTAGAAATTTGAATTTCGTTTATTAAGTTATTTAATAAAAATATATTAACTCTTCGAAGGCTTATTCCGTTGGTTGCGGGTGGTTGACCCGACCAAAATTGTCGACTGTGAGAATATGTCGACATACGTTGGATGCAAATAATTCACAAAATGCGGCGCATTGCCTCATACTGCACTGCCAATCACATTGTCTTAAATATCATGTAGGTAAATTTTATTAACAAAATGTACTAATGGTAATTGTTATCAATAGAATGTAGACAAGCGAACTAGCTCGGGCATCTCCTAAATACGTCGATAATGGGAACATTCTGCAAAAAGTAACTACCTATCAAATAATCGATCGAATAATTTCCCGTAAAACGTAAACGATATGGGTTGCCAACCTGAAAATTAAAAATCAGGAAAAAATTCTGCAAAATTTCGTTCTGTTCTCAGAAATCATGAAAAAATTGTTACAATTCGGGGACAGAGTCGATATCGGTACAACTACCGAAAAATCGGTAGGTTTGAGACAACTGCTGACAGATCACATTTCTTCACTAATGGTGTTTTCAAGTTACATAATATTCACTTATTGCTTGCGTGACCGTTAATATGTCATTGCACCGTGGAATGTAACAACAGAAATTCTCCAACAACACGACAGGCAAACATTGTTCGTGACAAATAATAGGACTACGAATACGCGTGACAGGTTATATATAGTTGGATTCCCGTTGTAAATGACTCACTATTTAGGACCACTGCAACTGGTTGTGCGGGTGCAGTTACGAACTAGATGATTTGGTTCCGGTTCGTTTGTGGCGTGCAAAGTTTTGTACGAAATCGGAGTGCTTCGTTCTAATCCTGGTAATACGTTTAATGGAGGCTGTTACTTCAAAGACTTTACCGTGATTAAAGCCCTTGTAAGAGCTTAATTTCAGCCTGTGATCTCGCTTGACGGTATTTTCGCATTGAGAGAAGAGTCTGTTTCTGATCTCAGCACGCCGTCTATATTCTTGTCAACAAAGCTACGGAGCAGCTGCGATCACGAATCTGTCGCTTAACTTAAAATAATATAAGTGAGAAACAAGTATTTTTACAGATCGCAAATAAGATAATCTGCCGTACCTGGTATCTAAGTATGATGCTTACTATGGCGTTGAAAGAGTTAGTAAATGTTCTACATCTACGTCTATACTCTGCAATTCACAAACATTGTGGGTGGCAGAGGGTGCTAAGCACCAATATTAATTCCGTGAATTCAAATCCCAAATAGCGCGAGGAAAGAAAGAATACATAAAAGCATCAGTACGGCATGTTATTTCTCCAATCTTATCCCTCCGATCATTGCGACCCAAATTCTCAGGTCTCACTGCACTCGTAGGTCATAGAACTTCACGTATTCTCCAATACGTTCAAACGCAAATGACGTCGTCTGTTACTGTATCTATGGATTACATGTGATGTGCGTGTTTTTGTGTAGTGTGCTATTTGTCTTGCGAATGAGGGATGAGAGAGGGGAGAGGGTGAAGCATGGTGGGGGCGTTCTGTTGTCAAAAGTTGTAGTTCCCAGCTGCTAGGCGGAAACTTTTTTCGCATCAAAGCAGTCTGTAAACGCACTATCTGCTGTTGTTCTTAAAATTTCTGGTATCTGTTCAATCTGCTCAGTTGTTTATCTTCTGACTGACTTCACCAGCTCATGCATCCTGCAACGATTTTCCCCCTACGTCTCTCTGCTAGGACTTCATCTTCAGTGCTACTTCTAACCCAGATTAAATTCCGATAGCAACATTTTACGTGTTGTAGTTGAGGGACTCTTCACGTGATATGGACACCACATTGTCATGAATTTCTCGGCGACTTCACTTTTCTATTCAATTATACAACCGGACCATGAATTTCTTTCTTAGCCCCATTTTGGCCTCCTCTAAACCAGGGCCGGCGCTAGGATTTTGGGGCCCGGGGTAAGCGTTCTTAGCAGCTTGACCAATTCATCGGTTAGGGTGGTTACGGCCCTCCCTGAGACAAAATCGTAGACCTTTTTTTTTTGTTTAGCTCTACATCTTGGTCTAACGGAGGGCCCCTACAGCCGGTGGCCGGGCTCCCCATCATACGGGCGGGCCCCGGGTACATTTCACCCGCTTACCCTCCCTAACGCCGGCCCTGCTCTAAACTTCCTTTCCCCCCCTATCCCCCACGTAGCCTGACGTGGCTTTTGCCTCGACACCTCACCTTCTAGCGTGGCACTAGCTTTTTTCCCTATTGATTCCATTTTGTACTGTTTTCTCTTATCACACTACCGTTAATTACATACAGTGATAATTAAATGACGGAAATAAATATTCACATACTGTTGTGTGCTCTGTATCGTATTTTAACTGTGAGAAATAATATGACTGAGATGCAACGTGGTATTACTCCGTACACCCCTTCCGGTCCCTTCCCCCCCCCCCCTCCCCGTAGCCCAGCGAGCTTTCTGCCCAATTCCCCCCCCCCCTCCCTCGAGTGAGCCACATAGTTTATGTACGCTCCCTTACCGAGCGTGATGGTTGGGCAGTAACGCTCTGGACTCGCATTCGGAAGAAGGTGGGCTCGAAACCCCGTCCGGTCATCAAGATTTTGGTATTTCATGGTTTCCCCAAATCACTCCAGGCCACTGTCGAGTGGTTCCGTAAATAGGCCATGGCCGAATTCCTTTCATTTCATTTTCCCGACTCCTTTCCCGCCTCTATTGAACTCGACGTCGAAGAAACGTAAAACCATAATATATTTAAAAAAAAAAAAATGTAATCATAGGCTTCCGCGGCCAGAGTCAGTTGATTCTTGGATGTTTGACCCTTATTCTGTGGTCTTCTCAGTTCTGTCATGGAAGAAGACCACAGAATGAGGGTCGAAACGTCGGCTACAAGAAATACGACGCGTTGCCAACCGGCCAAGAATAAAAAAAGTTCACGTTTGTTTTTTTTTACGGTTACCACTGGAGCAGCTTTATTGCTGTTAAAAATGTCACCTTACCGCCAGCAGAAATCATGCGACCGACCCGTGTCCTTTAAAGAACAGCTGATGAAGGCGAATAGCAACGAGGAAGAATGGCTTGGGGGTACGCGCGAGGCGGAGTGGTGACTCTGCAGTGCCGAGCGGAGCGTTTAGCGACGTCACCCGCTGAGCCCCGGGGCACATGTCCTCCCGGGGCGCCGAGCATATGTCTGCGGCGGCCTCCCCGCTGGGTCGCCACACAAAAAAACACTTGCCAGCCGCCAGCCGCCTCCCACGGCGTCGCGTGCTGGAGGGAGGCCAGCAGGTGCCGCCCGCTATCACACTGCTCTTATCGCAGCACTACTGTAACTACTGTCCTCTACATCTTAACATTCATATTTACTTTATTGTTTTTTTATTAACATCCGCTTACATACAATACACGCATCTTATTAACGTCATATATATTATTTCGATAAGATTTTTGTTGTTGTTACAAGTCATTATCTCCCTTCATACCTAACCGTAATCGATAAATGAGGTATCAGTTTGAAGATTAAGGTATCCGCTTAGAACACATCAAATTTTAAGAAAGTAATTTTTCCAAATTCGACCCTTAATGTACAAAAATGTCAATATTTCTACAACCCATTTTTGTGTCACGAGCCATTTATCTCCCTATATTCCTAACAGAAATCGAAAAATGAAGTATCATTTTAAAGATTTAGACCTCCACTTTGGTGACATCATAAATTAAGAAAGGAATTCGGCCATTAAAGGGCAAAAGTATCAATATTTCTACAACGCATTTTTTTTTTTTTTTGTCATGGTCCATTTATATCCCTTGATACCTAACCAATATAGATAAATGAAGAATCGTTTTAAAGATTAAGGAATCCACTGCGGTCATAATATATTTTAACAAAG
Source organism: Vandiemenella viatica (assembly GCA_031002005.1). Lineage (NCBI taxonomy): Eukaryota > Metazoa > Arthropoda > Insecta > Orthoptera > Morabidae > Vandiemenella > Vandiemenella viatica. Next base: position 90,472,402 of record CM061914.1, read on the forward strand.
GGATTTTCCGGAATTCGATCCTTAAATGACAAAAGTATCATTATTTTTTTTTTTTTGGTCACGAACCGTTTATTTTCCTTGATGTCAAACCGAATTTGAGAAATGAAGTATTATTTTAGAGATTGTGGTATCCGCTTTGCTCACATCATATTTTAAGAAATGAATTTTACGGACAAAATTATCATTATTTCCATAACGTATTTTTTATCACAAGCCATTATATCCCTTGATATTGAACCGAAATAGATATATGAGATATAATTTTAAAGATTAATGTCTCCGCTTTTGTCACGTCATATCTTAAGATAAGAATTTTTCGGAATTCAACCCTTAAAGGGCAAAAGTATCATTATTTCTATAACGTGTCTTTTTGTTACGAGCCATTTATCATCCTTACTATCTAACTGAAATCGATATATGTGGTATCATTTAAAAGATTAAGGTCCCCACTGCCACTCAGGCAGCAGTATAAATTAAGAACAAAATTTGTCGAAATTTGACCTTTGAAGGACATAAAATAATTGTTTAAGCATACTAAAAATTTTAAAATAACTTTATACCTTGCTTAGAAGAAAGTAAATCTAGATGGACAATATTTTACATTACTGTTATAGAAATCTTTACATTAATTAGTTATTTCGACGAAAGTGTTATAAAAATAATCTTCGGAATCTTCTAGAATGTTCTTGAATGTACTGCAATGTTCTACATTGTTCTTGAATAATCTTCTGGTATATGACACATTTTTCAGCTATTATCAAATGTAAATAATTTATATGCAACGTATTTGCTGTTTGAACCAATTTTGACGGGACTGTCACTTGCGTGTTGCTGATTTGTCAGGGACTAACAGGGCCCACTTTTTATCCTGGAAATATTAAGGTTCAGTGCAAAAACTTAATAACCTTCAAAATTTTTGACAAACACGAACGAAGTCGTGGGTACTAGCTAAGAAAATAATAATTTCATTAATCTTAATATGGTGGGTTAGCTTTGAGATCTGCTGGTATTTCAAAGTTACATAGCTTTTTTCCACCAATAACAAGCATGTGTATTTCTTACCTAGGTGAAGTCCATTTCAAGATAAGCTTCTGTGACTCAGCAGTTTTTCTGCTAACACTATGGCACTCCTGTACCAGTCTTTACTGAAACATAATTGACATAAGTTCAAATCGTTCCAAAGTTTTTAACCTTATTCAAAATTATCTAAAGTGCTTCTAGTCATCACGGAAGTTATCAGAAATCACTTCATTAACTCCCCGTTGAAGAAGCTTTTTTTTTCCTTATTGCTTTACGCCTCGTCGACGGCTATGGTCATTAGAGGCGGGATGAAACTGGGGACAAGGAACGGGAAGGAATTCGGCCATGGCCTTTTTGAAGGAAGCATCCCGGCATTTGCCTGGAGTGCTTTGGGAAACCATGTAAAACCCAGATCTGGATGGCCGGACGGGCATTCAAACCAGCGTCCTCCCGGATGCGAGGCCAGAGCGTTAACCGTTCATCCACCACGCTCGGTAACAATCAGAAATGATGAAATGTTTCCCTAACCGAGACAAAAATATCCGAAAGCTCCTTACTGTAGAAATAGACTCAGTTTATTAATATATCTGTGATACGTGTTGCTGCTATCTAGCTGTATACTATCACTCGTTATAGACGCCAGCGAAGCCTAGCAGCTAGACTCTGAACTATCGCATACCCGTGACCTTGACTGTTCGGAATTTTACAATTTACGGATTGAATTACGTCAAATTCCTTTCTTAATTAAAGATGTTACCAAAGCGTAGAACTGTATCTTTAGAGTGGTGCCTCATTTATCGATTCTGATTTGGTAATAAGGGAGAACGGTACCCTGTCACAAAAAAAAAAAAAAAAAAAACAAAAAAAAAAAACATATTTTAGAAATAACATATACATTGATAGCGTTCTGTTACGGCGTTGAAGGTCTTAAATCGTCTGACTCTTGTCTTGGTTGTACCTTGTTTGTCCTTATTACACTTCCCGTTAGGGGCCTTATCTCCGATCCCTGGGGTATCTGCGAAAGTGAGACAGCGAGGTCTGTTTACATTCGTTATCGCTCCGCAGACACTACGTGGACTCTCACCTAGCAGCGTGCAGAACGTATTGAATGCACAGTAGTCAGTGACAGCCTCGTGTGAGAACAAGACGTCTTACAGGTGGGAAAACTGCAGCTAGCAACTCTTTAACCAGGGGTGGCCAACCCGAGGGCCGCATACGGCCCCCCTTGAAAATTTTTCCTGCCCGCGTGATTCATCACACTTTTACAAAATATATTTATTTTATAATGGCCAAAGTAGTGAAAACCAATGTTTAAAAAAAATACATTACTTGTGCAGCCTTACATACAAAAATTAACTGTCGAAATTATGAGAAAAAGTTAACTTTGATTTTAAAATAATATTCTTGTGAGTATATAATTTTATATGCGGAGTTATGATGCATTCCCAAAGTGTCCCGGAAGATCATTTGGGTTGGCCACCCCTGCTTTAAGCACACACGATAGTGTCTACAAACTAATGTCATCAGATTTTGTTTCGTAATCTCCAGTAGCCGTTTTTACAGATGTACGCATTGTATCTTTTGGTATGTCAGTCTGAAATTCAGCAGTGATGAAACGAATTGCATGAACAACAGTTCGAAGTTATTAAACGTCAGATCAGATTATGCATATCGTATTTCAATACCTTGTCGCATAGACTTAGAGCTACTGGCATTCGTACAAGTAAAACAGGGGCGTAGTTATCGGAGGGGTCTGCGGTGCCATGCACGGGGGCCCCCAAGCTCAGGGAGCCCCCTAAAGCTCAAGGGGCCCTGCCAGCAAACCTCACAAGCCTTGGTAGAGCCAAAAAAAAAGGTCGCCCATCTGGTCTGACCGACAAAAATATTTTTTTTGCACCGGGGCCTTTGTTAATCTAGATACGCCACTGGTGCCAAATGAATATTGCGGACGAATCTCACTGAGGGTAATTCTGCCTCAACAAAACAAAGATAACACTTTTCTCATACCTTAAATGTTGAATTCTTCAAAGATAATACCACGGTATACCTCTGCCAGCCAACCATAGAGGTCTTTGAAACCGTATAGCGTACAACTTTATATTTGTGTCTCATAGTAAAGTTTCTGTTTAGGTTATTCTGTTCTGGATGTTTCCTTTGATACTTCATTCTAAACATCAGAAATGAAAGGAGAAATTTTTAATAGATTATATACTGTACTGTACGTAATGTGCGCGTTACTTTGTTCAAAATCTCTATCTTTTTGTGTCGCGATATTTGCATTCATAAAGTATGGTCGTAACGGCCTTGGATTTAGGCAATTTTATTTCAGTTCCTTTTCTTATTTTGTCTGTCAAATATTTGATGGTAATGTCCAAAAAATTTTCGTAATATGTTTGTTTTCTTTTTCATATCGAAATCTTCACCATATCACTTTCCAGGTGCCTAAACGATGTAATTTTACTAATGTTATCGCAGCAGCAAATACAGAATTTTTTTATACAATATAAATTGACAGATTACCAAGTCATGATTTTATGCTATAACAGTTATGGTTTTGTTTAGGAAGTGAGGATTATCTTTTTGGTAATTATATTTTCAATTTTACTTAGCTGTTCTGAAAGATGAAAAGTCGTTTTCCTATGAACCTCTTACGCAGCCGCCGCATGCAAAAAGGGCTGTTTTTTTTTTTTTTTTTTTGACGAGTGATCTTTCTCCCTTCGTAATTATCCAAAATCGATAAATGGGGTATTATTTAAAAAGATTTAGTTCCTCATTTAGATGATACCATTAATTAAGAAAAGAATTTTTCGAAATTCAATCCGTAAATGGCAAAATTATGAAAAGCCAAGGTCATGGGTATGTGATAGTTCGGGGTCAAGCCGCTAGGCTTTGCTTGCTTCAATACCGCTAGATAGCAGCATGACGTCCCACAGACCTAGATAAACTGTGTTTATTTTCTAGAGTAAGGAGCTTTTCGGATATTTTAGTTTCTGTTAACATGTAAATTGTAGGCCTAATGTTAATTCAATTTTATTTTATGCTATAAATTAACACGTGCTTGTGCCATACGTATGTTTAACGTATCCAAAAGTGTTTAGTATTTGTTTTGTAAAACGCTGTGTGTGTTTTTTTTTAATACATTTCCGCTGAGAAAGAAACAATTGCTACAAATGAGCTGTTTCTTCTTTCATTTTACTACAAACTACCATCCTCGCTACTCACCGAATACCATTCCCAAAATTTTCGTACAGGCCACCTTGTCCACACTAAAATCGTCTCGGTGTATAACTGTCGATGTAGTGTACCAGCTGTTGGGGTATTTGCGGGCCTGTTCTGTGAGCACAAGGCGTGCGGTGTAAACGAGTGGGTGGACAGGTGGAAAGTAAACACAGCGGTTCACGCCGACGAGCGGGCGCGTGCGAATCGAATCAATGAAATGCGATACCGGTGTCGGTTTTAGCGGCCTCCGGCTGTAATCACATCAGCCGGCGAGAAAGCCCGACCAAACAAGCAAAGTCATTTAGCATGGCGCAACGCACTCTGCCAACTTGCGCCGCCAACTTCTGCCAGCCGGGGAATCGGTTTGTTCCATTACAGCAGCTCTGGATAGTCGCTAACACCATCCGGAAGTGCAGAAGCGTCCTCCCCTGCAGCCGGATTTCACGTCAACAACGCTAGTTTACTGATTTCGTAAGGCGATAGGATAGTAGTTAAATAAAACGATTACACATAGAGTTACAAGCTTAGTTATACAAAGTACGAATAGAGGTACGAATTTTATGACGAAGTGAAGATCATCAAAACGATTTAGACATGCATACGAACACACTTGATACTTCAAATAAATCAATTATACTCGCACGGTTGGCTAGCTAGGTCTAAAACTGTTCAGGCCTTTCCTTTCGGGGTTTATTCCTCTCAAAGTTACAGTGTTACGGTAATATGAAGAGAATGGGAGAGGAGAAGCTAGTATTGAAGATGCTGGACATGCAGCTGAAAGGGAAGAGGGCCCAGAGGAAGATCCAGGGACAGGTGGGTGATGGGAGTGAAAAAGTGTGTTGAAGAAACAGGAGAAAATATGATAACTGCAGAAGAAGAGAGGTGGGGGTTGGACAGGAAGCATTGGAGAGGTTTTTGTTTCAAAAAGACGTGATTAGCGGTTGGTAATTGCTCAAGATGATGATGAAAATTAATACACTGCCAGAAACGTCATCGGAAAGCGATAATAGAGGTACAAGAAATTAAAATACACAAGAGTGAGACTAGAGGGAAAAGATTTATTCCATGATACATACAGCAGTTGTTTGAAGTTCCCTCTACTACTTTCGATGCTTGCGTTACACCGTCGGACCATTGATTACCGGCCACGGTCGATAACACCTGGTTTTTCTTGAATATAAGCAGCTGTGTAAATCTACTGTTTTATATGTATGAATAAAATCCTCTAGGGTATCTAGCCGAGCGAGACCATCGATAAAACACGACGTTGCCAAGTGTAATATGTAATGGAAGCGTCGGCGATTAAGTTTATAGAAGTTACACAATTTCATTACGTTTATTGATGTGTTAATCTTTGCTGTAGTGGTATAATTAACGTTCTAACGTACTATATTTTAAGAAAACTGGGGAAAGAAACAACCAAATTTACTTAGGGAAAAAAAAAACTAACAGAATACAAAGGATGGAGTGTTTATCTATATTCTAGCGTGATCTTTGGCGGGTATCTCGCAAAAGGACTCATCATCTGAGTTGCAGTGTGATCTGTGGCGCTTATCAGTTCGCAGTACGAACGAATTATCATTTCTTGCTGTGTTCCATAAACACGTATAGTCCTAAGGTATACCTACAGCAGACTCGAAGCAAAACCATAAACTTTCAGCCCGCCCGGTTGGCTAAGTTGGAATCTTGGTGACGTCAGGCGCTGGCAAGGGATTAGCCGGTTGGAGTTCTGGTTCTGGAAAAAATTATCGTCGTCAGGACTTGTCTGGCAAGGTGGGATAGGTGGTGGTGAACAATTCCTTATCACCAAAAATCTTGGTTTAAACCCCAAACCTCTAAGCAGGGCAGATGGAGTGAGGATCCTGATGGCCCCAATGGGAGTCTTAGGCCTCGTATCCACTTGAGCACGCTCAGGCGAATGAGCCACTCAGTAAAGCGAGCGGCTCAAGTGTGGACGCCTGAGCACGCTCGCAACGAACGACAGCGAGCGCGCTCGGGGTGAGCCGATCGGTTGTCGGTATTTTGGAATGCTCAAAGGTGAGCCAGTGTGTATTCGGCGCTCAGTGTGGACGGTATTTGGCGGCTTCTACAATGAACGCGAGCACGTGGGACAATGAAACTTGCTTAACTCTAATTGATGCGTATGAATCCAAGAGGGTGTTATGGGATAGCTCCAGTATTATAATCGAACTAAAAAATAAGGTGCATGGCGTGAAATCAGCGAGATATTAAACTTTAGTATTGATGATGTAAAGAAAAAAATAACAAGCCAGCTAGAGTCATTCAGGCGAAAACGATCAAAAGAGAAGAGAACTTCTATAACGAGAAGTGGTAAGTCTTATTTAATAGTATTTCTCACAGCTGAACGGATTTTGATTGAATTTGGTGTTACGAAATTCAGATCCTAAGTGCCTAAAATCATATTGATTTTGTGCCAGGCAATATAATTGTTTTACCAATTTCTATTAAAAACTTGAAATCAATGCCATAATTTAAAAAAAAAAAAACATAAAAATAACCTTTAAATCTATATTTGTAAACACAAATTAAAAATAGGTACCAGCCTACATATAATTTTGGAGTGACTCAATAGTGCCATCACAGACTAACCGTACTAAACGGATGATGCTTTGTTTATATACTTTGCACATATACTGCAGGCTTGAGTAGGGACTTCCTGAGGCTAGGAATCTTGAAGTTATTATTAATTTTATCTTGTGGTGGGATCGCCTCACGCATAGGCGTATCGTGCATTTTAATATGAGGTCCAACTAATGACAGCAAATGTTCGAAATCGATCTCGTGAAGTTTTGAAATAGCTGATTGTCTCCTTCTAAATTCAATTTGCGAATTAAATTATTAAGATAATTTCTTCGCTGACGATGAATTTCTCTAAGCCACCAACTTGGTAATTTTCTTTTCTGTTTTGACATCGCATGGATAATAATAAAGGCCGCAGCTACGCGTGACGACACGTCAATAGCCGAGCGTTTTCTGAGCACTGAAACCAGGCTCGTGCGACCAAAATTTACTTTTTCTTGAGCACGCTCAAACGAGCGCGCTCAAATGAATGAGCGGCTCATTCGCCTGATTGTGCTCAAGTGGATACGAGGCTTTACGGAAGATTAGGTCTGAGTGGTCTGGCACCGCGTTTTACCGTCTTCCTTCTTCATCTCTCATTTCATATACCACAATCCACACTCCATACTGTACACATACACTACTACACCTACAATAGCAGGTACGAATACATAGCCGGGAAGGCAACTGTAAATCACCCTCAGTTCATCTTCCCAACAGAGTTTCCATGGTTGTCGCATCATAAGAACAGTGAAAATCTCAATGCAATTAGTTCGGACCGAGCGCGGTGGTTGAACGGTTATCGTTCTGTCCTCGAAATCGGGGGGACGTGGGTTCGAATCCCCGTCCTACAATCCAGATTTGGGGTTTCCCAAATCGATCTAGGGAATGCCTGGATGGTTGCTTCAAAATACCATGACCAAATTCATTCCCATTCCTAGCCGCCAGTCCTTTCCCGTTTCTGATGACCTACACGTCGAAGATGCGCACAGCCAAAAGGGGCATCCATAAATTACGTGACGTGTTTTTCCGGATTTCCGGATCCCCCCCCCCCCCACCCTCTTGTGAGATTTCGTGAGATCTGGCCCTACACCCCCCCTCTGGTGAGATCTGGTCCGTGAGAACCCCCCCTAGAAATCGTCCTCGCAACATTTTGAGGCCTTTTTTTTTTAGGGGGCATCCACAAATTACGTGAGGTGTTTTTCCGGATTTCTGGACCCCCCCTCCCCCTTGGTGAGATTTCGTGAGATCTGGCCGGACCCCCCCCCCCTCTGGTGAGATCAGGTCCGTGAGAACCCCCCCTAGAAATCGCACTCGAAACTTTTGTAGACCTTTTTTTTTTTTTTTTAGGTCACACCCTAACTTTTTGACGAAATACCCTCCTAAAATCGACTTAGGCGCAAATTGTAGACCTTTTTTTTGGCTCTACTATCCCCAAATTTTTCGCAAAATCTCACGTGAGATTTCCGTAGACCCCCCCTCCCCCTTGGTGAGATTTCGCCGGACCCCCCCCCCCTCCTATTTCACCTCACGTAATTTATGGACGCCCCCTAGGTCTCACCGTTACAATAGCCGGTTGCACCCCCACATTTCGACGAAATGCCCCCCTAAAATCGACTCTCGCGTCAATTGTAGACCTTGTCTTTAGCTCTACAGTCCAACAATATTTTCAAAATCTCACGTGAGATTTCTGTAGACCCCCTCCCCTTGGTGAGATTTAGTTGGACCCCCCCCCTTTTCCTATTTCACCTCACGTAATTTCTGGAGGTCCCTTAAGCAAAAAAAAAAAAAATATCCGAGATGGTTTGGTAGTTTTTGCGTCTTTTCCGGACAACGGGGTAGACAGATGCAACAAGTTTACGGTTTATAGTAGTAAAGGGTACGATTTAGAATAATCAGCATCCCTATCTTCTCCAACAGGGAAATGTACCATTTTTCACCAGATAAATACAGTGTATCGATAGAGCAATATGTGCGTAGTTTTATCATAAGAGCAGGTAAGCTTGCAAACTAGTTGGCGCTTCGGAGCGGGGCGCTGTTTAATCTCGAGGCACACGGGCGTGATGGACACGCGGTCACGCCCAGCCGTGTGCCTGTTGGCATTAATTTCCTTTTAATGCCCTGCGGTTAATCAGCGCGTCAAAGGCCGGAAAATGAGGTGCTGATAGCTGAATAACTGGCGCTGACACAGGAGCATTTCGTCCCGCCACGTGATGCGATTTACTCCAATCAAGGGATCGCGCCAATTTTGTTAGCTGCCCGTACAGGTCCGCTCCGCAAGCGTCTGCGGTCAACAGGGACGCTGCGAGACAGTCTAATTTACCCGCTCACTCGGGCACGCGTTTCAGTTATCTCTCTGTGTATTGTAGTCTGCTAGTTCCGGCGTTACGGATAAAACCATTACGACCAATTCAATGCCACGTAATGACCACAAACGCAAATTAAATGACTAATATTTTTCTATCCTTCTTGTTCCTCGCACATGTCAGAGACTGATATGGAAATAGAGGTCTGGGATTCAAATTCCAATCTTCTTCACCGCCTTTTGCTAACAGAGGTCAGCTACTTTTGATGAGTTTTGCAAATTTGGAACTTTATTTTACAGCCGCATGCCCTTGCTGAAGCCAAGCGTTTTGTACCAACTTCCAGATTATGCTACGTACTAATGGAGGATGTCAAGTGATGCCATCTGTCTGCGAAATGTGTAACTATGTTGTGTGTGTGATAAGTGATTTTTTTTTTTTTTTTTTTTTTTTTTTTTGCGAAATGTTTGGTTCATGAGGTGGAGATTTGTGATTCGTCTTGATGACTGCGCAAAACTGCCTAAAAACCTCAGTCAGGACGGCTGGTACGCGAGAGACTAGGCTCGTGCCAGATCCCGTTGTACCTCCACGATCCACTGTGCGGGGGCTGAGTGCACTGGAAAAGAATGGATGGCGGGTTTGAAACTCCATTGTTACCGAAATTTTTTCTTGAAACTTAATTTCCGATTCAGATACCAACGGCCATCCATCTCCCATTAAAGGCGTAAATTCGATACAGTTTGCCTACTCCGTTCCTTGATTAGCATAACAACACAGAAGGGTGAGCTGAAATGCTAATTTCTTTTCTCTGGGTTACCTCTAGTGTCTGGCAAATGGGGAGTCGCGGGTTCAACTTCCACTCAGACAGTCCAAATCTCGCTTTCTCATGTTTTCCCGAAATTACTCCAGGTGAATGACGGACTAGTTTCTTCAAAAGGTCATGGCCAAATTAATTACCATTCCTTGCCTTTCCACGTAACTCCGTGTCACCGCCGGACATAATGGTACCGCAACCAACTGAGCCAAAAGGGTAGGCGTTGTAAAACATAGTGTGTTGTTTTGTGTTGTGTATATGATGATTAATGAAGGGAGAAGGTGCTGACTTATTCAAGCCTACTTTTTCGAAGAACACAAAGAGACCCTCTAAGTACAGGGCGTTCGCCGGGAAACGCTACCCTCCCAGTCTGTTGCCGTCGGCAACTTGCTGGGACATGGAGCCAGCAACTCCCGCCACACGGCGCCGTGAATCACCGCACTGTAGCTAGTTTGTGACTTCAGTCTCTTATTAATCAGTGTTGTGAATAAACGTTTCTTTGCGGTTTGGCTGGTTTGGGTCTTCATACTATTACTAATCTGTACCGTGTTTGAATGTGAGTAAAATTATGGTACGTTACAGTTTGCAACAAAGAATATTTCTCTACGATACATATGTGAAGAAGAAGTCGGTTAAAAAGTGTCGCAGTAAATTTCGTCGAGAATATCCTGGCGCTTTACTGCCAGCTAAATCAACAATTCTGCGTCTGGTTAAAAAAGTAAGAGAAACGGGTTCATTTTTTAACAAAAAGAGACTGTCGGTCAACCGTATTCTCACAGAGGAGAAAATTGACGATATCGCTTTTCGACTAGAACAGTCACCCAAAAAATCATTAAGTCAGTTAGGGCAGCAGGCAGGCGTATCTAAGACGTCACCTTGGAAAGTAACAAAGCTAGTTCACTTAAAGCCGTACAAAACAATTGTGGTGCATAAAATTACAGATATAGACCAGGGCCCTAGGATTAGATTTTGCAACTGGTACCTGCAGGATGTCCACGATGGCACTGTTGATCCGCAACTGACGTCACTTTTAAATGCTTAGCACATACAAGTTTATGAAGCGTAATTATTATGAAATAGTCCGCGGCCGACGGTCGAACAATGCCGGAAGCTGACCGCTCGCTCGCCGGGAGCAGTTTCTTCCTTGTAGCGCTAACAGTGGGTAACGTTTCCCGGCGAATTATGTCCTAGGCCGAAGGACAAATTACCATCAATTGTATCGTATGTCCGCACTAAATGCGCATGAAGGAGAAGTTTGATATTTAACCCTGCGTCCCAAACACAATGTGATGTTTAGGAATTTTGCGAAGTTACCTATTCCCGTCAGATGCAGAATAATAAAACCTTCTTCCACCTCCAGAACTGGACACAACTGTTCCCGTGCTGAGCAATAGTCATCGTCACAGCGCCTCTGCGACTACGGTCATGGGGCGGTCTTGAAGGTCAGATCAAGAAACCGTGAAAGTTTCGCAAGTGATCGGCATTCGCACTTTGGACCTTAGATTACAAGACATACTGCTTCTCTCTGTGCTACGAGGCTACGGTTCTCACTCAAGTGTACCATCGTAACAAACATCATAGAAAGATCTTGAAGGGATCTGACTGATGACGTCACTGGGTGTCGACCTTGATGCGCCCGGAACACGTGCGAGAAGACAGGAATAGACATGCTACCGGCGCCCGATGCCGGCTTTGATCAGGACCTCAACTTCACCAGAGCTGTCGCTACCCTGGTCTAGCTTTTCGTGGATGTCCCCTTGTACCTCCTTATCAAAAATATTGCTGTGTTGTAAGGGTACGTATGACTATTAAGGAATATTGAGCAAGTACGGAGATGTGACTTACTTTTTGTACCACGGGATATGATGCTGAGAAAAGCTAGGATTGTCGATTTACTGGCTAATATCCAGCTTGATTAACTATTACAATGAACATGTTTGCATCGCAGTGACAGGAGAGGTAATATCTGTAAAACAAGAAGTATTCTTCCTTCCTTCGAATTTTTAGGGATTAGAAAGCCCAGCGAAGACATAAGTTAGGTGCAAAACATCCTCGCTCACCCATGGTTCTGGGAAATTCCGACTATGTATTAGGTTGTAAAAACGTTTCAAGTTATTAGCTGATCAATTTTTACTTTTCTCACCGAGTGTTATCTCTAGACATATTCATTTTTTTATATTATTTTCATCCATGATGTCTTTCACAAAACTACAACATTCCTTGTTAATGCTATTTAATGAGCTAATATTTCTGATGACGACGTAAGTGACCCTTACATTAAACCAATTGCTGGTAGGTCGTTTCCACGTACCTCCTAGAATGATCATTTTACACGACCTACTAGCTATTTGCGTATTTGACTTCGATGCCAAAATCGAACCTTGTTCGCATTGCAAGATTATCGGCTAAGATTAAATTGGCTTTGTTGTCTGTTTTTTCTTGTAAAATATGTGGGTAGTGATGGGTGCTAAACATAAAAGTTATATTCAACATGAACAGTAGTTCGTAGCTTTGGCAGTGTTATATAATACATAAGGGAGCCATCAAAAATACCGTTATAACTCGCTTATATTGCCTGATCTTAGAGGATTATTCGCCAGCTACTATTTACAATCTTTGAGTCTGAATTGTATGTTAAAAGCTCAATAGAGAATTTCGTCGTAGAATTCATCAAAATCATAGCGCTCATCCTGATGGAGTGTTAATAGTCGCGATCTCGTCTATCTATTGTGTTCGTTGCGAACCAGTTACGTAATCCTCTTTCCATAGCAACAACAAACTCCTTCCTCAACCTGTCGTCACAACAAATAAAATGTTACCTCAGTTCTGTTTTTCGACCATGTCTACGGAGACTCATCAGCATCCGTGAAAGAAATTATTGGTAAAGATGGAGAAGAGCTGCTTTGAACAACCACTTCAATAACCTTCTGGAGTGATTTTTTGAAACCACGCAAAACACAAATCTTGATAGCAGGAACATGAAGTGAACTCTTTTCTTCTTTAATGCCATACCAGACTTGCTGAGATTTTTATTCAAGGTGTAGGGGCTACAAGTGTATTTTTTGGGACCAACGATGGCTAAAGTGACCACGGTCAGCCACAGACCGGTTGAGTACTGATGTAATCACATTCCCGAGGTAAAAGGAAGATGTCAGCGATCCAACCCAGAAAAACACGCGTTGTATAGGCAGATGTAAGGCTTGGGGTTGTCCTCTTTGGTGTTCTGTAAAAAAAGAGTGGTGATTACACATTTGACAGCGGGTTGAGTGAACCACGGGATTATTTATGACATTCAGTTCAAGGAAAATTCTACGCTTCGTCGGAATTTGAAACTCGCTCATGTATTTTAGTCACTCTCTCATTGCCTAAGCTATACGACTCGACGTACTCATGAATACCCGGTTTCAAATCTCGATTAGGTTGCAGGATGAGCACATATAGATTTTTGGTGTTTTTTAGTATCTTGAGCCGAAATTTCCTGTACACTAAAGTGTTCGAGAAACTATGGTGCAGTAAATAAAAATTGGTATCAGTAGTTCCAAGTTGAATTATCATCCCGTTCTTATCCGTTCAGCATCTCCAGCTAGACAAATCTGGAAGTTCTACATTAGCGTTCATCAATAATTTAGTCGACCCTTTCTGTGTTCCACTAATACATACGTACAGTAATTATCAAGAGTAATATACATTTTTTTAAAATAACTTTCTTGTAATTTTCGTTTTCCACCTACCACTGTTTTTTATCTTTAGAGCGGTTGCATCGAAACGGGGATTGATCTACATCATCTCATACACAAATGAAACAAAAATTACTTTTTTCCATGAACGTTTCCTCAACCTACGCAAAAGAAAAAGATAATGGAAATCTGTGTCAGCTCTTCTACTGCAAGAATACAGTTTTGGATTTTCCATCATTCTTTACTTTTCCCAAAATGGTGGCAAAATAAATATTTATTTTCGTTTATTTCACGTATTCTTTTAAATTTATTTTCCTTCTCTCTGGCACACCAAAAGTACAAGTTTCGCTTCCACGGTGATCTGTGATCCTATTGCGCAATATTAAGTGCTTGATGAATGTTTGATCCTAATACCAGAAGATTCGCAAACTATCAGACTCAGCTTTTTCTGGATGTCCTAAATATTCTCGTATTATGCATAAAACTTTATCGGCGTATGGATGTTTCAAAATGTAGCCTACGAGGTTTCCTTTTAACACAACCCGCACATAATACTTCTACGAAAATGTTTCTTCAGGGCCAGAATTTAATCCTAAAATTCACTCATTTATTATAGCAGTTGTTTTTTAATATGTGAAGTTTACTTTCAATCTGTTTCATGCTTCAGAGTACTAGCTGAAAACATTAAGTACTAACTGTCTTACTCTATTCAGCAAAATTATGCTTCATGTAGGAATATTTCTTTAAAAACGTTGTTGGATCGTTGACTGTTTAGCAACTTCCTTAAAAACCAAACAATTACACCTCATTGGTCTATAGCTATCACTTTCCGTTCAAGTACTCCAGTACGTGTTTTGTCACTCCGTCTTGTTCGTTATCACCACATGACAGAGATGTTCTTACAATCAGCCCTGCTGCAGGTGTGCCAACTCTCGAACATATAATACACTTTCACAGTCACAGATATTACTTACAAGCCGTAAAATTTCTGACTATACCTCAAGGAATTAACAAGAATAGTGACATATTTTAGTTTATCAGATACTATAAAACTTAAGTCTGCGCAAAAGTTAGTTAGACTGCAACGGAATACCTGACATTATTCTCGTGTTTCATTCCTCATTACTCATTTTAATAACAGGCTGTTAAGCTTCCAATCATTACCGAGGAATATTTTGCTCACGTGTACCGTAGTCTATTGTGTTTTTTGTGTGTGTGTGTTGAAGGAGGGGAGTGAAAATAATTGTGCTGTGAGAGAAAAGCTAAACAAAACTCTTGAGTAATTGCTTGGGCCGTAGTTTTAACCGACAGCGCTCATCCATCGATCACTTGCTCCACAGTCTACCTACATGCATCATTTTTCAGTCCCGTAAATTGGCGTGCGGGACGAATATTATCGCAGAGTCTCCGTGGGCTCGTGTTCTAATTCCAGTGTAAACTGTAACGCGTTGTTTATTCCTAATTGGTATCGAAGTTAATGACGAGCTGTACGCTCTGTTTTGGGCCAGATGGTACCACCGGCGAAGCAACGTTGGTGGTCCAGCGGAAACCGCCTCACATAGCATTGTGTACGTCACAGACCAGTCCAGAGACTGATACTGTACAGTTGACTGTTCTCCAAAGGACTTTGTTTTCCTTTCGGTTATGCCTAGTGTTGTAAATTGAAAAAAAAGTTTTTTTTCGGATTTGTGAAAAAAAAAACGAAAAAATCCAGCACCCTTGTTTTTTTCTAAATTTGTTTCTTTTTCCTTCAGAAAACAGTATATTTGATAAATTATAGTTTTATTTACGGAACTTACATTTTACATGTGTGTTTTAAATCTTACTGAATCGTATAATGTCTTACGCAATGATTAATAAATGTATCTATATAGGTAACATAATTTTATTCATCCATTATGTCAGTACCACATTCACTAGTATCAGCACTACCAACACTAGTTCGGTTTGTGTCGCAATTTTCTGTTTCTTCTTCTGTCTCCTCTAGATCCATAACTTCAGAATAGTTACATTTTATTTTACTGGTTGATCTCGTGTTGTACGCAAACGATTTTGAGATTGCAATTTTAAATTGTGAGCAAAGTACACACCGTGCAAAAAGACTGCACCGATAATTCTGTATTACGGTCTTTCAAGTATGAATTTAAATCTATTATCATACAAAATAGGAGCTTTATTTCTTTTTCAATCGTTGGTTTACGCCAACGGTGCAAGGAAACGATTCATAATTACTGACAATTTAATTACTCAGTATCACTAGCTGTATAAGGAAAGCACAATAAGTAATAAAAAGAGGCAAACCGTAGATAAATTTAAATTTCCTAATTTTTTTTGAAAAGATCCATAGGTCTACAGATAAATTTGCAGGGTTGGCAGAACTAGTTCAAATAGCGAGTATCAATCAAAACAACTGGGAACGGGGATTCCTTCTCGCGCAACCTAACCTCTTCGGGAAGTCCCCGTTCGTAAAAGAAAACTTCATTCAATGTTCCCAATATTTTCGTAATTTTCTTTTCTACTGAACCAGAAAAATACAGTAGTTTTAAAAATTAAGATAAGTGCTTAGTATAAACTCTAAAACAGTCATATTAAACGATAAGTGCCTTACAAATTTGAGATTTAGTAGTTATGAAAAAAAAACGTGTTCCAGAAAAAAAACGTGGCCCAGAAAAAACACGTGTTTTTTCATAGTTTTTTTCATGTTTTTTTTTAAGTCAGAAAAAAACCGTTTTTTTACAACACTAGTTATGCCGGAACCAGGTGTATAGAATTATTTGACTGATGGGATTACGGCATCTAACAATCTTTTCTCACGGCAGGCAGAGATATTTTGTAAACGACTTGGTATTTTTAGTCTTGAGTGATAGTGAATATTATAAATAGGTTACAGGATTACTTTTAGGTATTCAGTATCGACCACATATCTCTTAGATTTATCTCTAATGACCTCGACGTCGACGAGGCGTAAAGCCTTAGATTTATCGCACTTCATTATAAATCAACCAGTAGTGTCTGGTCCGATCTCACGTAGGCCCAATGTCGGTATAAAGATGTATGGACCATTCGCAAACGATTCACTAGACGGAAGACTATGTCTTTTTTGCTGAGCGGTGCTGTAGATAACATCGATACTTTACTGGCAATACTGTCAAGATTAAAATCTATCACTTTCAGTTCCAATGCGCGATATCTTAGGCTATAACTTAAGACAGAATCGAAGTGTATTCGTGTGTGAAAATATTTCTGCGTGTGTATTGCATTATAATTTTAACATAAATTTCATATTTTTAATAGAAGTATGGCAAGATTTAAAACAAACAAAAAGAATAAAAAACATAAAAACAAAATAATAAAACAAAAATCGTAAAAACAAGGCCATATATAACGAAAAAAAAACAAACAAAAAGCATTCAGCAAAGTGGTATGGTTATTGTGTGGAAGCCTTTCTCGTTTCTCTATCGTGTTGAAACCATATATCACAGAAGTGTCTCAAATTCAATTAAAAATCGAAAGCGTAATTGGCATTTCAAGATACTCACCAAAGTCGTTAATTATTCTTCTTAAAAAGGTGTAAGCGATACGTTTACCGCAGTCATATATATATATATATATATCTGGAGTGCAAAGAAAATAAAATTTTAATGCTTAGAAAACATTTTAACAATGTGCCGTACTACTAGTTGACGTAGCGGGATTGGAACTATTTCAGATTTTAATACAAGTCTCTAAACTATCAAACAGTGGAAAACACGTCAAAATCTGTTTATAAGATTTTGCGTGGTGCCGTAGTAAACGTTCTAAAAGCAGCTATTTTAGCTTCAGTGACATGCAAATAATCGATTCCAATTACTTCATGAGAAATGTCTTCAATTTTATGATAGTATAGATGAGGTTGTTTACATGATTACAGGAATTACGACACACTACACAAAATGAGGTATCCAAAAATAACATACATATTGCGAAAGAAATCACGTTATTTATCTCATGAACGTAGTTGAAAACTTTCTTACATCCCCATATTAACCGCACTAACAAGCCAGAAGTGTGTTTTCCCAAGTTAACAGAACATAATGTGGTGACAAAAACGATTTTTATTTTTTCACTGGCATTCTGATTGTGATGAAGATCTAAAAACAAAATATTATCGTTTTTATTTCGTTCACGTACTACTTACAAAGAAAAGTTGAAGTTCTGGCTGGACATCTGATAGTTACATCGTCTTCTACGCAGTTCCTCAAGAAGATGAGATTACTAACTTAGTTCGGTGATATATCCATTAAAAAAAATTATTTGTCAAAAACAATTCGATATAAACTGCAAGGTTTTTTTGATGCACTTGTTGCTCTCCTGGCTGCAACAGCTTTAATGTCCTCTCGTTTTTGCACTTCAGAGGGGAGGTCTTTATATAATACCTTTAAGGTGATCATAACATCTTCGTTGTCGTGTTGAGCGATTTTACGTCCATCACATGTCTTCGCTTACCGTTTGGTTTCACGTAATTACCTGGTGGCCTATTGTCGCGGTTCCGATGTTATGAGGAGCGCTCTTATTGCTCCTAGTAGTCATAAACGACAAGTAATGAGTAATCTGCTATGACGAACTGGAAGGATTTTATAACCTACTAACCGAGTGTAATGGGTGAGCGGTAATGTTCTGGCCGCGCATTCGGGAGGACACGGGTTCAAATCCCCGTCCGGCTATCCAGATTTTTCACGATTCCCCGAAATCACTCAAGGCAAATGCCGAGGTATTTCCTGCGAAAGGTCATTGCCGAATTCCTTAACGTTTCTTGCCTCCATTCAACCCCCCTTTCAATGACTTTGACCCCCCAAAAAACATTTGAAAATTCTAAAAACCTGCAAAAAACCCTGGGACAGTAAGTAACACGTAATATTTCAAGTGAATAAAGCAGAGCATCATCTAGGTGCAGAATACAGCATTCTTGATACAGCTGTTAGGTAATTCTGTCTTGTATCGGTTTGTAAAAGAACTAGTAGTAAATGATTGTCATGTATCATGTTGGTTATTCTTTCGGCCCAGGTCCTTAGTTGCTATGATAACTGTTTTATGGGTTATTTTTCCGACTTGCAACTAAACAAATGCTTTTGATGGCAGACGCGTTTCGCCTTTATTCGAGGTATCATCAGTGCCCTAGGTAAACATATAAACACATATATATACATATGCAATGATGTTATTTGATTTTTGTACAGTTTTCTGATATTATTAACTAGGTACTTACAGTTTTTATATATGCATTAACACGCGCAAGTTCGTGTTTCCATACCAGCTACTATGCTCACACTATCACTACTGTCCAAAGTTTTGTAGGCTGTATTCTAGCGAATTTCACCTGCCACGAACTGTATATAAACTTTTTGTTGTTGTTGACATCCAACAATCGTAAGCCAAAGATTATGTGTTGTGGAACTATTTCTTATTTTGAATCTGTGGTCATTAGCTGTGTCTGTTCTGTGGCGGTATGTTTGATTATAGGATGTGTGCTATTTTTTATTTGTTTTTAGTGTTTTGAACAAGGTTTGGTTTGTCAGGTGTATTGTCAAGTAGATGGCCAAAACTGGGGTCAGTAAATGCAGTGCAGTTTCTGAAAATAATTATGAAATTTCCTAATCAAGGGTCGCCGTATACGGTTGAAATGAATTCCTTTCGACGGCATGAACAAATGCTAATCTTGTGCCCGCATTAGACCCTTAAAATATTGAAATTGCAAATAACAAAAAATATGAAGCAGTATAGGAACTACATATAATATAACTTCAGATTTCTGTTTTTTAAGCCTTGTTTTGTACACTTCTGCGAACAGAAATACATCCGGTGCATATCCTATCAGTGGAAATTGAAGAATTTATTCGTCTTAATGCTACTCAGCAATACTTTTAAGTATAATGCTCACTTTATTTTTGACCTTCTACAGTATTAATATCGCTAGAAAGGCTTTTAAATATTCATCTGTGTTGTAACCAGATTTACAACGACGTCCATTGTCAACATTAATTTCCTGCCATGGTTGAAAATCAGGGGGCTGGGCAGTGTTTGCGTTTAATTAAGTTGGATTATAATGCTTGTTTTGCTTGCGGACTCTTGTTATGGCGGAGCAATAGTAACTGCAAGAACAGGTTCTAGAGCAACAACCCACCATAAGCCAAACTTACCGTACCCTCCCCTTCTCAATCAAACTTCGATATATAAATGCAGTACGACGTAGTTTATTCCTCATTTAATTCCTTATTTAACCATAAAAAAAAAAATCTTACTTAAGGAAAGAAGTCACGCTTGAACATCATGTGGAAAATGATCCGGAACCAATTTAAATCGAAAATAATTATTTGTACAAAAATCATCTGTTTTTTGTGGGATTCATTTTTTTAATTTTTTTTTTGTGCTATCCGTTTGTGGGAAAAGAATTTCTACTAGGAAATAAAATCCAGTTGCAGGTATCTTGTTGATAATGGCCGAAAATGTCTGACAACAATATGCATTTTGCAAAAATTGTTTATAGAAATTATCATAGAACACAGTCAGGATTTTTTTTTAATGACTTTACTCCTTGTCGAAGTCATTAGAGGCTGTTTAAGACTGGGGCAAGCGACGGGAAGGAATTCAGCCTGGACCTTTCGAATGAATCATCCCTGCAATTATCTCGAGTTATTTGGGGAAACCAGGGGAAACACAAATCTAGATAGACGGACGGGGATTCGAACCCCAGCCCTTCCGAACGCGAAGCCAGAGCATTACTGCTCACCCACCATCCTCGGTACAGAATCAGTAATTGATATCACAAATGACTTGGGTTGTGAGGCATTGGAAGACAGGAGGAGGGTAAAGAAAGTGCTGGAAGTGTACAATGCGCATGCTGGTGATGAGGCTTGGATGGACAATGGAAAAGGAATTAGTAGCAGTACATGGAATGGCCGAGATGACCATAACCACAAGCTGATGCCTGATATTAGGCCTAAAGTATTAGGAAAACTTTCTTTTGCTAGTGAATCACGAAATAGTATAAATTAACAAGGGAAATGATTAGTTTACCAAAAACACTGGAAGCGTTTAAAATCCATAAAGGTCAACAGCGATGAAATTGCACTGAAATAATTTGAAATTAAAGACAAAATCATGAAATTGGAAGTACGAGAATAGGAAGTTGTTATCGGGGCATATGATGTAAACCAATTAACTGAAATTAATTATTATTTTTTTTACTTATGGCTTTACGCCTCGTCGACGTCGAGGTCATTAGAGGCGGGAAAGAACTGGAGAAAAGAACGGGAAAGAATTCGGCAGTGGCCTCTTTGAATGAAACATCCCGAAATTTACCTTGAGTGATTTCGGAAAATCATGGAAAACTGAAATCTAAATGGCCGGACGGGGATTCCAACCCGCGTCCTCCAGAGTGCGAAGCGAGAACTTTACCGCTCACTCACCACACTCTTTATAAGATTCGGAAACTTGACATAGAACTTAAAGTGAATTACATATCACAGGAGCATATATATTGTTAAAATAGGGTTATTAAATAGGGAAATCAATTTTGTAAGGCTAACCGACATTTCGCACCTGCGAGAAAATTGATATTCAAATTCAAGTTCCCCGTACGGCCAGAAGCGCTGGCACGTGCGAAGTTGTGCGAAGAATTTCGGTTTCCCTGAATTCTGTTCGACTTGCGCTCGGTTTGTAGACGAAGTGGAAGCTCGGAACATTCTGCCAGCAATCCAATCTCGTTGCCATGGAGACGACAAACTGGCGCACGTGCAGAGACCATCACTTGCTGTGGAGGGAGCAGACACGATCCATAATGTAATCTTCTAGTTAATGTTCGCCCAACCGTCGGCACAGAACTTTTTCTGTCTTTAATGAGCCATATTACTATAATCGGAATTCTGTTTTTATCTTCACCCACAGATCAAAAAACTGTGTCAAAACAATATCTGACGACAAGTGGGAAGAAGGATTATGCACGGATTTCAGTGCACCATCTTTTTTCCCTTGTACAGCTCGTCAGACCTGGGTGAGTGGTTAACGCTCTGGCCTCGTATTCGGAAGGACGCCGGTTCGAATCCCCGTCCGGGCATCCAGATTTGCGTTTTCCATGGTTTCCCCAAATCACTCCAGGCAAATACCGCGATGCTTCCTTCAAAAGGCCATGGCCGAATCCCGTTCCATACACCCAATCCCATCCCGCCTCTAATGACCTCGACGTCGACGAGGCGTAAAGCCATAAGAAAAAAAGGAAAAATAGCACGACTGAAAGCAGTGGTAGCTGGTTGAATGGACACAAAGCAAGAACGCCATTTCATTAAGGAAACAGGTGTATTTACTTCAAATCTGAACGATCCGCATAAATCTACCGACAGTTCTTCAGATGTCATGAACTATGGCTGATCGTAAATCGTGTAACATGATTCGGATTACACGTCAAACTGTGGGTCCCGGAGGAAAGGACTGGCCATCCTACGTCTGACACAATGGCTTAGTATGCCTCCTTCGGGAGGATCCAACCAACCTTTGGTTTTTGGAGTAAGTTAGTTTAAACAAACTGTATTCACTAACCCAAAGATTCAACTCACTCCCACGGAAAAGACGTAAGAAATTCTACAGACATAGCGCGATTGGATGAGTCGCGACAGACGAAGAAAATATTCCACATAATCAACGGACCCAGACCAACCGAGGCACGCTGGCTCGCAGAAGTCAACCTAGACCCATTGACATCTACACCGAGTTTGTGTAGACAGATAATCACTGTACATAAGTTTTTACTTAAGTTTCAAACAGCAAGAAATCTGAAAGAAAGAAATGCATGGGCAAAAGAGTGACGTCAAGCTGAAAGCGAAAGGATGAGGAGGTTTTGGGAAGAAAAGAAAAATAATAAGGGCAATGTAAATTAATGGTTCCAAGTGCTCATGCGTGGGATAAACGATAAAATTAATAAATAAAAGATAATAAATGAATGGAGGAAAACAGACTGACTAAAAAAATCTTATATTTATTTTATGCAAAACCGTAATGCCCTGGTTTGTAAATATTAAAGAAGACCTTCATTTATTGATGCATTTGATAGAGATCTCTTTCGAAAGAAGTTAGTGACATGGGATAAACCAAGACGCACAATCAAAGAAAGATGTCGTACCGCTTGGACAGAAGTTCGCAAACAGGCCCAATCATCTATATGTATAAAGGTGAATGTATGTTTGTTGGTTTGTTTGTTTGTTCTTCATACAAATCCACAGTTTTCATCCGATCTCGATGAAACTTTGCACACTTATCCTTTGAAACAAGGAGAAAACTACTGTCTACATTTGGTTGAAAGATTATCTCTATAAATAATACATGTTATATTGATCCCTCAGGGGTGATTCGCAGTCAGTGTGTGTGTGTGTGTGTGTGTGTGTGATCTGCAGTAATAATACTTTAAATGCGGAAGTAAGTCTCTGTCTTTTGTTACGTTGTGACAAGTAAATGCCTATACCGATATTGACAAGAAAATCTGTAGGGAGGGCTCATGAAATTTTTTTTTTGTACGATTAACAGTTGTAGGCACGAAATTTTGAGTGTGTTAGTCTGTAATGTTACGTCGCTTGCTCAAACTATGCATCTCGCGCATTATGTTAGTGTATAAGTTGTTAATAAATTTCGTTTAGGTAAAAAACGTGTTATTTAATATAGATGTCGATTTTCTCTGTCCTATCACTTTGTGTCTGCTTAAATGTTTCTGGCACCAGTTTATTTTGCCTTCTTTTTTGACATGGCCTAAGTTGTAGCTCTAGCAGAGCACGAGCAGCTAATGTTATTAGAACCCAAGAATCGGATGCTCATACTGAAGAAAGAAGCAAGAAGAAAAGACTAAGCTGAAATAAAGCTGTCCTTAGTTAACACCCCTCCCTCTCCCCCTCCCCCCGGACATCCTCTCACTTTCGTTGGTTTTCCTGTTTTTAAATATGTTGGGAATTGATTCTCTTCAAGAGACAGGTTTGATGGTAGAATGATATAGTGATGGCTTTCCGGTCATATTATGCCGACTCGGTGTTGTTTCGGACTAATCCTTCGCTACCAACAACTTTCTATATTCAATTCTGGCAAAGAAATTCTTAATCCACCGTACGAAGTCGCGGAAATTAGCTAGTTGTTGTTTTTTTTTTTTTTTTTTTTTTTTTTTTTGTAACTGCTTTACGTCTCTTTTTAACATCGGGGTCTTTAGAGACGGGAAAAGATGGGGGGCAAGGATGGGGGCAAGGAATGGGAAGGAATTCGGCCATGGCCTTTTGAAGGAAGCATCCCGGCATTTGCCTGGAGTGATTTGGGGAAACCATGGAAAACCCAAATCTGGATGCCCGGACGGGGATTCGAACCGCCGTCCTCCCGAATGCGAGCCGAGAACGCTAACCGTTACACCGCCCCGCTCGGTGAAATTAGCTAGTATCAAATAAAGAACTTCTGGGACCAAAAGGAACTGAAACATGCCGCCAAATGCAAGAAAGCTTGAGGTGTTCCTCAACGGACATACGTCAATACAGTTTTGTGAAGCGGTAATTAAAAGACCTACAACATGAACGAAACATTTCGTTGAACGTGGTTTGGCGATGATTCTAGCTGTGTAGTGCCATTTCGGAATACGCCTCTCTCAGACACAGAAGCCGCGCATTGTACAGCTGCGTTATTAATGACGTCGGGCGCACATTAGTCATAGGATCTGCGGCTGTCGGGAGCTGGTCTTTGTGGGACACAGCCCCGTGGACGATGGAGACGTCTCCTGGGAGGCTACCGGAAATGCGCCCCACAAAGGAAGTCGTCGCTGACCAGAGAAAAACATCGTTAGCCGCTCTTGATGGAGCTACGCCGATTGCTACCTCAGCATTGGTCTCGCCCACCCGGCTTTGTCGATTTAGCTACCGCCCCCAGGCGACACCAGTTAGAACCACTGCTGCCGTCCGGTCCACGGTGCCCTAAATGTATGCAATTATAATTAAAGATAAATAAAAAAGAAGTTTACTCGGTTATTTGTTTTTATTGTTACGAGAAAATGTTGTAAAAAACGACTAGGAAATAAGGGAGTAAAAGAAATTCTGCACGAAATGACTTTTGTTTTAGAGCAAAGAGAGAAGATATTATCTCTGGTGAGAGATGACGGAGATTTAATAACGGAATTGTTAAGCTTTGATTTGGCAACATTTTCCATGTTATTTGAAAACCAAGTGCTCGATTTTGTAATTAAAAAAAAATTGACTATGAGAAACAGACGATTAGATCTTGTTGTGAAGAAAAGATTAGGATATCTGTTTATCTATTGACGGTTGTACTGAAGATAAGTAAATGAAGTGAAGGTAACAAGAACGTACTTTTGATTCTTTTTAAAGAAGTTGAACTGCCAAGTTCTCTTTTCTTTCAGTGTGGAAGTAATAAATGCTGATGAGATTAAAGACTACGACTACAAAAGTGAAGACTGGATATTCAGGACTAGATTAGGTAAAATAAAATGAAACCTGATACTTTGCTACGGAATAATAATTTAATAAGTTCGCTTTTTTAGGGCTTTACGGCTTATCGACGTCGAGCTTATTAGAGTCGCGCGAGTGTGGTATGCATGGAAAGGAATTAAGCCATGGATTTTTGAAGTAGCCAAACTGGTATTCGACTGGAATAATCTCGGAAAATCATTAAAAAAAAACGATGGCTGGGTTGGGAATCAAACACATGGCTCCAGAATGTCTGACCTGAATGCTCTATAGAAATATTCGCTTGGAGAGAAATACTGCACGAGCATTTCTTTTCATAATGGAATCATGGATTAGTTTGCAGCGACTATGGAACAAAACATAGTTTTTTTTTTTTTTTGCTTTACGTATTGGCCAAATCGAGATCATGAAAGATGGAAAGAACTAGGGGCAAAGAACTGGAACAAATTTGACAATGGTCTTTTGAAGGAACCATCCCGGCATTGCCTGGAGTGATTTGGGTAAACCATGGAATACCAAAATCTGGATGTCATTACGCTGATTCGAACCGACGTCCTCCAGAATGCGAAGATAGTGCATTACCGCTGACCCACCACGCTCGGAAAGACAATATTAGAACTTTCAATAATGATAAGCGTCGGGTTACAACTTTTCCATAGAGCGAACAGTCCTACCGCAGAAACAATACTAAACAGGAGATTATCAGAAGGAATCTGACTTTCTCCTATGCTCCGGGACCTATTGTTTAATTTCGAATAAGTACACGGGGCTTACAAGGCGTACCTACTCAAATCAAGATTTGACAGCAGTAAAAAATGAAGAATTTCGGTATCCACAGGATTTGGCGCATTCAAACCTGGATCTACACACTGAATTAAGTAAACAGATATCACAAAAAAATGACCAAAATGGTTCCCATTGACCCCTTAACATGACAAGAACGTCTTTCTGTTGAAAAAATATATCATAAAAGTGAAAATATCTCATTTAAAATACTGAATGTTGTTGATGAGCGGTTAGCACTGTAGCCTCGCATTCGGGAGAACAGCGGTTCGAATCCCCGTCCGGGTATTTGGGTTTTCCATTGTTTCCCCCAAATCACTGCAGGGATGATTCCTTCAAAAGGCCATGGCCGAATTTCTTCCCGTTCCTTGTCCCCAGTCCAATCCCGCCTCTAATGACCTCGACGTCGACGAAGCGTAAAGCCATAAGTAAAAAAAATCATTCGGAATGTTGCGGGTTCGAACATTTAGTAATGATTCTAATGTATTGCTATAGTTGAATGTGACGATAACAGTAAATATCCCAGAGAACATTCACTACACTATCTGGCTCCGATTTGCAGGAGTTCCGGAGTTTCCCCGAACCCAACACTCGGCTATTTCTGTGTCTTTAACTTCTTCCCCGCGCTCGTAAAAGTTCTCCAGGAGTCTGCCCAGAGTTCTTTGGCCCCGTTAAAAAACTGATTTAACTCTGGCCGTGGGGCAGTCGTGGGTAAACAAAACGCCGCAGTCTTAATTTCGCGGTCGGTTGCAAACTCTCAAACGGCGGCCCAAACAGAGCGCCCGGCACGGCATTCGGCGGTTAAATGTTTGGGAGAGAGAGAACGCTCTACAGCTAGCTGGCTACACGCATCACGCACGCACACGCACACGCGGGCTATTAATAACGTGGCCCAGCCGTGGCGAGCAGTGCGGGCAGCCATTCAGCCTCACAAGGTGAAGACGACAGCTCACTCCGTTGATAAATGGTGATCCAGGCGCGAAATCACTCAACAGTTGCCAGTGTAACCTGGCTTACAGACCATGTCCGGTAAAACTTTTGACTGCTCCTAGGTATAGTCTATAATTACACCTATGATACTCTGCAGAGAGCAACAGCACTTTACATCTAGTGGTCTTTACGGGATGAAGAGTTAGCTGCTGGGGATTGTGTGAAGATTTAGGCAAGGAGCGTCCATAAAGTACGTGGCTCCACTTTGGTCTTTCTTGAACCCTCCCTCATTCCATTCTTCCCTCCTCCACATGGCTTTTACCTCAACTGCCCCTTGTTCCTCCCGTATGGCAAGTAGTTTATTTTTTTTTCCCTTTTCTTCTTTTACTTATGGCTTTACGCCTCGTCGACGTCGAGGTCATTAGATGCAGGAAGTCACGGGCAACAAGGAATGGGAAGGAATTGGCCATGAACTTTTGAAGGAAGCATCCCGGCATTCGCCTGGAGTGTTTTTAGGAAACCGCGGAAAACCCAAATCTCGATGCCCGGAAGGTGATTCGAACCGGCGTCCTCCCGAATGCGAAGCCAGAACGTTAACCACTCACCCACCAAGCTCGATTAGTTTTTTTTTATTAATTCCAGAAGACATTTTGTACCGTTTTCTCTTAAAAGCCTAACGTTATATTTATTAGGTATGTGATGAAATCAGTCTTCTTTTGCGCTATGTACTTTTATATAATTATAAGTATTCTGAATGAAATGCTGACATTAGTCATTCCTGTAAATAATCAACTCGGGTACAGTTGGCGATCCTTTTCTTTTTGAGGTGTTAATAAAAAATTCTCCTTATCTCATCCATCATTGTTTGTTAATTGGTAAAATAGAACAAACTATACCTACCGCGTAAAAAAAAACTAAGAAGAGCTGCATTTTGTGTTTTCTTTGGCTGCAGTTCTGTCACCTTTCTTTCTTATTACCAGGGAATGATTCTTTGATTTAATTAGAAGATTTCCATAACTCATTGGATAGTAGAAACTTTTTCAATAAGATTCGTAAAGTTTATTGTACAACGCACACTTTGAATTCGAAATAACACTTCAGCTATAAGTTGTACTGAAGTTCACTTGAGAGAACAAAAGTAGAATTGTTTTATTAATGGGCGGTGTGGACACACGCGTGCGATACTAATCGAATCGGCTTTGTTTCAAGCCATCAAAACAAACTCCGTGTGTGATCTGTAAGCGAATTTGAGTCTTATGTTTTCCGGATCGTAATGCGCCATTGCGTGTCGGTTAGTTCAAATGCGTCGGCCGCTTGCAGCCCAACGCTATGACGCATGCACGGCGCTGTCAGTATATAGGATATCTAAATTCCAAACGGAGATAATTAAGTGACAGATCTAAATATCCACAAGCTGCTGAGTGTTCAGTATCTTATTTTAACTGTGACAAATAATATGAATGAAAAGATACATGGTTCACCTCGAACAAACCCCCCTCTCTCCCCACGTAGCATTTTACCCAATCCATCCCCTCTCCCTACACCGAGCCACTTAGTTTATGGACGCTCCCCATGCCTAAACAGTTGATGTCATGAAGTGCCCTCATGTATTTAAAACAAATTCTTTGTTGCTTCAAAATACAGTTCATCGCTGAAACAGTGGGATATAGAGTCTGGTGAAGTCTTGGAATAGTCGGTCTCTTGATTACCGCGTAGCCCATCCAGATTTAGGTTTTTTTTATCGTGTCCATAAATCACTCAAGGTGTATCCTGGGATGGTTGCTCCATAAAAAAACCGATAGCACGTTTGCTTCCTATTCTCTCATCAACAACACTAGTCCATTTGTAACAATGCCGCTGTCAACAAGCCATAAATTCTATTTTGTGTTTGGAAATGAAAAACTGTGTTCACAAACTCGTAACGCATCGGTGAAATTTAATTTTTGCCATCTATCATACATTATGGACAAAGATTTAATTAGTGACGTCTCTTTTGGTTTCACTTACAATGCGAAAAGGACAAAATAAAGCGGTTTCCAAATATAAAAAACGATTGAGACAAGTCAGCGTCCGTATCACAAATAATGAACTTCCGTGAAATGCATTCATGCTATTTAGGCAACTGAGAGGATGACTTATCCATGCATTCTTTACATAACCAGAATTCTTGCTGAGCGAAATGGAACATTTTAGGTTACTTATGACTAGGGTTCGGATCTTTAGGACAAGTTATATGTTTTTCCTCCCTTCTTTTTGAGCTGAAATACTGAATTAAACACTGATTCAACGTTTCTCATTGTATTTAAATGTATTTTATATAGCATATAAATGCATATTCAGACCATTTTCGTTGTTTGGGTCATATTTCGATAATATTTATGGTCATATTTTGAGGAAAAATCTGGTAGTTTTTTAATAGTACCGGGAATACACTAGATATAGATGAGAAGAAATTAAGATAATTGTTTACAAAACTGTACTTCTGCTATACAGGTGGGAAAAAAATACAATTTTCACTGTGGTCAGAATTCCCCAGTCAAGAATTAAAGTTATACATCATTATCACTCTCTAAACGTAATGTTCAGCCCAATATCTGAACAAAATATCCTCAATCATCGTTAAATCTACAGTGGATCAGTGAGTAGACCTACCGTCATGCCGAAAGTAAAATTTTCTAGAAGTGCGAAGTTACGTAAGGGAATTTACAGAGTAGTATGTTAGTACAGATGAAAGGGTTCTATTCTGTAAATTACCTGAAATTAAAGCGACTTCAACAAAGCGATTTAAAATTTAATTTCCCAATGATGCAGTGAGTGCACGGAAGAAAATTATACTGTCTACGTGAAAGCGACACTACTAGATCAAATAAATGATGTATAATTGAGCATGTTTTGACACATAGTAAATTTAAATGTTTGGTTATATTTTCTCCTTTTTAGGTCATATTTACCCATTTTTAAGGTCGTATTTGCCTGCATATTTCTCTTCTTTTTTTTTTTTGGTCATATAGATCCGAACCCTACTTATGACGTATAAACGTATTAAGTCGTCTGGTGGCTCATTGACCAAGGGGTTTGACTGGAGATCGAAAGCTTCGAATCCCGGTCTCTGGTATTTCAAAAGGCCCTTAACCGACCTCCACCTCCAGCACAGCTTGCTGTGTAATGTGAAGTACGACGGAGTGCTTCCATGGTTTGGATTACTCGTTAAGCTGTCGGTCCTCTATACCGGTAGGATTACATGAGGCTCATTGCGCGGGGAATCGAAACGCTGTCACTTGGCTGCCGGAAAATAGTTCCTTATCTTCCTTCCGGACAACAATGCCATACGATAATTTGATTTTGACTTTCATGTATAAATTACGTTCTTTTAATACTGACGAATTTTATGAAATAACCTGTTCATATCCAGAACCATTCGAACAATCAGATTTTACAAAGTACCACAAATTCATAACACGGATCACCTAAAAATCTTGTATAAGTTTTCCAAGTAAAAGATCAGTTCATGGTTTTCTATTTGCCAACATATTCACGGCAGGATGTCTTTTATTAACGTTAGCACAATAAACGAACACTGCACCATAATTCCTTCATTACCTCCTTTCAGAACGAGACAATCTTCGAATTTTTTTATTATTATTTTTTTCTCCATTCAGGCTAAACTCTTGTTTGACGTAGAGGCCATTAGAGGCGGGTAATTTCTAACAGAACGAAGTGTAGTTACCCGAACGAAAGCGAAAAAAATTGGTTCGCTATGAACTGAGAGGCCTGGTTCAGCACACAAGTGCATATTTTAATTACGCATTCATATCTATGCCACTGTCATTCAAACTGTTACAGGCTCTGCCTAATCTAGTTACTATACCACATTTCAGTTAAGAATAATTTCTATCGTTCTGTCTCGTTGCATTTCGTTTCCGCAATCGTGTTAGTTTGAAACGTGGCTCTGAGATGACGTGGTTTGTGTTAAATAATTGGTTCTTAACATCACAGATATGTAATTTCATGTCTACTCGCAGCTATAAATATGCACTTCTTTTAATATATCGACTTGAATATTTTAGTGTTATAATTCTACCTTACAAATTAATTTCGATTGTGTTTGTTAACAAACAGTTTTCTCCTTTCACTTTCAAAATTTGTTTATATATTTGCTATCTTTTTTCTGCCTCTTTACGTCTGAATATAAAACAGAGCCGATTATAAGACTATTACTAGTAAACTGTACCAGTAAAATAAAAAGCATAACAACTTGACAATTAATAGACATACACAAACCACAAGTAGTTAAAGGTGGAGGGCGGGAGGAAGACGGTCAAATCCCGTCCCGCCATCCTGATCGTGGTTTTGAGGAATTAAATAATAATAATAAAAATTACTTGCCCTAGACATCAAAGTCACATCATATTTCAGTTAAAACAATGTATGAACTTTTAAGTAAAAATACAGTATT
Source organism: Vandiemenella viatica (assembly GCA_031002005.1). Taxonomy (NCBI): domain Eukaryota; kingdom Metazoa; phylum Arthropoda; class Insecta; order Orthoptera; family Morabidae; genus Vandiemenella; species Vandiemenella viatica. Next base: position 90,503,658 of record CM061914.1, read on the forward strand.
TACCGGACATAAGCAGGCGGTGTCCAAGGAAGGATACCGATTCTGGTGGGTGAAGGCTAAACAATCGTCGCTGGCAATCGCGAAGACGTACTGAACGTTCGAATCGCCCGCGCCGTGCGGATTTCCATAGTTTCCAGAAATTATTCAAGGCGAACGCAGGGATGGTTCCATCAAGAAGTCATCGCGAAGTTTCTTCCCGTTCTTCACCCCCAGATCTTTCCCGATTCTAATGATCTCGATGCCGATAAGTCGTAAATCCCTAAAAAAAATATTTTATTTTTAGAATCGAGAATCGAGAATTCTTACGATTTCGTGAAATCCGTTGTGTTGTTCGCAGCGGTATATCGGTGAATTATGTGAGATACCGACAGTTGCATTATCTTTTTTTTATTTAGCGCTTTACTGTTAATTGTTGTCTTTATCACAAGAGCCGGGAGGATTGGGAGTAACTTTTCGGCCATGGTCTTTTGAAGGAACCATCATGGTATTTGCATGGAATGGTTTTGGGAAACCGAAATCTGTCTGTCCGTGCTAGGAATCGAAGTCACGTCGTCCCGCATGCCGAAATTCCAACTCCAATAATAACATTATTTTTTTATTTTTTTTATTCCTTAATCAACAGTGGCGTTACAGAATATAGATTTCATTAAACTTATGTCTGTAAATTTTAACGCTCTTTCATTCTGACGATTTCATTTATATTTATATATAGTCTAATATCAGCATGCTGCAGAAACCTCACCAAATAAATTATACATTTCCTTTACCAAATCGCTTAGAAATTCTGGATGTTATTTCGGCGTGGTGTGATGTGTGGTAACTTACAATAAATTCTAAAAAGTGCAGGGCCATGTGCCTAACTGGCAAAAACAGAGTGCGTTTGTTGTGGAGTACAAAATAAACAGTTCAGCTATTGATATAACTGATTTCCTTAAGTATTTGAGCGTAACGGTACAAAGCATCGTGGAATGGGATCTGAACATATTTTCGTTCGTAGGTAGGGCTAATTCCAGAATGCGATTCATAAGTCTAATTTTAAAGAATTGCAATGCTCTAACAAATAATATAACATAAAAAGATTCGTACGTGCACAACTGAACTACAGTTTAGGATCCATTTCGTAGGTGGTTGATTGACAGTATAGATAATTTACGGAAAGGCGCCGCTGGATTCGTGACTGCTTGCCACAATCCTTACGAAAGCGCCACAGAATTGATAAGTAGATTGAGTTGGGGGTTGACAGACGACGTAGGTTTCCCTTGAACTTATTGGTAAACATGCGACCACTCTTTTTCATTAATGAGTGCAATGAAATATTTCATTCGGCAGCTCACTTGGGTTGCAATTATAAGGTTATAGAAATAATTTGCCATATTGATGCTTGTACGGATTCTATCTGCCCTGATGCCATTCGAATTTGAATACACAGAGCAGAAAACAGCTTTAGTGCAAAGCTCCCTCTGCCAGTCATAATTTTGTGAATTGCAGATTATATGAGGTATAGAAATTCGGTAGGACGGGGTCCAGTCATTTCAATTTTTCGCAATTTCACTAAATCATTCCAGGCGAATTCCGGGATGGTTCCGTGAAAAGACCATGACCGAATTCCTTCCAGTTCGTAGCCCCAAATCCTCTGTCACTTGTAGCGTAAAGCAACAAAAAATTAATAAACTTTTACCAATATTTCAATGTGATAGGTTCCGTTTAAATATTGCAGAAAAAAAACAAAAATACATGCGGCATCACGCTTCGCTGTTTCCGCATCTATTGGCGTCAAGTCTCTGGCAGTATCCATAAGTTAAGATTCTGCCTGAACGGGAATTACTGGGCCACTGCCTCACATGATTACAGAGGCGGAAAATAACAAAATGTGTAATTTAAGGAAATTTGGGCTACCACCAGTTTCTAAAGGCAAATTTCCCGAAACTGTTTTTAATAAATTTTTCATTACTACTTACAAGGGACACCTTTGACCTCAAACGCTCCGAACCGTACGGAAACAATCTTAAAATAACAAGCGATCATAAACAAAAACATTGGTGTGTGTCATTTCCATTCAAAACGTTGCATTCTACCTCAAGTAACATTCTAATAGAGAGAAACAAAGTAACAAGATATCAATACCATACGAAGAAAATCATACGTAATTCAATGACGTCAGTGTATCATTACATTTTCAATCAACAGTGTCAAAAGTACTTAATGTAGCGCAAAACACGCATATATAGCAGTACCACACAACTGATAGTTCATATATTAGTCCTCTAAGTGCAGATGCGGGATTTCGATTAAGCGGCTAAAGCGATGTGGAAGAGAACAATGTGCACACCTCACTAAAGCCATGTTATCACATTCCAAATCACTTTCGCATACACCCAGTCCAATATCAAAATACACACTAACTACATTTTCAAATGATGGTGTTGGTATGTCAATGTCATAACCTGGCTTTCGCCAAGCATATTCCAACATAGGCTTATACGTAGGTGCAGCAAATTGATTGTAAATCACAGAGCGAAGTTTCATGATGAAATAACTTGTGGTTTGGCTCATTGTAGTCTTACAAAATCAGTAATCCTTCTGACATAGAGCTTATATTCTGCATGGAAATGACATACCATTGTTTTGTTTATAATCGCTTGTTATCCTAATCATGTTTTCGTGCGGTTCCGAGCGTTAGAAGTAAAAGGTGTCCCTTGCCAGCAGGATTACCGGGTTAGATTAGATAAGGAGGAAAGGAACTGGACACCCTACCTGCAGTACCAGAGTAAGTACACCTCCTTCTGGAGGGTTAACTCAACCTTCGGTTTCAATAACAAGGTTCTTTTTTTTAGTATTGAAATTCTTTGTTACCTCGTTTCTACTGTTCAGAACCTCATCTATCAATAGATCATAAAGATATTCCAAAGTAGTTGTAACTGTCCAGTGGCGCTTCATTCCCGTCACAGGATGCTACCGGGAGTCTGAGATTGTTGAACACAGAGCTCCGCTGCAGATTTTCTCCCCTCGCCTCCACAAAGGGCCATAAATTATGAGAAGGAGGGGTGGGCGGGCTTGCCGAAAGTACACTCGGCGCACAACTGGTGCCCACCCGGAAGAAATAGGTGTCCACATTTACATCAGTAACGAGCGTACTGTGGCAGAGTGCGTTTTATACCTCGCCGTATAAAGTACTGCGAAGAGCCAGACCGCCTGCATAATATTACCACCGGTACCGCAGGAAAGAAGATTGAGGGAACAAATTCAACGAAATCATAGTTTTGTTATTAGAACTGTAATACGTAGTGATTCATGAAGAATTTTGTACACATCTGAAGAATGGAAAAGGCATAACATAGATTGTGTGATCGGAAGGTAGTATAGTATACCCGTAGAATGCAGGTATTCAATCCCTGAAATAGCTCAGACATTTGTTGAAGTTTTCTCTGTTGTTAAAAATATTAAAACACCGAGCTCTCCTGGTACTAATACTTTTATTTAGAACTTTGAAGTAATGCTTTAACATCTTTTACAAACTATTAATCAGATTTTTCTGTACACATTCCACCATCAAAATTGACTCTAGTTGTTTCATAGTCACAGTTCTACATTTGACTTTTTTGGGGTGGGGGTGAACGATAATGTTCGAACCTGAATTCGACTTTTTCAGCTTCTTACATGCAGTTCTTAACTTCGTGAATAAGGGCTGATCCAGTGAAACAGGCTTTTTATGTTAAAACGTTGCATGAATGTATGATTTGTGTCATACTACAGTTTGGGGTAACATGTCCTGCACGTAACTAAAAACTTGAAAAGTGTTACCAAGGAGTAGCATTTACATCTTACTTTATATCTCTGCCGCTCTCGTCTTTTTAATCTAAAATTTTTCGTTCGAAAACACGTTTCACTTATCACTTCGTTTGTTTTTCTGTCATTAATCTCTCGACTGGTTTAATGCAATCTTCAATCTCTTCCTATCTTCCCACCTCAACATGCCCGTTACAACCTACATCCTCGATCATCTGTTTCATATATTCTAATCTCTGTCTTCCTCTACCTTTTACTGTTACCCTACTAACAAGATTAACCAATCCCACATATCTTAAAATGTGACCAACATTTTCTCTCTTCTTTCAGTCAGACACTTCCACAAACTTCCTTCCTCGCCCACCATTTCAAAACAATGCATTTGGTTTTTTAACCCTCGAACAATTAACTTCATTCCCTATTTGATAGAACTGGACCACTTATTTTACATCCAAAGGTGAATAACTTTTCTTACTTTGCACATCTTAAATTTAGTTTTCTACGGAATGTGTCCTGTCTGAAGTCCGGTACCAAGCGTGGTGAGTGAGCGGTAATGGTCTGGCCTCGTATTCGGTAGGACGCGGGTTCGAATCCCCATCCCAGCCATCCAGATTTTGGTTTTCCAAAGTTTCATAATATCACTTCAGACGAGTGCCGAGATGGTTCTTTCAAAAATGCCGTGGCCGAATTCCTTCCTGTTCCTTACTCCCGTCATTCCTGAGTAAAATGATCACGATGTCGACAAGGCATAAAGCAGTAAACAAAATAAATATGAAGGTTATTGTGCCCAAGCCTAGCTCGAAAGATACCTATTTCTGGCACGGAATTTTTACGACCCCTTAAATTGTTCTTCACGTCCAACAAAACTTTTTTTTTTTTTTTAATGGCATTGGGCTACTGGGCCATCCAGCCATCTCAATATGATTTGTTGCTATCAAGTATTGACACAAGGACACTACAACACGGACAAGACATTCACAGACACAACACTAAACACCCATGCCCTTGGCCGGACTCGAACCGGTGACCTTCGGTACGCAGAGCTAGCACTCTAGCCCCTACGCTACCGAGGCCGGCCCAACAAAACTTATGCAGGACGCTCCGTGTTTCAGACTTCACGTAAGACTGTAAGTCCTCTTTTCCTAGTTAGGATTACAGGATTAGCTTACTGCATCTATGATAGAGGTACATTTCAGTGTAAAATGAAATTCTGCTACGCGTGCTGGCATACTGTCGGCCAACCATTCGACATCTCCGAACAATAATTTCACACCCATTTATACTTTTACCGAGCGCGCCTCTTTCGTGTTGCACGCAGCCACTTGGTGAGGTACACCACAAGTGGTGTTTGTGAGGGAGGCGACGGCAGAACAAAAGGATTATCACGAGTCGCAGCAGTAATTAAATATGTCAGACGCCTGCCGCGAGCACTGCAATGCCGCCGCGACACATCCAGACACCCGCGGAAACTGAACGGGGTACGAAGGGAAAACACCAAATGTCTCCTGCCAATCCGTATCTCTGGGTCGGCGGGTAGTAGAGCAGACACCAACACCCAACATGACGTCGAGGGCAGATCGGTGAATCCATTTTATTTTATGTTTAATTGAAACTTTTATTCTATCGCCTCAAATTTTTCCGTTCATCTATCGCATGTCGCATTACAGCCGGCCAGGCGCATGCGCGTAGGTATGACGTGACCTAGTGCGTAGGCCTCATGTCCATTAACACTCTCAAGGGGAGGTTTTCAGTAGAACGAACAAGTCTGGGAAATAGTACGTCACCTCTGGTTTCTCGCCCTGAAGTAGTGCTGCCTGGTGGAATCGGAGATCGAACTTCAAACTCATCGCATCTGATCACTCCGCCTTAACGTTCACGGCTAAATAGACATTACAAACTAACGGTCTTCCGTAAAAGTATAGCTCATTTACATACAATTTAAGCACTTTTTTTAATCCTCGATTTCTCTTAAACGGAGGCCCACCAGACAGAACTCCTTGAGGGCGAGAAACCAGAGGTGGCGTGCTATTTACCAGACTTGTTGGTTCTACGATTGCGATTTCCACACTGAAAACCTCTCCTAGTCAGTTGAGATCTGTCTGGCATCGACTACAGTTGATCTGAAGCAAGGTAATCGACAACTGACTGGTGCTTTCTAATCTTCTCTTCCGAAAACAGGAAGTGTTATTTCTTCGTCCATCTATCACATGTCGCATTACAGCCTGCCGCGGAGTGGGGAAAAAGTGAAAGGCGCTCGGCAGAGAAGCCAAGGCCAATATGGCGGCGCCCATAGCTCGCATCAGTTGACCCTTTAGCATTTACATTCTCACTTATTCGTGCGATTGTATTTATTATGTATTCCGTACTCTAATACATAGATTGAAATTAAAATTTATAGTTGGATATCTTGTTTACTATTGATTTCACATTATCATTCCCATTTTCCAATTATTAAGTTAAGATGAAGATCGCAATTTTAATACCCGAAATCGAATAATTTTCCGAAAATTTTCAGTTAATTGCTTAAAAATATTTCACTTGCTTCGTGGTTTCATAAAACCACACAGTTGGTTTTATTTGTGCTAATGACTTTACGCCTCGTTGACGTCGATGTTATCAGAGGCAGGGAAGGATGGAGGGGGGCAAGGAACGGGAAGGAATTCGGCCATGGCCTTTTAAAGGAAGCGTCGGGGCATTCGCCTGGAGTGATTTGGGAAAACCCAAATCTGGATGCCCGGACCGGGATTCGAACCGGCGTCCTCCCGAATACGAGCCCACAACGCTCGGTGCGGTGAATCCAACCAATTTTCAGTTTTCCGTGATTTACGAAAATTACTTTTGGCCAATCGAGGTATAGTTCATTAATATCTACTACAGCAAAGTACCAGCCGTTGCTGGGTATGAAGGTTCTGTTGTCTTATACCATTTGATCGGATTGTGGTAAACATTCTTCACCACTATCCACTTTGACCAATTTCCATACCGTTTTCGAGATATTCAATAAAACAGGAAAGTTACAATTGTAAATTTGTCTTAGGAAGGGCGAAGAATGAGAGCGGTTGCAGTTTTCTAAACCAAATGTAAAGATTATTTTTCCAGATATTTTAAAGGATACGTTTGTAAAGTTTCTTCGAGAGTGGATAGAAATTGTAGATTTGTGTGTCGTCACGCCAACTTTAAAACAATTTTTAAATAACGTATTTAAATTTCTCATTCGAGCAAGGAGTTTAGGGGTATGTGTTACTGTCTGTATTGAGGTAACTATTCCGGCATTCGATAGAAAGATTTCGAGAAATTTATAATGGGGAATTTAGTTCTCTCGTATAGCAGCACAGAACACTACCTCTCACTTAACAGCTGCCGTTTCAGTGAAGCGTCCTAACATATTAACCCTTACTATCCAATGGCACGAGAAATAAAGAGAAAAGAAAGACAGTCAGTTTAAAGTTTATCAACGCTCACAATGTCTTAATACATTTGGACAGACTATCCTATTCCACGAGTGCAGCGTTAATTGATGAAAAAAATCAGTTTTATTATCTTTGAGTTTTTAATTATATTTTGCCACCCGACGAACTAAGTTAGTTTTAAGCGTGCAGATATATAAAAAAAAAAACCTAAATAACTAATTGAAACAATGTTTCCATTGCTGTAGAAAATAGCCCCGGTGCATCAACAATTATCTGAGTAGCTTCCTGAGGAAGGCTGATGTAATTTCTTAGACAAGTTGAAAACAAGCTTTTATCCTCGAAACGCTAATTAGAAATGGGAGTTTTATTATCATTGGATAAGCCGACGTCTGCTCGAAGTAATTTTGTCAACAGCTCTTGACAGAACAAAAAGTTACGTCTAATTTCAACCTAGCTATGTCTTTCACTAATTACTTAAATAATGAGCACTCGTCTGATGTTATTAATATTTCAACGGAAATTACATCTCACTCAAGCACCTCTTGTGGTTGAAGCGGCCTCTGTCACAATACCTGTTATCCCATTTTTATTTTGTTTTTACTAACAAATAAAAATCAATAGAATTATTTTTTTCGCGCAGCATTAATGTTTGAAGATCTATTAGAAAATAATATAATAGAAAGCCGGGAAGTCAATCATTATGAAATCCCACAGAAAAATGTGAAGCTTTATGAAATTATTTAGTCTTCTCATGAAATGGCAATGCGATAGTATATAAAGCCTTTCAACTGATTATTATCTAAATTTAAAACCAATACAGTTAATGCATTTAATGTTGTCAGATGGCGACACATTTAGTAAATCAAGACAGTTAAAGTAAGCTAATATAAAATTTGAGAAAACTTTTTCGACGAAGACAGAGAAAATTCAAACTGTATTATTCATAAAATTTGCATATAAAACGTCAGATAATTTTCTTCCATAACAGTTGTAGCTACATAATTTACAAAGATTCAAAAGACATTTCTGGAAAAAAGAAAAATCAATTTACAGTTTTATTCAGTCACAAACATCGATGAGTTTTCCTTTCCTTATTCCTGTGTCACAAGATGTCCAAATCGTATAATCACATATAGACATGACGATCAGTACTACTATAAAGTAATCAAACAAATTTTACATCAGTCAAAATAATCAACAGAAATGTTTCGTAGAGAGCATTATGACAGATGATAATCAAAGAAATTATTTGCTGATAGTCAATATAGAAAGACAACTTCTCTGTTAAACCAGTCACCTGTAAACTTGTTTCTAGTTAATGGTATTCATATATCCTATAAAACAATTAAAAGAGCCAAAATGGACGAATTCCGTCGTATCTGATGAACCTATCTCGCATCCCGTACCATCTGATTACTTACTGGTTCACATCGCGTGTCTTTATGATTATTATTTTCTCCAAAACCATCAACGTGCAGTGATTTGGTAAACCATGGAAAACCGAAATCTGGATGTACGCTCACCCACCGGGAATTCGATAAAATAATTCAGTTCCATTAGTTCAGAGCGAACAGACAAGGTAAAAAATAAAACTGCACTCAAGGTATTAAATTACGGAATATACAGATTTACAATGCACAAATTTGCTCTTCTCACGCGCCTGAGAAAATATCGTTGGATGTGAAAACATGCGGAAAGGTTATCGTGCCTATATGGTAAGACATTCCTATCTACATCCAACTAATAAAAATAACAGACCAACACGTCCCATTTATCAGTTATCATGAAACAATACACAAACACGTTGATAACACTGCCCCTTACAAGTCAAACGGCCTTTAAAATAAAAAACCTAAGCGAAACGACATACACGTAAAGGAAACCTGTGTGGTTAACCTAGATCGCGAACACGGTATGACCGTTTAGCGTTTAACACGAGTTTAGCTGCTTTGACCCCCAGTAGTGTAAGAAATTTCCATCTTTCGGGACTTGCAAGATTTCTAATCGCCACATTGTATACCCGAGCGTTAAGATATATTTCAAACATCTTCACAGTGGATTTAAAGTGAGAGAATACCATAGGGTTGATGATAATTCGTCCGCCACATGGGAACGTTAAACATGGCTGTTCTGAAATGTCTATTGGAAGAGTTGGCCTGAATTGGTCGACATTTCGTTTCATCCTCTTCCTCCTTTAATCTTCAGGTACACATCATTTTCATTCACACATCAAGTGATATACAATCACATTGATACTCGCCCATACCGGATCATCGCATTTTGAGACAGTAACTTGTGAAAACATCTGTCATAACAACGAAAAATAATCAAATTACTAGATGACCAAGACGAAAATTTTACGAACGAAAATTGACGAATAGCAAGATTTGTGGTCTTAAAAGGATGAATGAAGCAATGGTTTATTTATCAACTGAATTAGGTACGTAACGGGACAAATATAGTTTTATGAAACAATTCGAAAAAACTTTTGGAGGTGTAAAACATACGTATGACACAAAACATTACTAAATAGAACATTACATTACAGAAAGAAAAAAATATTTGAAAAGCTTTTGTTGTAGAAAACACACACAGCTTACCGAAACCTCTGTGATATGTGGTAACGCGATCAGTCTTTATGGACGGCAGCGAAGCCTAGCGACTTGGCTCTGAACTATCTCATACGCGTGACCTTAATATTTAATACTTTTACCATTTATAAGTTGGCTTCCAATAAATTCCTTTCTTAATTTACCGAAGGGAACGTGTGAATTTTAAAAATGATACCTCATTTATCGAATTCGGCGGTTCGTCACAAAAAATAATAATAAATTAGAAATAATATATATGATATTAAATGGAACCCACCTACTGCAACATTTCAACCGAAATTTTGTGTCGCTGTAGTATTATCTCTGTATTCTCACACGTGGAAGTAATAGAGACTTAGATACCCTGTGAATGGCGCATTCGCGGCCGATTTTACGATTTGCTCGTCTGCGAGGTGTGTATATCTCTGTAAGGGGAATCCTGGGCGCGTGCAGACCCGCCCAGACGATCCTGGCCCCTTGCCACTCGTTAGGGGAGACACTAAATCTCTTTTATTGGCCCAGAAGGCGGCCGACCTGTGGCTGCCGCGTCCTCTCGCCTGCACAGCCGTTCCACGGGGGCACCTGTTTAGGACACTGTCCCACTGGAAAATTTAATTATCTCGTGTCACGTTTACTGCTTCCCACACGTCACACGTTATGCGCCCAGAATATTTACGAACGACGCCCGTCTTTCTCATTCGCCCTCTGTGAGATTTAACGATGCGAGGTCGGTGAGCGATAACGCTGTAGCCTCGCATTCGGGATGACGCGGGTTCGAATCCCCGTGCGGGCATTCTGATCTGGGTTTTCATGGTTTCCCCAAATCACTCCCGGAGAATACCGGGATGATTACTGTCTTGCTGGAAAATTTAATTACCTTATGCCACGTTTACAGCTTCCCACACGTCACTCGTTTTATGTGAACAGGATATTTACGAACAGTGCCCGTACTGATGTCTTTCTTATTCGCCTTCTGTGAAGTTTAACGATGGGGACTGAGCGTGGTTCGAATCCCCGTGCCGGCATTCTAATTTAAGTTTTCATAGTTTCCTCAAATCACTCCCGGAGATTGCCAGGATGGTTAATTTGTAAGGCCAAGGCCGAATTCCTTCTTGTTCCTTTCCCCCAGTCATTTTCCGCCTCTAATTTCCTCTACGTCGACGATGCGTAAAGCCATAAGCAATAATAATAATAATAATGGGAGAGAAACCTTTCTTATTAAACCATTTACAGTTACCAACTTCCATAATATGGTTTTCTATATTTTACTTCTTAGAATCACAAATTTCGAATATATGCAGTACTTTTTTTACACGTAAAAAAATAAAAATTCTGAATTTGGAATGGGACAATTTTGTTTGTAAATAAATGAAGTTATAAACACTATAACTGAAATAATTTAAAGTAAAAATGCACATAAAGCTTAAGAAGGCGTTTATGGAAACTGGCTAGAGACATATGCTCAATGGCAATTGTTATTATATTTCTGATATATACTAAAATACATTTTGGTGCCTAAAAAAACTACCACAGATTTTTTAAGCAACTATGTTTTGGTTTACCAAGAATTTTAGGCTAATAACGAACTGTATTAATGTTGAGTTAACAGAAAAAATCTTTTTTTTTTACCTACATTCTGTTTTCTACCAGAAACATTACATTACAAGGAACCAAGGTTTAGATTAACTGCAACATGATATTTAAAACTGGAAAACAAGGTCTTATATCAATGACAAATAGATTAAAAGCGGTAATAACAACATTCATCTTTAGTAATTAACAATAGGTTTCGATCTACACAATAAATGGAAGAAGCTATTTACCTCTGAATATCTCATATAAAGTTGAAAATGGGAAATACTGTGGTCTGATAGATAATAAGGCATCACATTTTGTAGGACCAATATAGAAATATTTCGGGAAACATTTGAATGGGATGATGTATGAAAAAATTTTTACAATATCACAACACGTGAATACTGCAGTAGTTTTTGCAGTGACCAGAATGTTTTGTTGCAAGGTTTTTTGGTTCTATATAGTTCATGGCTCCATGAATTATGAAAATAAATCGATTAAACAAGGCAATCATTACGTTATGTAATATGAAATGACAGTTTGGTCGCAATGTCTGCTACTCTGTGACGTCACAAGCAGTGTCTTCGTTGGTGGACTTACAATGGCCAGAGATATTATTTAAAAATTGAGGTTATGGACGTTATTTAATAAAAATTCGATTCAGTTCTGAGCAACTTTGAAGAAATGTACTGTATTTCGTTTAAATAGACACATTAATTACTAGTATTTACCCGATGCTTCGCACGCGCGAGTTTTGGCGTGTATAAAAATACCCATTTTTTGTTTTAGTACCAAATATTAACTTGAAGAAGCAAAAAATATTAATTTCATTTAAATATTTTCCTATCCTTTAGTTATTACCTTAGATTCGGTTTTCATACTTTAGTTCGCAAGTTTTTTTTGTTATTTTAACACAATATAATATATTAAAAACAAGAAATTAAAGCTACATGAAACATAATCGCTAACTATCCAATAAGGACGTATCAAGTATAAGTTAACATTTTGGTCAAAAATTTGGAACACACTTTCTGGAGATATAAAGTGAATATTAAAGATAAAAGAAATGTGCCTTACACATAAGGCAAAACAAAAGTTACCGTCTGCGGTAGTGTTGGCAGTACTCGTACAGTCAACGATCATTTTATAAAAAATACCTCTGGCGCCAACGATAGCATTTGCAATACCTAATCTTAAATCACTGGCAAATTTTCGTAATACGATATGTGTACGTTCCTATGCCGTGGGTAGTAACATGTATTTCTTGCTTATTATCTTTTATGAATCTACCCAAATTTCTGTCTTCATCATATCTCAAAACTGAAGTGGTTAGGTTGAAATGCGGCCTGGACTAGAAAAAAAAAACATGTCGCCAAAGCCATACATTAATATTTTGTTTCCGGGAATACACATCATCGCTGGTATGACAATCATTAAAACAACTTATTAATTATTAATAACAATTGAATTCCTCATGCCTCATGTTGTTACAAGAACATTCTGGTCCTAATCACAATCTGTACCGATATTGCCGCTTCAAAATCAAATGATGCAATTACACCTAAACACATGAAATGTATCGCTAAATACATTTTTGGCAATGACAAAATTGTTTATTTCAGCATTTAATGCACGCGTAGCATAAATTATAACAATTAATTTCATAATACAACTTCGAACTGCAAGAGGACTAAAACATGCGCAATAATACATTGACTGTATCGCAATGTCACGTTTACTATTCCTAGCGGTTGTGGTTAGTTTGAAATACGGCCTAGAACAGACAAAAAAAAGTCGCAAAAGGCACAAGGAACTATACACATAACTGATTTTTGACTTCTGATATCTCGAGAACTACCGGTAAGCGATATAACCCAAAATTTTACTCTTTTCTTTCGAATTGTCTCACGCTATTCACAATCAAATTTCGGCGACCCGGTGAATTGAAAACTCTTTACTATCTATACTAAGTACAAAATTATTTATCATATATATTACACTTCTGTTACTCTTATTGAAGAATGAAAATATTATGTAGTGATTTGAGTAATGAATTCCATATAATTACAGTTATCAAAAGAGATAATATAGGGAAATTATAACCAAAGACAACCATATACAATCCAGAGATATTCATCTATGGTCAAACTCATAATTTTTACAGTAAATTAAAAACCGATATTAGTAATGTTTATTGCGTCTGATTCAGGTATTCCATTTATCAACTACATTCAAGAAAACTGAAAACTAAATAATCGAAATCAAAATACTAAACAGAATTCTAAATTAAGTTGCGAGATATTTTTGCCAGTTTTTTTGTGCAAGTAGTGAACATTTCGATTACAGTGGGATCTATATCTCATAATTTTATCTCTAGAAATTATTTAATTATTTCGTCTGTAGTTCGGTACATATAAACCATTTGCTATTTTAATTGTGACCGTAAGCTCTAAAGATTTGAAAACACCACCCAAATTTCTGATGTAATTTTTGCGGGACTCCCGTTCAAATAATGAGACACACGCAGCCTGCTTACAGATTTATAATAGTATATAGATTAGTTGCTTTTTTTTTGTTTATTTTTATTCGTTCGATTCAGGTGTTGCTCGCTTTCCACAGATAATGCTGTTACAGTGAGCTAGGAAATATCTATCGCATTACCTTTTTAAGGTTATGAGCGTTATTTAATAATAGCTGTATTTAATTAAGCAACTGGGGGAAAATGAACTGTCAAAACATTGCGTTACACACGTCATTTTTGACAGGCTTAGAAACTAGACATTAAATAAAGCGCTACAAAGAGAATATACGAAAATAACATTTTTTTCCCTTTGTTTATTTTTACCTTCAAAAGAGTTCTCAACTTCTCCTCTCTCTCTCTCTGTCAGTTGAAATATTGGGCTTGTAGGCGTACCAGATATGAAATTAATCTACGTTCTTTACTTTACCCAAGTTCTGCAGTTTTGTTGACCGTTCAGTAATTCTGGTGCTGAGATATTGGCAATACTTCTGAAGTTTTTGAGCGGAATGAATATGTCTTGCAATAATCTCTTCGAACTGACATGAGGGTTATTGTTATTGTGTTTCTTTTGCTCGAACTTGGTTCAAAAATTTATTAGATTCTATAGATTTTGTACCAAAATATATGAAATCAACTTAGAATTTCTAATCATCTGTGATTTTTTCCCCAATATGCTTCCTGTAAAAAACTAGCAGATGAAAGAATTATGACTATAAATTGTTTTATGTAGCTTGCAATATATTTATTTGCCACTGTTTGAAAGCATAAAAATGTTTTTTCTCCTTTGGTGTTGGGGACTGTGGGCTATTTGGTGAAAAATACTTAAGTGTTTATATGTTTCGTTAGAAAAAAAAATCCCCTATTACGTACCATGACTTCCATTAAAATAAGAAAAATAACACAAGCCAAACATTTCAATATCGTTATTTTCCATCGCAACGAATAACACAGAAGCTGGGCAAAAGATTCTGGACATGCTTCTATATTCCTTGGTAGGTGCCAAGCGTCGTCAATTCAAGACTTTCACGAGACGTAATTACCCAATCTTCATGTACGGAAGCAAGAAACAAATAATAATAAAACTAATCTACCGTTCGTCTATGCATCATCAGTTGCTTTTGTCTAAGTTTTTCCTAATCTGAAATAAATTTAGCCATGATTATTAAACCTGTAATTCCATTTATTTCAAAATAAAGCTTTGAAGCTATCAACGAATGCTCTTCTTCCTCGCTACAAGTGATGAATACCCTTTCAGAAAACGTCACATCATTTTTCCTTAAAATGCTAGCATTCACTTTAAAGATGTTACTCTCGTTACCACTGTGGAACATTCGTCCTATCATTGACTACCTTAGTGTTACAACCGATCCAAGTATTAATTTCCCAATTTTTATTGAACGTGGCAACTGTCTTCTTCACAAGTTATCAAACTGATTTCGAACTGATTTCAAAATATTTTGAGTATATAATAAAAGTTATTTCTCATTCATTAATGAAACCTTGTTGCAGCCACCGTTTCTAGATATATCCAGCTTCCACTTTTTAATTTTTTATTATTATTTTTTTAAGAAAGTTGCCTCACTAAAGAGTTTTTCCCCAACATAATTTGATTCGGTGTTGTAAAAATATTTCTCGGGATACGTCGGTCTTGGGTATCTTCCTCTTCTATACCAAATCTTCTCATTGCTTTATTTACATTTTGGAGCCAGATAATCATAATACGTCCTCTTCTTCTCCTTCCTTCATCTTCCCATGTCTGAACAAGTTTTTTTATTATAGTATATTCCATTATTCTTACATGTTCAAATCATTCGAATCTTTTCTGTGCTTTATCTTCGTATAATTATTTTCTCAATTCCATCTGTAGGCCTACTTGCTCTTTTCTTGGAATTCTTGCTGATATTCTTCATAAATTCATATCTAATGCTTAATTTGTTTTTGATTAAGTGTCCAGGTTTCTGATACATATAAGGGTGTACTCCCTAATAAGAACTTAGATAAGTCTTTTTGCTCTATTCATAACATTCCTGCTCCATAAAATTGAATTGAGCATTCCAATGTTTATTATTTCTTTGACTATTATTAACTGCAGGTCTTTCAGTGTCGCAGTCCCCAGACTCCTGCATAAATTAGCATTGTTTGGGCAATAAATTTCCACATTATTTCCTTTTGTTCAGTTTTAATATCACCAAGTCTTCTACCATTTATTTAGCCACTATTTGGAGAAATACTACTCCATTTAAGCAAATTTTTGATTGAAGGGCTTATCGTTCATCGGACCGTTGTAGGAAAGAGAAAGTACATTATTCACCCGCCAGTGTGAGGCAGCGAAGCAGGTGTACATCCACATGGTAGATCCGCTAGGATTAAATGCGGTTGCCAGAAAATTTTGAATCTAGAATTCACCCAGTTCCCGAAGTTTTGATGGTAAAAGGCTCGTGCAGTCACAGACAAGGGTCAAATATGATGTGGAAATTATACGGTAGCAAGAAGTCAGTTGGGTAAGGCAATCTCAAAATTATGACAAGTGGACGTGTATGAGATTCAACAATAATTTACCATTCATGAAGCAGTGAATCTTGAGCCAACGGTCAGTATGTTACCGAAATGACGGAATGGTTCGGCGAGGTAGTTCCTACAGCCTCAATCCGAAGCGTACATGTTGAGGAAATTTCTCTGTGATACAAGATTCTATACTGATTCTATAGTTTGTTGATTTTTGTATAGGGAGGGTGCATAAACCACGTAGCTTCATTTTGGCCTCCTGTGAACCCCCCCTCCTCCCCACGTAGCCCTACGTGGCTTTTGCCACTACCCCTTGCCCCCCCCCCCCCCCTTACGTAGCATGTAGCTTTTTTCTCCTTTTGATTCCAGACGACATTTTGTACTGTTTTCTCTTGTCAGACTTTTGTAAATTATATACGGAGATAATTAACTGAGGGAAATAAATATTCACATGCTGTTGTGAGTTTTGTTCCTCATTTTAACTATGAAAAATGTTATGATAGGAAGGCTTCGTGGCCTGGCTTAACCCCCCTCTACGTAGCCCAGCGTAGCCTTCCAGCCAATCCCTCCCCCCCCCCCTGGACCGAACCACGTAGTTTGTGCACAGTCCCATAAGAGTTCTGTGACATCAGGTTTTGGAAAATTATCAAAAGGATAAGTTTATCCAAATCTTTATCAATCAATGTTTATCTTAATTATCCACTGATACTCGTCACCCTATCCACCGCCGGTAATCGTTTGTAGACAGAAACTAACCTGAAATGGTGACTCAGGCCAATATATAAGGCGATTCACGTAGGAAACGCGATAGGATTTTGATTTCTATCGCATCTTCTCCAATTGCCTCGTATTCGTGCAGCAAAGGGAGAATTACATTCCAAGTACAATATTTCTGTTATGTCAGGTCTCAACAAATTGACGTTATTGCACCGGGACAACCCAGATAACAGTGACAACGACCGCAGAAATCTACGCAATTACAATACTTTTCTCGTTTTATGCGAACACTAGAACTGTAAATGTTTTCGAAGGACTTTCGTTTTTGATATATCTGAGTTTTTGGCTACTTCTCAATTCTTCGTACGCCCTATTTCTTTAGAGGGGGTGGGTTGCCCCCGGGAGCGAACTAATCACGAACTTTCTAATTTCTTTCTTACTGGTGGTCTACTGAAAGTCAGAAACTTTCAGGACTTTTTCTTCCTCTTGTGGAGAGACAAATCAACAGCCATAAAAGAAAGTCTATAAGTTTTCCCAGAGACCTTGGATTTCCATTACTGTCTGTGGAAACTTTATATATACTTCATTTACTGCTTTCGTATTCAGTGGATTATATAAGAGTTTGAACAATTATCACCTTCAACTTATTGAGCTATCGGGCCATAATTTCAATCTTTGACCCTTAGTGATTAGGGTTTAAGGCACAGATATCTGTCAAAGGATAGTAATGATGCAAAGAATTGATATGTGCAGTTCATCAAAGGAAATTTAACTCGAATCTAAGAATATCGCATTTGGAAAAGTTCGTCACACAGAATTTCGAAAACGTAGCAACAGTGTAGATCTGGAAGCAGAAATTTTGATTAGTACTGAAGAATACGATCCCAGTGTAATTACTTTGCTCCGCGCCAAAGCGATTGTCAAAGATAATATAATTCCACGTGACAGAAAACGCAGTAAACGAAAAGACATTATAAAATGACGTTTCTCGTATCAAAACTCTTATACCATGAATGTGATTGATACATGAATATTATCAACCTACCCGTATAAATGGTGCTGTTTTCCCTGCGATATCAATTGTGATTTTACTTAAATTGAAGAAGAAATCTTTTTTAAAAAGCATATCATTCATTACTGATAAATAAATACTTCCAAAGCAGTTTAATTTTTGTTCATTTATATGTTTTACGAACACTTCTTTTATAAAAGTATCTTCATTGGTTACTCCTGTTAATTGTGTATACATGTCATGATGTGGTTTCATTATTACATTTTTACATTGAAATTATGATATACATTATGAATTATTTACATTTTCTTTAACATTGCTTTACTTACATTCTGGTCTCTGAATCGATGATTTTTGCTTCATTTTCTGCTTGTTTATTTCACAAGTGCAGTTTAGTTGTGAAACAACAAGTAGAAAATGACTTGCTACTCGCAAAGGAAGCAACAATCATTGATGCTAAGAACCGAATGTATTTTTTTTTAAAAGTAAGTAGGTCATAAGTTATATCATAACTTCAATGTACAACATGTAATAATATAACCACATTATAACATGTTTAGACCTACACATTTAAAAAGAGAAACTACTGAAAATCCTTCTATAAAAGAACTGAAATGCTTTCGGAAAACAAATAAACAAACAAAAACTCAGCTGCTTTGGCAGTATTATTTATTTATCAATAATAGCCTACCAGTATCTCGCCTTCTGAAGGATGCGGTTTCGAATCCCCGTTCGGCCATTCAGGTTTGGGTTTTCCATGGTTTCCCCATATCACTCCAGGCGAATACTGGCATGATTCCTCAAAAGGCCATGGCGGAATTACTTCTAGTTCTTTGCCCCCATTCATTTCTCGTCTCTAATGACCTCGACGTCGGCAAAGCGCAAAGCCATTAGGGGGCGTCCCTTAATTACGTGATGTGAATAGGGGGGGTCCGGCAAAATAAACCTCACCAAAGGGGAGGGGGGGGAAACGGAACTTTCACGTGAGGTTTTTTAAAAATAAAAAGTCTACAAATGACGCGAAAGTCGACTTTAGGGGGGGGGGGGTATAACCGTCCTTGGAAGCATGAGACCTAAAAAAAGATGTCAAAAGGTTACGAGGTCGATTAGTAGGGAGGGGGGGTCTTCGTCAAAATCTCATGTCATTTTAGAGGGGGGGGGAGTCCGACCAGATGTCACAAAGTCTCACCACAAGGGAGGGGGGGTCCGGAATTCCTGAAATCACCTCACGTAATTAATGGACGCCCCTAAACGAAAAAAAGAACAACTCTTCAAAAAACGACATATCTTTCATTCTAATCAAGTCAGCTTGTAGGTACATAGCAAACAATACCCCCGGTACCTTAAACTCTCTGTCTACTGTCGAGCTGTGTGACGAAGCGCAGCTTTCTGTATTACCGGCGGAAACATCCAGCCTGATATACGGTTTCCGCCAAGGACTCTGTGCGTCGCCGATCCAATTTGGAGCGGCGAATCCTGCGACCGTCCTAACAAGCCCTCTCACAGGTTGTTCTCCGAGAACCGAGTCCAGGAAACGCTTTTACGGCTGTTTTACACGCTCAACTTAATCAAACGGAAGTTATGGCTCTGCCGGAAGTGCTTGTTAGCTGCCAGCTGGGCGGTGAACTCGGTCGCAGATACGAACCTTTTGCCAGTTCCTCGAGCTGTGATCCTCTAAGATAGCTCTATCTGCCTCCGGAGTTATCTTGATAGATGCGTCTTTTTCGCTACTGCCTTATTGGCTTCATTTAAAGTCCCGTAACATTCGTTAGCATCACTTCCATTGGGCGATTTTGTGATATGAACCTGAAGACATTATAGGGTGTAGTCAGATTATGTATGACCTTCCTTGAATACCAGCTGAACTGGTATACTGAGCGAGGTGGTTGAGCGGTAACGCTCTGGCTTCGCATTCGGGAGGACACGGGTTCGAATAGCCGTCCGGGCATCTACATTTTTGTTTTTGACGGTTTCCCCAAATCACTCCAGGCGATTGTTGGGATGTTTCCTTTAAGGAAAGGCAATGGTTGAATTCATTCCCGTTCCATGCCCTCCGTCTTTTCCCGCCTTTAATGACCCCAGCGTCGACGAGATATGAAGTCATTAAATAAAAAAAAGGATTTGTGTAGTTAAGCGTAATATCACTTTGTACAGCACAACTGTTTTCAAAACTATCGTCTGGGAGATAAACCAAATTATTATCTTACTCGAAGATCATAGTCGATCTCCCATGTTGAATGTTGGCAGTACTTTTGGTTATTCTTTATTTTTATTTTTTTAACATCTCGTTGACGTCAATAAAGACACGAAATATTAGGGACATGTAACGGAAAGAAATACGGCTATAGTCTTTTGAAGGATCAATATCACCATTTGTCGAAATCATGGAAAACTAAAATCGGGATAGCCCTTCACGAAATCGAATCTGAACCATCCCGTATGTGAGAGCAAAGTGATACTGCACACTCATTTCGCTCCATCGTCTTCATGTTATAGTATCGTGAAGGTTGTTCCACATCCCTATAGGTACAGCGTTCAGCTGTGCTGCTAATTAACTAATGGTAATTGCAAGCAATACGAATGAAATGTGAGACGTCTTGGGTATGAAAAAGATGATCACGTAATTTTGCTTAAAAAAAAAACAAAAAAAAAAAACCACATTAATCAGCAAATCATCAGGTTATTGTTGCAGAAGGAATGTATGATCCATCATTGTTCGCAGACGGTAAGTTTATGGAACAATGTAGCAGATTGATAATCACTGATGTGAAAATTTTCTGGTAAATATTAATAAAAGTGAATAAATGGTAGTAAGATGTGAATTTGAGTATCATCTGACTCTGTGCATTACGACCAGTGTAACTTTTAAATATCAAGTAATCACGTTCATGACTAACGTTGCAGACGAAAGAAATATTTCGAATAATGTAAATACGTTGAGGTCATTGTGGTATCTCTGGTATAATTTCGGTTCTCTGGAGTAAAAATAAAAGTAAAAATATTGAAAGATATTTTAAAAAATCTCTCCTTGAATGTTGCGTCACCTATGAATCAGAGATAACATAAGATAGTCAAAGAGTCCTACTGCACAAGATGTTGTGGACTGACACTAGAAGGTCGTATGAGAAATTTAAGATAGTGAATGGATGTTTTATTTATTTATTTTGATTGGGATTTACGTTTCGTCATGATCAAGGTCATTACAGGTGGTAGAGTTTTGGGGAAAGGAATGAGCAGGTTTTCGGCCATGGCCTTTAGAAGGAATGATTCACACATTCATCTGTAATGATTTCAAGGAAACACAGAAAACCGAAATTTGGATGACCATCCTCCCGAAAGCCCCGCTCGAATCGATGCAGAAAGTCAGAGAAAATTACTAAGTTGGCACGGTCAATAATAGAACATTGAAGACTGCTTAGAAAAATATTTGAATGTACTGCAACTATAAGAAGGAGGAAGATGGCGAATGTGATTGAGAGATTGAATAAAAGCAGCCTGCAACACGTCACCAATAAAAAGTAAACAATAAAAACAGGGTACGCTGTAGATACCTCGACGAGAGGTGAAACGCCTCCGTGAAGTAAATAATATCCAACATCAGTTGTATTGGCGTATTTATTAATTAGTTTAACAAACAACTGTGGAAGAAATGCCTTACAATAATCACATAATAAAAAATGCTTTTACGAAGTTTCAAATTAACTTGTAACCTGCAATGACTAACATATATGATGAGGAGGATTTTATGTTTATTTTTTAACTAGGACTTTACGACTGCACGACAGAGAGGTCATGAAAGCCCTAATATGGCTATTTACTAGATGAAACAAGGAAACTGGAGTTCACCATTTTATTAAGGAAACAGACTGGTAATTCTGGATGTCCAATAAAAACGAAATTTGGATAGTTATACCGGAAAACTGGGCCCTAATAAATCCAGACACTGCTCAAGAAAAGTAACAGTTAAATAATAATCATTGCTTTTTTCAGTCACTGTCCAGTGTATTTAGACTGTTTTAAGGGTCAAGATATAAAGTTAATAGAATAAAGAAAGATGTGCTACTGCATTGCATGCAATGAGTCGTATTAATACGTAGAATTCTTACGCATTTGATTAACATGAAAGGTATTACTGTAAATATTCAGCTTCTAGTAGGTATAGTTATTCACCAAAATACTCCAAATTACCGTGCTAGGTAGAAACATAGCAAAACTCATAACGAAGCAGAAAATACAAATGTGAAACATGGAAGCAACAGCTGCTAATGTACCTGTAACAGCGACAAATTATGTAATATTGTTCGTACGATGTAAAGGGCTTTCTGCCAGACAGTTTAAAATGATACTTATTTCAGTGTCAGGATATTAATTAACTTGAAAGTCACGTAGACAGAGATGTATTCTGACCTAGGGCGCTAATGACCATGACCTCGAAGCGCCAGAAAGCCCAAACAACATCTTTTGAGCCTGGTACTGCGTCACTAGAATGTGTTTAGAGTGATCAACCTATCAAAATTTTCTTTTCTATACATATCCATTCTGAAGAGACAGTCTACAATGAATGCTTAAAATAATCGGTTTCTTTTGCAGCTTAAAAAACTTATATCGAGCACTAGCTTGATACGTGTTTGTTAGTTGGTTGTAAATTTGTCATTCATTTATTTTCATCTGAGCTGGTGTATGGAGGTACTCATGCCCGTGTAGACACGTGCAGCGCCGGTGTTTCTACGAGTCGTTCTGTTGTACGAGGCGCCTCCTTAGTGTGAGAAGGAAGCCCGCAAGCGTGCGGTGGCTCCATTGAGCCCGGGCTGTGTTTACATCACGTGTCGCCTGGGAGTAGACACTGACCCACTTGCTGCCACGCCTGCCAACACAACCACAGCCAGCCTGCGAGTATAAACAAGGCGCAACTTGGCTTTCCCGCAGGGACACGTTTTGTTATTTTTGGTTGAATTCTGAAAAAAATATTCACTATGCAGCTCTTCTAGGCTCAAATTTTACAGGCGCTTGTCAATTATATATTTTCGGACGCTTTAATTTAATTTAATTGCGATGGAACGCACGTCCCGGTGGCAATTTACCTAAACACCCATTTTCCCCATTTTTCATGTACCCGCTTACTTATGCCCTCTACAGATTTATTCTTTAAATTCTTTTAGCCTTTTTGGTAAATTACTCATCTTTCTTGGTAATTTATTCCAATCGCTGACCCCCTTACATACGAAAGAAATTCTTCCCACATTCTTATGCCTGAAATCGAGTACCAGCGCCTGGTCATGGTTATTATTTTCCTTAATTCTTTACGTGTTCTTTAAAGGAAATTATTTTCTTATTTTAGCGCTCTTGAAGCCGTTGTGACTGTGTTAGACGTAATATTTCTTAGAATTCGACGAATAGACTAGTAATAAATTGATTCGTTCAAAGACAATTACACAGATTTTAGTTAGATTTGCTTATTTCTTAATTCAGTGCTTTTCCCACATAAGTTCCGTTAATTTTTATACGGAAATCTTCAACAATCACCTAGCGGTGAGTGGCAACGCTCTGGCCTTGCATTCGGGAGACCCTGGTTCGAATCCCATGTCTAGTTATTCAGATTTGAGTTTTCCATGGTTTCCCAGATGCCGGAATGGTTACTTCAAAATATCGTGGCCGAATTCCTTTCCGTTTCTTGCTCCCTATTCTTGTAGTGAAGGCTTTAAGAAAATCTCGGCACTGTCATCAGTTAAGATTAACACCGAATTAGATTGACGTTTGTCGTATCCTAACCATTTGCTGATCCCGATGACAGTGCTGTTGATGAGTCGTGAGGCTACAATAACAACAATAAAACATCGGACCGTTCACTTATTGTATAATGTAGGTTAGTGCTGTAGAATTCTTTTTAAATACGCCGTTGCTGCGTATATTATATGATACCTCGTCACTAATATAATATGCTGGGAAAATCTGTTAACGTTCTCACAGTCTAGATTCCATAATTAGAATCTAGATGTTAATTACTAACTGTGATGGTCTATTATTTAATCAGTGATTGATGTATAGTTGGCAAAAAAGAGGAATAGTCTGGATACAACAGGGTTTTGTTGGAAAATCCGATAGCTTTTTTTGTTTTGTTTATAAATATACGTATATAATTTTAACTTCTGTTTTTTTGTTAAATTAAATTACAGTCACAGTCGCTAATTACTGCTCACGGTGTTGTCTTTAAACATCTCATTTTTACTCATTTAAAGCTGATACTGCTGGCTAGTTGGTTTTTATCTGTAATTCGATAGGTAGCTTTTCGTTGTAATAGGACTCGATTACCTGGTGTCTTGCATATAGTATCTACTGAACAATCTAACCATTCATTAAAAAACTGAAAATTTCTTTGATTTACGTTAGGTGTAGCATTCACACTCTCTGATAACATTGCTGCAGAATGTGATCAGAATAAATTGTTATGATTTCTGTTTCACTTTCTACTCCGAGTGCAAAATATATAAACTGCTTTGAACCTAATGTTCTTTAGCACATAGTTCTATGGTTCGAGCAAAGCTTGCAGTATTATTCGTGGGATACAGCGATCTGGTGGCTCAGTGCTTAAGGTGTCTGACTAGTGATCGAAACATCCCCGGTTCGAATCCCTGTCTCGGCGGGGAATTTTCAAAGGCCCTAACCCGACCTTCACCTCTGGCACAGCTTGCTGTGTAATGTGAAGTACACCAGAACCCTTCCGTGGTTCGGATTCCAAGTTAAATCGTAAGTCCCCTGTATCCGGTAGGATTGCCGGGTTAGGTTAAGGCGGCTACGACAGGTGCGGAATGCGCAGCCCATAGAGACCCTGTCACCAGGTCATTAAGACTACACGGAATTATTATTATAGTATTAATCCTTACACAAATCATTGGTTTATGAGAACTGTGCATACATTAATAGTCCAAGTGAACAGGCAACAAAAATTTGTTAATTAGAGAAAAGGTGAACTAAACCTACCTCCGAGCTCAGTTATTTGAAAAATTTTCCAATGCAGCTCAATGGGCACAGAGCATACGAACTGAACGGTTGAAATCACCGGTGGCAACATGTCAGCTCCCTGTATCAGGTAAATCGGCGTACGTTTGGTTTATGGGCAAGTTTTTTTTTGTAATGAAATGGCGAGTTGAAAACCATGTAGATCCTCTTTACAGATAACGAGAACAGGAAATTTTTTTTTTTTTTTTTTTGTGCTGTTGTTAACATCAGTTTTCGAAACATGACCCATCAAGCCTCTACCACCCGAAAGAATTTAGTTGCGGCTGCGAGTCAGTCATAGAATTGGGATGTTGATCTGAAACGTTTTCGTTATCAACCATAGATATAGTATAATAACACTTCGAATGTTGTTATAATAAATGAATTAAAGTAACGTTAAGAAACTTGTTGTAGCCTGCCTCGGTTGCTTAGGGGCTAGAGTACTGGCCCCGCGTGCCGAAGGTCGCCGGTTCGAGTCCGGCGGAGGGCATGGGTGTTTAAATGTTGTGTGTAAAACACGTGTCATAACAGCATATTATAATGTACGGGATAAAACCCTATTCAACAAGGCTATTCTGCGAGCCGCTTTCAATGATCAGCAAAGGAAAAGTAAAGCTGCAATTCACTCAAATTGCGAGACAGTGTCTCCTTCACCTGGCTTACTACTCGGCGTTAATGCCCTCAACGTTATCCCTTGCATACTATTTTTCAGTGATGGGATTATGTGAGATGCCGATATGGTTGTGTTTGAGTCTCCCGGTCTCTTTGGCAGCGCGTAACGACAGGAGTATCTCTCCCAATCTTATCGCACTCCACCCCTTCCTGTTGGGGAAGCAAAGCCTCAAAAGCACGTCCTCCACGTGCCTCCACTTACAACGTACTGGGGAGAGCAGTTTGGTCCACAAATCTGTTTGCTTTCTGTATTTACTGCTGTGATGGAGATAACACATATCAATGCATAAAACGAGCCATAATATAGGACTCACAGGAATAATAACCATACCCGAAACGAGACATAATTTAGTTATATTACTTGCTCAAAATAAGAGTACTTCCGTGAGATTTTCATGCTTCGCTGACCATTTTTCTTTATCTCCCAATCGGGAGAAGCAATCTGACAATCCTGTCATCCATGGTAATTTTCCGGATAATTTCTTAAAAAGGCCATTACAGGCGGTCATTATATGGGGTTAATGGACTGGCAGGAACTCAGCTGTGGCCTTTAGAAAGAACCATCACGGCATTCACCTGGTGTGATTGCTGGAAACAATAGGAAACCTAAACCTGGATGGCAGACGAGGATTTGAACCCGCGTCCTTCAGAATGCGAGGCCCGAGTTATAGTGCTCTACAGCCGGGCTTGGTGAAAGAGCTTATGGAGACAGAGATGGTCAATCGGTTACGGTATATGAGATTGGACGCCGTGTGGTCAGCAAGAAGTTACACTCGTTTTATCTGCCGAGCAGATTATGAAACCGTTAGTACGCTACTCGAAGGTTGCTTAGATGTTCCAGAAAGATGATGTATTAACTTACTGATAGGCAGAGGTAGCATGGAAAGCTCCTTTCCTCCGGGACCTCTAGTTTAAACTGAATTGTAACTATGGAAAGTTCCTCGTTCACATTACATCCACAAAGCATGCTTTTTGTCAGGTGTGTGGATAAAGTTAAGCGTCTGTACAACCCTCAGTCAATTGCGAGGATTTGAACCAAGGACCTTTCGATTGCCAGGCCGCTAGAGACTCAGGGATTGGAATGAGTTACCCAGGGAAATGATGAATAACTTACCGAAAACGTTAAAAGAATTTCAAATTAAAATTTGTAGAGGGCAAATGTAGGTGGGTACAGGACAGGGGGAAGTTGGGTGTGTAGGGAAATTGCGTGTGCTCCATGCAATTAAATTAAATTATTATTATAGAGGTTCGTACCATCTACCAATCTTACAGAATGGCTCAACTAAAAAAGTAAACTATTTTGATAATCTTGCGAAATCCATAGGAAATTCCTAGGACCAGTAAAGAGAAAATATGGTATCTCGTAGAAGAGCAAAAATGAATATCTATATAGGTATGCAGAGAAAATTACAGACGCAATGCACAAGAGAAGGGTGAAATTTTATGGAGACCTTATGAGAAAAAGAGAGAGTGGGTTGACAAAAAACCTTTTCAAGTACATCACTAAGAATTGAAGAGTGTTTTAAACTAAAACTGATACATTCAAGGGGTTCCAGAAATAATGCACAAAGGCCAAGACCATCTGGTCTGAAGAAAGGAGTAGGAGCCTCAGTGAAAGAAGGAAAATATTCTAGGAGGAGAAGAAAAGTTGAAACAGTAAACCAGTTGTTTCCCCTGCTCCGAAGTAAACCAAAATCGAAAGAAGAATCTGATGAAAGTACTATGGGCCCGGGCACAGATCTATGGTTACCAATTCTTTTTCCTCGCGTGTCTAACTATGCTAATTATGTGTGCGTTGACGCCTATGACGACTGTTTTGGAGTGCACTGTGTTGCGTTTGTGAGGGTGAAGTAATGTGGAGTATGAAATTCGTTTCAGGCCTAGCGGGCCAACTTTTTCGAGTGAAAGAGCAGCCACCAAGATTTACATCCCCATCCCATTCACGAATCGTCATATTAAGTGTCGCATGCCTTCAGCCCATATGCACTACGCATATATAAGAGTGGAAGCTTTCTCGGCGTTGTATATTGTTGAAATTTTCTCGGAAACTATGCGAGTGAGACCGTTTGTATAGCACTATGTTTCGGCGGTCATATACTCTGCCGCCATTGTCAAGTGGCTCATAAGACCACCGAAACGTGTTACACAAACGTACTTACTCGGTTTATTTCCCCGGGAAAAATTTATCCATTACGGATATGTTTTGCGACTTAGCCAAGGAGTCTGTAATACTATCCGGTATCCAAAATTGGGAACCGTGAAAGAATGCTTGAATCAAACCATGGTATCTCCTATCTATCTATATACCGTATATATATATATATATATATATATATATATAAATAAAATTGCTGGAATTCCTTAAAAAGTTGTATGTACGCAGATATTGAAACTTTTCTTTCAAATTGTCTTGTAGAACAACTCATGACGTAGGTTTGTTTCAACGAATCAGGTAATTGCATTTAATACTTTTATTTTATTTTCGTAAAGACTGTGCCACAGAACTCTTCCGTCTTTATAATGTCAAATTCACTTTGCAGAATAAGAGCTACTTTCTTTTGGCAACCAACACTGTCTTAAGTACTCTATTAACTATTGGTGTAGTGTCTCACTGACTGTGCGTAGCTCTGCTTAGTGGCCTTATCTCGCTACATACGCCCTTAGACGGTTATATATATGTATACATATGCTACGCTCAAAGACCGAAGAAAACGCTTTCTGGTTGCTTTAAAACGGCCACAATACGTTTCTCGCTTTATGGCACTTAAAAAACAGCCATAACGCGTTCTGGCTAACTCAAAAAGACCACAACGCGAAATTTGCATCTGGTCCAGGTCGCAATCTCCAATTTTCCACACATGACAACTCACTTTTTTTTCTTTTTTTAAGCCTTCTAACGCGACGGAGAAGAATCATATATATTAAATGCAGGCTGGATCGATTCGTCGTGAACGCAAATAGTTAGATACTGATATGCACAACATGTTGTGGCCGTTGTAAAGAAACCAAAACTCATTACGGTCGGTTTTTTTTGTTTTTTTTGCTCAATGATCGTTTTCTGTCTCTGCGTAACTTAATATTTATTATACGAGCCGCCGAAAACACCGTTGACGCATTCGCGGCACCTATCTGTATTGTTGTTAACCGACTATGTGTTTGTCATTGACTACACAATTATCTATGTCACTACTAAACTGTCTCAGTCACTTCATCTCAAACTAAATCATTGTCTGACATTAGTCGCAAAGAATTGCTTCCGCATATCGCGGTCTTTCTACTACTGCCACATTCTATAATTTCAGAGCTATACTGTCCTTGTGTTTCCTTATTGTATTAGCGACCCATGGCACTACACTGAGTCTACAAAGTCAAGCAGCCCCTCGCTATGAGGAAATCCTACACCCCTGCATTTACAAGGTGTGACATCCGGCTTTATCCCGACTCGCTTGGGAAAAAACAAAACAGCTGTTGTTATACTCCGTGCCTCTGAGCCAAGCAGTTCAAAAATAAGATACAAACTAACTGTACTAAATGTCTACTTCAAAGACTGTGCATTGGTGTAAGCTGTATTGTTGGGGTTTAAGTCAGGATCTTATGAGGATTTAATATAATTTGCGATAGTTGCAGCGTAAGCAGGGAAGAGGTTTACTGTAGATTGAAAGGTAGGAAAATCGATTCACTGAAAAGTAGAACGGTAAAGTCCTGTTCCGAGGGAACAGAATAGAACCGAGCGATTCTAATTCAAAATTCCTTAATGTGTAACGATATTATATAGCGAATAGGAATGACTTCTTTAGTACATGGACACGTTTCCGTTGGGACAAAGACCACTTTCACCTAACCTAATCACTCATATCTACACCATTTAACACCTGTAAACGGACCGCTTGTCTGTTTGTCCCTTTATCCAGGCATCACACAAATCTATGGAACCAATTCAGATGGGGTTTTTACAATTTTAAAACTTATAGCCTAGCTTAAAATCTGCTGCATATCTTATGACTCCATGTGACCGAGAAATGGAGCAAGAAATAGTAACTCGTTCGTAGAAACATGTTAGCACCACAGATCACTCTCTATCTCAAATGAACACTTCATTAAGAGATTCCTTCCAAAGATCACGCTACAACACAGATAAACACTCCATCCTTTGGATTCTTTTAGTTTTTTTTTTTTTTTTTTTTTTTTTTTTTTTTTTTTTTTTTTTTTTACTGTTTACCTTTAGTTATTTATTTCTTCAGTTTTTTAAAAAGAAAAAATATATATATATATATATGGTACATAAGAATTCAAGGAAAATGTTAATCAAACCACTAGATCAAAGAAAATATGGAGTTAAATTTGCGGTAAAGATTTCAAAGATACTACACTGCAAACGTTTATTCTTTGCTACTAGAAGAAAAACATTACTACGCGAGTGAAGCAAATAGAGAATGTTTTTGAAACAATTCTGCAAAGTACATTAGTTCCAATCAAGTTTCTCTCATGCATTTTCAGAAATGCTGCATTTAATCATTGGTAATAGAGGAGTAGTTGGCAGTTCGGAGTGATTGAAGGCACCGCAATGTATACGGCGACATCTGCAGACAGTAAATTGCACTTCCGCTGCAATGTTGCACATCTGCGGGGCGACACGTGCAGCCGGGGATTGGCCTTAGTATAGGGCACAATGTAGCCAATCAGGCACGTGTTCCAGCCCCGGCGCCACATTTATCCGCGACAAGGTTGGTCACGTAACTCTGAATAGAGTGTTTAACGAAGGCCGCTCCTGTGGCGTGTGGCGATTGGACGGTATTGTTCTAGTGGACTCGCTTTCTTGCTGAAACCAGGTCGGCGCAAATATTCCACAACGCACACAACCCCTGTTGCTTAATACACAGCAACACACATTGAAGACTCAGGATACCTGAAATTGAAGTAAATAAGAACAAAAAAAAAAAGAAGTGACGTGCAGTATCATTGAGGAGAGAATTTTTTACACGGGATGAAAACGAAATCGCCCATAGAATTATGCAGGAATCGTCCCAACATTCGCCTTATATGATTTCTGCAAACCATTAGATTTGTTTGTGTGACCGCCGGACAGGCAGCCTTAGTCAATTCTCTACCAGCTAACTCCAGCAACCAATCCTATGTCATCATTTTTTTTTTTTTGGGATGGGACTGGGGACAAGGACCGGAAAGAAATTCGACCAAGGTTTTTTTTTTTTTTTTTTTTTTTTTTTTGAATGGAGCATCCCGGCATTCACCTGGAGTGATTTGGGGAAACTATGGAAAACCCAAATCTGGATGCCCGGACGGGGATTCGAACCCGCGTCCTCCCGAATGCGAGGCCAGAACGTTAACCACTCACCTACCACGCTCGGTCTGACACCCTAGCTTGGTACATCTCCTGCGGGAAGATTCGACCAACCTTCGGCTTGTGGACTAAGATAGATTTTTAGTTTTTGAAGTGAAAACTTCTTTAGGCGCGTTGGACGAATTTTGGTTTGGTAAAATCGAATGAGTTCGCGTCACTGACATGCGAATGTTAACAGTGTATCTGTGCTCAGTGGTTAAGCTGTCTGACTAGGGAACAAAAGGTCCCCGGTTCGAATCACAGTCTCGGCGGGAATTTTCATATACCTTCACCACTGGCACAGATTGTTGTGTAATGTGAAACACGCAAGAACGTTTCTGTGGTTCGGATTCCTCGTTAAACTGGACGTCCCCTGTAGTACCTGGAAGCAATGCCGGGTTAGGTTAAGGCGACTAAGTTAAGAGCACAATGCGCAGCCACTAGAAACCCTGTCTCCGGGTCATTACAACCACACGTAATAATTATTATTTGGTATATCTTAGCTGTAAGTATTGTAAGTATGATTTGTTGCGCGTGTGATACTCATATTTTTAAGTTTTCACTTCTGTCCCCAATGGCTGCCAATTGGAGCTTTTGTTTTGTTTTTTCCTCCCCAACCACTAGTTTGGTGGATTCCTTTTCTTGGGATGGTTTCCCCTTGTATGGAAGTGTATTGACGTGTTTATTGTTTAGTGTAGGGGACTATGATGTGTAGTGTGTTATTTGTGTTGTGAATGAATGAAAGATGGAGAAGGGTGAAACCCGGTGTTGCCGCATTCAGGCCTACTCTTCCGAAGGCCTAAATTCTTTTTGTTCCTTCCGCCTACCCTTGATCCTCTAATAACCTTCAAATCGATGAGACGTAAAGACCAGGTCAACAAATTAGAAGAGGAACTGTGAAGAACATAGTATCAAACGAATAAAACTATTCTGTGTAAATTTTATTTATTTCCATTTATACGATTTTCTGGTGTTGGAATTCTGTTTTTCGTTTTTCCATTAAATAGCACACATCTTGAACTAAAAATTGTGCAGGATGTGCTGAGTAATTACTGGCCCCATTTTTGAATACCGGTAGATACGGCAGAATTTTCACACTGTAGTGTTTTTCTGATATTGCTGTGTATTCGACTTTGTTTTGTAGCTACAGGGTGTTTAAAAAATGACCGGTATATTTAAAAATAAATAAAAACTAAACGGGCAGCGATAGAAATACACCGTTTGTTGCAATATGCTTGGGACAACAGTAAATTTTCAGGCAGACAAACTTTCCAAATTAGTTACAATTTTCAACAACAGAGGGCGCTGCAGTATGGAAAAATCTAAAGTACGATATTTTCCACATATCCACCATGCGC
Organism: Vandiemenella viatica; assembly: GCA_031002005.1. Lineage (NCBI taxonomy): Eukaryota > Metazoa > Arthropoda > Insecta > Orthoptera > Morabidae > Vandiemenella > Vandiemenella viatica. Next base: position 90,536,139 of record CM061914.1, read on the forward strand.
AGCAATAATATGGCGTAGTCTGTGAACGAAATTACCAGATCCTTTATTGTATTGCTTTTCGGTCCTTTGGTTACATTAAACTTCCGTTGCAAACTTCGTCTTGTTGCAACAACACTGTGTTCTAGGCGGTGGAATTCCAACACCAGAAAAATCCTCTGTTCTAAGGAATAAACCATTTTTTCGCAGCAAACTTTCAGTCTGTGAACAGCACACGCTTACAGCAGAAAGACGACTTACAGAATGGCGAACTCACAGACTGCGTTTACTTCTATATCTTTCAAAACGCCTGCAGCGCCATCTGTTGTTGAAAATTGTAACTAATTTCGAAAGTTAGTCTGCCCGAAAATTTACTGTTGTCCCAAGCATCTTGCAACAAACGGTGTATTTCTATCGCCGACCGTTTAGTTTTTATATACCGGTCATTTTTAAACCCCCGGTATATACTAAATCGTATGGCGGAATCAATCAACAATTCCCAATACAATCCCTATCGCCCCCCCCCCCCAACCCTTCCTCCAAAAAAAACAGTGTTAAGAGGGGGGAATTATTATGTACTCACTTTCCTGTTATATCATCTGGGTAGTATCATAGTTTCTTCACTGCAGACAGAGGTAAGATCAGGCATACACGCAACGGTTTATCAGAAAGTTTTTCTTGTAGAATTCATCTGTACAGGCAAACCGTAGCGTGTATGTCAGTCTTGGCAGGCAAAACTGCGCAGGCGAAGCAACCTGCACAGGCGATCGCAGAAGACTGAAAAATTGTAGTTTAAAAAACTAAAAACACGCTTTCGTAGTAATGTGAACTAAAAGGTTAAAAATAATCTTTAAATATAAAGATATTGTTTAACAGTGATGGGACGTCCCACAATACAGGATAAATTATTTTTTTTGAATAAGCTTAAAGAATAAAGTCACTGATTACAAAATTAACTTTAATGTAAAAAAGCATGGGGTGCTATATAAGTCGTCTTATATTTTTTTCGTTTGCTGTTTGTAAAGGTAGAATCATTGTCAAAAGTTGTGTAGAGAGCACCCCACGCTTTTTTTTTACATTAAAGTTAATTTTGTAATCAGTGACTTTATTCTTTAAGCTTATTCAAAAAAATTAATTTATCCTGTATTGTGGGACGTCCCATCACTGTTAAACGATATCTTTATATTTAAAGATTATTTTTAACCTTTTAGTTCACATTACTACGAAAGCGTGTTTTTAGTTTTTTAAACTACAATTTTATTTTTAACTATTTAGTTCAGATAGTTTCAAAAGTATGTTTCTTACTGTTGGCTTTTCTTCGCCAATCTCTCTTTATCTTTGTGTTGTAGTTGCATTTTTAATTATTACTTCCACGAGTTAAATACAATTAAATGGCAGCTCAGCCAGAGGTCCAATAGCAGAGTAAATGTGGAAGACTACTCTTCTATAATAGTACAAACTAATGTTTCGAATACTCACTATTCAACATCACGTTAAGTGACTGCAGACAGAGAAACCTTTCTGGATAGGAGACAGTGGAAGACGATCGTCGTCAGCAACCAAGGCTCGTAAATCACACCCGGGAAACTGAAGATGGTCAAAGTAACGAGAATAGCAGGACGTTGCTAAGAGACTGCTGTATTGTCAACGGTTCTTAAAACGTGTGCAAATTTTTTTTGTTTTTGCTGTCAAAGTAATGATAATATCAAGATATAGCTATGAAATTATTGTATTGTAATCAGTTATCAATACATCAGCAAAATTTCAAACAATTCGGACATCTGGAATTGGGTTAAAATTAAATTGCAAAATTTCACGACATTCAACCATTTTTCTTTTGTTACTATCAAAGTAATGAGAATAGCAGGTTATAGCTATGAAATTCTTGTATTGTCACCGGTTCTTAATATGTGTGCCAAATTTCAACCAGCTTGGACATCTGGAAGTGGGTCAAAATGGAGTTGTAAAATTCCGTTACATTCATACATACATACATACATACATACATACATACATACAAGTCAATATAAAGCGTGTAAAAAACAGTATTTTCAGCCTGCGCAGTTGAGCTCTCCGGAGCGTGTGTGTGGCTTATCGAATGCCTGTGCAGTTTTCAGTTCAGTTTTATTGCAGAAAGAGTCTGTCTTGTTTACGTTGTCCAAGTTTATTTGCCGTTATTTTGCTAGGCCTTGTGAATTTTGTGCACATAATGTCAGGATGGAGGTATAGTGACGAGTAAAAATCAAAAAAATGTCATGATCGCAAGAAGGACTTATGAAAAATTGGTGATAATGTTAAGGATTTCGTGCTACAAAGAAGTCGGTAGTAAAAAAAAAAAAAAAAAAAAAAAAAAAAAAAAAAAAAAAAAAAAAAATAATTTGTGAAGTAGCCTAACGTGCGTAAAGAGTAAATCATTGTATGATGAACTAGATTCAAATGAACCATCGATAAAAAGAAGTCAAAAAAGTATTTTGAAAACATTCGTAAATACAATTAATCATTTGCTGTCGTTAGTTCAGAAGCTAAAATTTAGGATACAGTCACGCGTGGAGGGTATCATTTTAATTTTATAGGTATTGGAGGGTATTAAGGCAAAAAACACAAGCTAATGACGTATTGGTAGACGCTCGCTGCCAAAGACGTCAATATGTACAGTATATAATATATCTAGTGCGCGCAGCAAACGCAATAGAACAATTCAAAACAAAAAAACAAAAATATGCAAAAAGAAACTTAAAAACTTAATAAATTACGGTCGAATTTCCATCCCTGGGCGATGAATAGTTCCTCTTAAAAGGCCAATCTTTACACCAGGTTTTACGTTTTTTTCTCTGCTTGTTGTAACATTTAGACGGCATTGATAAACCGACCAAAGCGGTCATGTCGTCTTCTTGCTTGGTTGCTATCTCGCTGACTGAATTGAATCCCTCCGTTGTACCGTATCGTGTATGAGCTCTTTGTACGTACAGATATACCTTTCCGGTTAACCTGCGCAGGCCTACGTTACAGGTAAACCGTTCCGTGTACACCCGGCCTTAACACCAGGTACCCGAGCGTGTCGAGTGAGCAGTAACGGTCCAACCACGCATTCGGGAGAGCGCGTGCTCGAGAATCCCTGCCTCACTATTCAGATATCGGTTTTGAGAAATCACTCCACTTTATATATGCGTACTGTTACTATATGATAGGAAATCTTCAAAAGGTACTTAGCGAGCACAATTCGACAAGTAACTGTAGTTTCAAAGATAACAGCTCCTACTTTTATATTCTGTTACATAATTTATATTTTTTACTTTGAACAGTTTTATATTACAGGTTGAAGTTACTGAATGGCATGAATATAATACTGAAGGAAGATTTTGGACTGAATATAAATCAAAGCAAGACAAAAGTGAGGAAATGTAACAGAAACGATACCAATACTAGTAGACTAATTATAAAAATAGGATCGGATCCAATAGGAGAAGTAAGTGAATACTGTTACTTGGGAAGCAAAATTACAACCGTGGCCGTAGCTGGAAAGATGTTAAAAACAGAATAGCACTACCAAATGAGCCTTCATGAAAAAGAGAAATCTTTTAGTTTCAAATATTGATCTAGGAATTAGTAAGAACTTTTTAAAACTCTATGTGTTGAGCACAGCACTTTATGGTAGCGAGACATGGACTTTAGGAATACTGGAAAAGAAAGAAAATTGAAGCATTTGAAATGTGGTGCCACAGAAGAATGCTGAAAATTAAGCGGACAGACAAAGTTAGAAATGAACGAGTTTTGGAAATGATGGGTGAGGAAAGAAGTTTGTGGAAGAAGCTTACAGAAAGAAGAGACAGGCTAGTAGGTCATATTTTGAGACATGCTCGATTGGTTAATTTGTTAATGGAGGGAATAGTCGAAGGTAAGACTGTAGAGGAAGACAGAGATTAGAATGTATGTAGCAGATAATTGAGGAGTGGGTTGTAATGGGTATGTAGAGATGAAGAGATTGGAACAAGATAGGAAACGGATGGAGGACTGCATACAACCAGTCGAAAGACTGATGACAGCAAAAAAAAAAAAAAAACAGGTATCATCTTCAAAATTTTTAAATTTTCCATTCTCTCCGAATAATTATTTAATGGCGCAGGAAACGAGAGACATAATTCCTTTTTACTAATAAAATCAATCGTTTTCAGTGGTTTAAAATGAATATGATACACCTTGATTTTCCATATGCGAAACAGAAAAAAAAGGTGAATACTATGTTAGTGCGCCACTGGCGGCAAATAGCTGGGAATCACTTCATTGTAAACTAGTGAAATGGAACTTTTCCAAAGATCCATAGGCTCGAATCATAGTCTGGTTTGTACACCGTCAGCTTCTACCTGGTCCGATGGTCATGGCCGATATGAAGACATAAATTTGTGTTAGCATCATGCTAATGTTTGATCATTCCAAGATGTGAGTTGTAAAATGGAATGGTTTGGACTGGTTACTGTTAAATCTATAACCCGTTCAATCGCAGATGCGTATCCCCACTTCACTGCCTCTACTCTTACATAGGAAGGGAAATTTGCCACTCGCGTGTATGGACACAGCTTTCAGCTGGGAGAGGTAAGAAGAGACGGGGTTTTAAGACGAGGAGCGGGGCCAGAGGAACATGACCTTGACCAGCCAACAAGTGTTTTAAAATGGATCGAAAACTTCGCAAAGTGAAGATGAGAATGCAAAAACACCATCTGTAGCTCCCATTATTTATGACGCGATGATGGCTGTTTTTGAGCTATTTATACAGTAATTTTAATTTTATTTTTGCTACTTATTTATTTCAGTGTTTTGATACGTTTGTTAAACTATGCAGTAACTTCTCTATTTCTTTCTACAGAAATTAATATTTTTACAAGTGCATATTTTAGGCACAGAATACTACAGACCATAGCAAATTTGTATACTTTCCTGTGCTTCTAAGCCCGTGAAAAATAACGGTTCTGCCACTTTCGTTCCTTGAGATTACTATAACAGTGACCAGGCCCGCCGCTAGCTGTTAGAGCGCCCGCGTGCAATCCCGATTATGCCGCCCCCTGTCTAACTACAGCCAGTGGTGGATCTAGGAAATTTCCGAACCGGGTCAAAAAAACTGAGATTGCCGCCCCTTCGAACATTATTTGCCGCCCCCATTGTTGCCATCTCGAGTGTCACCGACCGCCACATAATACACTGCAAATTTCGTTGCGGTGACAATGGAGTGGTAACTATCGCGGGGCGGCGACTGTCGATCACTCGTTTTGGCCGCCCCCCTCGATGTGCCGCCCGCGTGCGGTGCACGCCTTGCACGCCCGCTTACAGCGGCCTGACAGTGACAAAAAATCTAAAACATTTACATCGAACGTAAACAATTTCTTAGACCTTAAAAAAGTATAACGCTCAATACGTTAGAAATGTTGTAGTGTGATACATATTTTTTTAGTTTACTTTAACAAAGATATCTCTGGGCACAGAGTATAAGAAAATATTTGCATCGTCTTAATATAAATAAACAAAAAGTAACCAATAATTAATATATTGAGTTAAACGCAATACATACTTTCCTTTCAGGTTTGTTTATGTTTCATGACCTCACAGATGCTGAACTAAATATTAGTAGAACTGGTATTAAATAATGTTTCATAATCTCTACTATGTAATAACATCTTTGACCGTTGTTAGTTCTGCGACGCAGGCTGGGTGCGTCATGGTCATGGCTACGCAATGACCAATATTTTATTAGTATCGATAAAAAAAATATATAAGATGCCGTAAGTTAATCATGCCTGCAAGGAAGTTATGAGAAAGTTTTTTACACTCTACTCTAGTTATGATTATGTGTAAAAAAAAGAAAAGAGTTCAACCCCTTGTCGTTACGCGCTGTCGAGTTAGTAATGGTCGCCTTGCTATATTTTTTTCTTTTACGACTCTGTCGGCCGTTTCTTGTATTGTGGTTTAACCTCGCCGTGAGTGGGATTTATGGACGGAAGGTAGTAGCTGGGTCGTTGGAACCATTCGCCGCAGTAAACGTGGTGTAGAATTAACACTCGTCATTTGTATCGCTAACCCGGTTAAGGATGTGGTGGGATGGAGATGTGAGTGAGGGGGGGGATTTTATATATTATTATATTTTATAAAATTAAAAATTTAATATAAAATTTAATAAATCAATTATTAATTATTGATTGGCAAGGATCATACGCCGGGTCGTAAAGACACCTGACACAGATATTTTATTAAGTTCAATAGGCTGCTACACCGCTAGGCACATTTACATTTAATATTAATATAAATTAATGCAATGTCAAGCAAGCCTAGACGTTACAATTGGCCGATTTACTCAAGCAAACAATTATATGAACTTTACTTTACTTGCAAATATTCTGACGAAGTCACAGTTAGTGAGCGGGAACAAATGTTCAACAATACGCTACTACAAAAACAATCATCAATCAAAAAGAATACATGAAATGAACATGCATCTCGGGCACCATCAAATAACAAGTAGAAAAAAACAAGGAACTCGCGATATGCAAAGGTTCCTACAGTGTTCAACAAAATGCCGGCTAGCTCAGGGTCAAAATTAGCTCAAAGAACACAAGTCTCTTTCTCAAGTCGCTTACGGGTCATTCGCAGTCTCATAAGAACTCAACGATGCAAGACCTGGCATTTACACTTTACCTAGTGTAGGCAGCAACACTGAAGTTCGTCACGCTATCAGCCCAGCGTGATAGAAAAAATCACCAGCCAGTGATCATAGGCAGGTCACTGTACTGACCAAGCACAACAGTTCTGGCCTGGCAATAAGTCAGCTCGACCGCACTGGATCGCGGTCTGGCCAGAAGTCAGAATCGACCGCACTGGATCGCGGTCTGACCAGAAGTCTCGACTGCTCTCGCCCGTGGTCCGGGCAGAAGTCACCATCGACTGCTCTGCCCCGTGGTCTGGGCAGAAGTAACTTCCTTCTCTCCGGAAGGCGATGGCGTCCCTCTCCCGCGCAGGAACATGGCGGGCAGAAAGAAATACACCCTGTATTAACATGTGTAGACCCCTACCGATGATTTCATAGGCAGGTTGGAAATCACGTGGTATCGATGCACACTCAGATTCGCGGCATTTCGCTAGCGTCCCTCTTCCGCGTCCATGCTTGTTGACGCAGGGGGGGGAGGGGAAGGTTGACCTTCGCCTGTTTGCTGCAGGAACCGTTTGGGGTGACTGACTGGCCTTGGGGTGGCGACAGCGAGGCGGGCTATTGTCCGTTCACTGGGATTTTACCGTTTCACTTCCCGTCCCGAGCCTCCGATATGCGACCCTTCGCTTAAAACAAAATCCTATGCTCACACATTTTCTGAGCCTTTTCAAAGGAAATACCCTTGCATATTCATATAATTATATACAATTTTGGGCTGCCCGAGATCAATATTAATAAATTTTAATCTGAATAAATTAAAATAAATCATAACTTAATAAAAATAAAAATTGTAGCGTGGCGTGATAACGTCACGTTACAAGGACATGTTGCCGCCTAACTACAGTTTTATTTCTATTAATATTTCTTTTAATCACGTAACGTTTTTAAGCTTTTATTCACATTGAATTCTATTGAACGCTACAACCATCTTATATATATATCTCGTATTAATCATTTGTAACGGTTTCAAAAGAACATGAAACACCTTGATGTTTGAATATCCATATATAATTATATATATATATATATATATATATATATATATATATATATATTGTGTAATGGCCTTATCGAAAACAACTTTATTATAAAATATGGTTGGCAATCATAGCGCATACCTGTATCCATCACTCGAAGCCAACAATTCAATGGAGCTGATCCACTTCAACCGAGGGATACCGGCGCGGTGTTATTATATATATATGACTCATTCAGTTTTAACCATATCTCTTTTATTGTAAATTGTAACTTTCTTAGCTCTGACTGCTCGACCACATTTAACTGATCCTTTCTAAGATGCATGTACACATTACAACATGGCTATTGTCCTGCGATAAGATCTTTCCTTTGTTTCTGGTCTGCGGCGCGCACAATATATGCTGACGTCGACCTTGAGCTCAAAGTACCGTTTCGCATTAAATTTCTTCGCTGCGAGAGTCGTTTGAATTTTATTGACATAGTAATTGTTTTACTTCTGTTGCAGCTCTACTTAATGGCACACGCGTTCTCTCGTGGCATAACAATGTCGACCTTACAGATAGTTACATTAAAATAATAGCCACTGTGCGTCGAAGCACCGTCATACTGCACTCGAGCAGGTTATCTGGCCTAGTTTCGAACCTCGGACCTGGTTGGTGAACAGGTAACGGTCAGGACTACGACCCGGAAGTACACGGCTTCTATCCACCAGATTTCCATGGTATTCCGAAATCACTCCAGACAAAAATAACCTCGACATTGACGAGCGTAAAGTCGTAAAAGGAAAAAACCATCAGGCTTGTCTAACCAGCAATTAAGATTGCGGACTTCTGTAATGATAAAGGTTTTACAAATGGTGGATTCCAACTTGGTACCGGGTCCCGAAAAAAAAGTGTTGACTCCCATCGCCTAAGAATATATGAAGGGAAATTTTTTAGGTAACAAGATAATAGAATGAGTAAGAATGGAAACTTCCCCAGCGTACCAATTCAATACAATTGTCTCGACTGTCCAGCCAGATGGTGTTGTATAAGCACAACGTTTCGACAGCTAGATCTGCCTTCTTCATCAGGTTTCAGGTCTCTTCTAGCTGTCGCAAGCTGGCTGTCACCACGTAGACAGGTTTAGCCTTCTATCAAACTTCCACCGCTTAGAGTAGCTTAGCCTTCTATAAGGTAGTTCCATAGGAGGATAAGCCAGTCTAGGCGGTGACAGCCAGCTTGCGACAGCTAGAAGAGACCTGACACCTGATGAAGACAGCAGAGCTAGCTGTCGAAATGTTGGCTTAGTCTCCTATCAAACTCCCACCGCCTAGACTGGCTTAGCCTCCTATCGAACTTCCTTATAGGAGGCTAAGCCAGTCTAGGCGGTGACAGCCAGCTGGCGACAGCTAGAAGAGACCTGACACCTGATGAAGACAGCAGAGCTAGCTGTCGAAATGTTGGCTTAGTCTCCTATCGAAATCCCACCGCCTCGACTGGCTTAGCCTCCTTAAAGGAAGTACGATAGGAGGCTAAGCCAGTCTGGGCGGTGCCAGCCAACTTGCGACAGCTAGAAGAGACCTGACACGTGATGAAGAAAGCAGAGCCAGATGTCGAAACGTTGTGTTTATACATCATCCGTATGGACACCCGAGAGAAGTATATTGTAATACAAGGAGTACTTTTTCCACTATCGACAGCAGCTAAGAATTATAGTAATAAGGAATCCATTTACATACATTTGACGTGGACTCCTAAACAAAGTTGCCGTATTCAGATTTGCGTCTATAATTGAAATATCGTGTGACATACGCCTATATGAGAAAACACCAGTTGTTTATCTTTGCCTGTCCGAAGTATACAATTTTAGCATAAAAAGCTGTAAAACTTTTGAATGCTTTCGTCACGACTTATAGGGGTTAGCCTGGTTTTCCTAAAATTAAGTATAGAAACAGACTGCATGTCAAAACTGACCTGAGAATTAAGTTATCAACTTTTCCCCCAAACGTAATATAAATCAAGAAACTGCTTTACTCTTTTTATTAATAACTTGATCTTATTTAAATTTGATTTTTGTAATTATTTTGTAATAATTTCATATGAGACTCTTATTATAAATAATTATTAAAGCACTTGAAAATTATATTGACGTCCAAATAATAGTTTATTGTATCTCCACATCTCAAAATAAGCAATAAATGTTAAGTGGGTCACGCAAAAGAATTCTGAAAAGAATCGTCTTACAGAAAAGAAAAGTTTAGGAAACGGTGATCTAGGTGAATGTTGGTAAAGCCCATAAATTCCGTTAAAAATAAAAAGAATTTATACTCAAAAACAAATAACATACACGATCATAGGTAGGTTATAACTGAATTAACAAAACTATTTCTACCAAACAGTAAAACAAAATTGAAAAACACATGGTAGAAGAAGGTGCTTTACATTGTAAAAAGAGGGTAATATCTGCATATTTTTTTTTTTTTTTACTTATTGCTTTACGCCTCGTCTACGTCGAGGTCATTAGAGGCGGGATGGGACTGGGGACAAGGAACGAGAAGGAATTCGGCCATGGCCTTTTGAAGGAAGGATACCAGCATTCGCCTGGAGTGATTTGGGCAAACCATGGAAACCCCAAATCTGGATGCCCAGACAGGGATTCGAACCGGGTTCCTCCAGAATGCGAGGCTAAAGCGTTATCGCTCGCCCACCACGCTCGGTGGTATATCTGGAGTTCTCGGTTACGTCCAAACATAGCGTAGATATTGGGAAATTACAAGTCAGGAAATTACACTGAAATTTGGTGCTCTCAACAATCTAGAAACAAGTATGTTTCTCACAACGTTCGCTAAACTTATCGTGACAGTATACGATTATGGAGACGTTTGGTTGAATCTGGAGCCTTTTCGCCAACCCTCTACATTACGCTGCCAACAATGAACTTCATTGCGCTTATCGAAAACACAACCTACAGTATATTACTAATCAAATAATCTTTTAACTAGTCAGCAGCTATACTATTAGCTGACAATCAAACAGCAATTTTTGTAGCTGCGCTTTGTAGATGATTCCACACACAATGCTCCTGGGAGATTGATATTCGACTGTGAGGAGTATCCGACTATCTGGTCGACCTTGAGGCAGTCGATCCTCTACCTGCCTGGAACACCCACGCCTTCGTGTCTTCTTCCGATAGTATCGCCGCGCACGAAACAGTTCATGACCTTCCTCTTTTAGCCGTTATGTCTCCCTTTCTAACATTGTTTGTGAGCCGAAAAGATGTTTGTTTAAGGGACTTGGGCCTTGTCATTAACTCTCAGATATAAGTACATGTTGAATAAAGATTTGTGTTGAATATTCACGAAGTGGTAGCCCCGAATTAGCATTGAATCCGTCTCAGTATGTGCTGTTCGGTGTGTGTTGTTTGGAAAGCAGAGGAGGGACAAGTAACGTAAACATTTGTACTTGAGCATACTGAGAAAGTAGCTCGCCGTTTGTTCCTGATCTAACAACTGTTAAGGTTGATAAAACTTAAATAGAGTATTATACAGGTATTAATACCATTTCTTTTTTTATGTAGTAGTTACACCGCAATTGTACTCAATGATAATAACAGAAGCTGAAGTTGTTGCTATTTTATTTTTCATAAAAGTATTAATTAATTAAAATATTAACATCAATAGTCCAATGACAAATTGAACAGGGGATTGATCTAGAGCTAACCGATAAACAGCTTGGTTTCATAAAGAAAGATACAAAGGAGAAGCAATTTTGGCTCTTAGAGTCCTTGCCGAGAAGTGTATAAGAAAAGACAAGGGAGTCTATAGATCTTGAGAAGGATGTCAATTGGAACAAAATGTTCTCAGTCCTGAAAAGAAAGAAAGATCGAAGAATCATATGGAAAATGTATGAGGATGAAACTGCGGTAATCAGGTTTGAAAAATGCAAAGTCGAATCAAAAGTTAAAAAGGGAGTAAGGCAAGGTTGCATTCTTTCCCCTCTTCTATTCAATATGTACGCCCAAGAAGCATTGGAAGTAGCGAGGGATCAAGTAAAGATAGGAATTTCCATTCACAGCGAAAAAATCGTTTAGCTGAGACTTGCAGATGACATTGCAGTTGTTTCAGGAAATAAAAGCGATTTGGGCGAAACACTTGATAAAATGCAAGAAGTCCATACTGAGCATTAAAAACTGAAAATAAACAAGAAAAAGACTAAGGTATTAATTTGTGGCAGTAATGTTCAAAACAAATACAGTCAAAGTTGGACGAACAATTAATTCAAGATGTTAATGATTCAGATACCTGGGAAGTATAGTCACAGAAGATGGGATAAGCAGAAAAGATATAATATCTAGAATCAACCAAAGTAAACAAGCTTTTAATGAACGAAGAAACTTTTCACTTCTAACATTAGCCTGTCAGTGCGTATGAATCTCCTAAAAATATATTTCCGTAGCATTGTAGAATCATGGGCCATAAAGACGGCGAAAAGGAAACGACTGAAGGCATTTGAGATCTGGCGTTGCAGACGAATTCTGAAGATAAGCTAGATGTTACTAACGATGAAGTATTTAGAAGAGTTTCTAAAGAACAAAGATTCTGGAAGGACTTACAAAAAAGAAGAGGCGATATAATAGGCCATGCTTTGCGCCATATTAGTTTGATTAACGTGATTGTTGAAGGAAAGATAGAAGGAAAAAATCACAAAGGAAGGTTAAGCTATATGAATCAAATTATGAATGACATTAAATGCAGCAGCTATGAAGAATTAAAAAGGAAAGCAGAGAAGCGGCATACGTGCAGAATTACTACAAATCAATCTTCGGATTGATGACTAAAAGAAGAAGAAAAGTTTTGTTTAAAAACTATTAAAGCGATAAAAAAAAACACCAATACAGAGAAGAATATTCTGACACTAATGCGACACAAAAAATTTATAGCCCGCAAACTCAGACAAAATTTGCAGGTCAATTTGTACGGAGTTCTTATAATTTAGCCATGTCGTTCCGTATGTCTACAACTTTGCATTGATTGACTGATTCACTGAAAGATATGCTTTATTCACCACCAAACAGATTAGTAAAAAATGCAGCAAATATTTATTATGGTTCCTTCCCAAAATAAAATCAGCGAAATGGAATTTTTCACCATCGTAACGTACTGTATAAAGTTAATGAAGAAAATGACTTTTATCAGAAGACATATACCTACCCGTACCCTCAAAAAAATTTAGTTACCTTCGAATACACTAGTAATAGAGGGTTGAAAAAACTTTCTTTTTTTTTGCCTCATCATATTTGGTATCATAGGTCAGGTATTTGGAACTTCTATATATTTTTTTTAATAATATATATATATTCCACTGTTTGCTTGGTACTTATGTTATATCTCAGACTGGATGTTAACTCGGAGGCAACGCTATATTTCCAGAAAGAGAAAGAAGTCACTTGATATCAGGAGCAGAAAATATGTATCACGGGTTAAAGATTTAGAATTTCAAGTAAATAACTTTCGTAATGGATTCGCTGGCAGAATGCCGAAATTTTTTACACCAGTTGCGCTATTATGAAGCAGTTGTAGGTAACACATCGGCGTTGCTTTACAATGGGAACAGATAAAATGAAAAGCGCATGTGAAATAGCGCTGGGGGCGGCGTGATTTCGGACGGGGGTTGCTGGTGCCGCCTTTGAGTGTGTCGAGGCTGATTGATTGTCACGCGGCAACGCGTCAGTTGCAGATTGCCTTTGTTGCAACAGGCTGCCTGTGGCGGAAAACAAAGCTCCCTCTGTGAAGCAGCAAGCAAACAGGCAAGGCGATAGGTGGGCACTTAGGTACATATTATGTCAAAGCCTGCTCGAAGTGTGCTAATGAATACGTAGTAAAAAAACTTGTAAATGAAAATAGTCTCTCGTAACAACTGTTATTTTTATTCCTTTACAGTTAGGCGCGTTTCGCCCTTGTGGAATGGGGCATCATCAGTGAGATTTTTATAGAAACAGTCACCTGTTGGTCAGGAAATAGCTCTTGTTGCTTTTTTTTTTTTTTTTTTTTTTTTTTGCAAAACACAACCTCATGCTGCCGTTCTACATTGCTCAACGTCACTATTTCACTGTTTTTAAGTGGTCAAACTTCTTAGTCTCGTTTGCAGAACGGCAGCATAAGGTTGTGTTATACAAGAAATTCCGTCTAGAGCTATTTCCTGACCAACAAGTGACAGTTTCAAAAATCTCACTGGATAAAAGAAAACAGACTAACATAAAGTTTACTTAGTTCTCGGACATATGTAGACAGCCACGTCCTTTCCTTAGAACGGACAGACTAGAAAAAAGTCATATTCATCTTCGAATTTTAAACATTAATATTTATGCTGAACGTGTGCCAGCAAGTTTAGTGAGTTATCCACTTCCCATCTTTACTTTAGAAGGTTGGCACGGCACGAGTTATTGTGTTATTATAGGTTCATGTTATGTCTAACTATAGGTATTCCTCTTATCCCAAGTTCTTTCAACTAGAGCCTTTATATTACATAAGTTTTGAAGTGTGTATCAGATAGGATATGAAAGAAAGTATTAGTTTCCGAGACTCCCCAAATAATCTTTTGGTCTTTTTTGTTTACTGCAATGGATATTGTCTTGCATTTTTCATCGTAAAAGTTTAAAAAAGATTAAAATATAACTTGGGACGGTCGGAAACTTATTATGCTCAGATGGTGATAAAACACAGGACAGAGAAAGTACCAGCCGATGCATCGCTTTAATAACATTAAAAAAAAATTGCTTCTGTGAATGTACCATAACTAATTTTAATGCTTCATTATAAATTTATATAACGCTAACCGAAATAAAAATACATTTTTTTAGGATAGCACTCAGTGATAAAGAATGTATGAGGCTCGATCAAATATGAACGACACTTTTTAAAAAGAGAATTAAAAAAACTGACTTATTAATAATATAGCAAAACAATTAAGAAAATATTTTTCTATAAAGCCTCCACTATTGTCTACAAATAACTTCCATTGTTCTGGCGTTTTTTTAAAAATAATTCTTCATTAAAATGGACGTATACTTTGCTTACTGAACACGGAGTCTATTACCACTTTGTTGTCAGAAATTTTTTTGACAAAAGTCTTTTTTAAGGGGCAACAAATGATATTCACATGGTAAAGTCTTAAGTGGTCGTAATGACATGGTAAAGTCTTAAGTGGTCGTAATGACATGGTGACAAGGTTTTTATTGACTGCGAATTCCGTTCCTATCATAGCCGTCTTAACCTAACGTGATTATAGGGGACCTGCAGCTTATCGTGGGATCCGAACCTCGGAAGTGTTCTGATGTACTTCGCATTACACAGCTAGCTGTGCCAGAGGTGAATGTCGAGTTAAGGGCCTTTGAAAATCCCCGCCGGGGCAGGGATTCGAACCGGGGTTCTTTAAGTATCCAGTAAGAGGCCTTAAACACTGAGCCACATGGTGACAAGTCTGGAATATGCAGGGAATCATCAATATTTCCAGTGCAGTGTTTCCAGTATCTGTTGCCTAAAAGCTGCAGTGTGGGGATAAGCCTTATCGCGTAGAAGCAGGACGATGCAGATAGGAAATTTCCATCTTTTGGACCCATAGCCCTGTCTAACGATGCCCACTAGTTCACAGTAGGAAGAGCGTTGACAGTTTGTCGCTAAGTCAGAAAATCCACATACACCGCAAATGACAATCACGAGAACGTTGTCATCAGACAAATGGGTTTACACCTTAACGGCAGATGATTCGATAATGCACGCCATTTTACATTCTAACTTTTCGTTTCAATAGTATAGTGCTATATCCATGAGTCATCCATAAGAAGGAAAGCTCGCCAAAAAAGTGTCTCCATAAACGCTTCTCAACAATTTCAAGCCTTCCGTTTTGCATTATAAATTCTTTCTACCTACTTGAAATAATTTAAGTAAATGTATCTCCTTTTCGATGATTTTAGGTATACTTCAATAACTTTACTTCGTGGACCGAGCGTGTTGGGTGAGTGCTAACGCTCTGGCCTCGCATTTGGGAGGATGTGGGTTCGAATCCTCGTCCGGTCATACAGGTTTGGATTTTCTATGGTCTCCAGGTGAATGCCGGGACGGTTTTTTTCAAAGGCCATGGCCGAATTCCTTTCCGTTCCTTTCCCCCCACGCCAATCATTTTCCGCCGCTAATGACCTCAATGTCGATGATGCGTAAAGCCTTAGTTAAAAAAAGGGATTCGTGGATAAGGTATTAAAATTTGTCTACGACGCGATGCTCGTTCTGGAACAACAAGTGCAAGTAAGATTGGAATGTACTGTCAGACCTTCAAAGTAGAACTTGGACAACTTGTTGAAACCTCAAAAGTACTGTCAAACTGAGCATAATCTCGGCTGATTTTACGCCTTCATACACTAGAAACTTATTAGTTAAGCGTTGGATAGTGGAAACGCGAACCTCCTGTTCCCTAATCGTGATAATAAGCAAAGAGGACCTCTTTTTTTAATGGCTTAAAGTCACTTAACAGCGAGGTCTTTAGAGACGGGATGGTATGGGAGGGGGGGGGGGAAGGAATTGGAAGGAATTCGGCCATGGCGTTTTTGAAGGAAGCATTTGGGAACAATGGAAAACCCAAATCCGGATGCCCGGACGGGGATTCGAACCAGCGTCCCCCCGAATGCGAGGCGAAAACGCTAACCGTTACACCACCATGCTCGGTGCAAAGGGGATCATTTTCAAAACAAACGCGTAGAATTTAGCATGCTAATTCAGTCATACCAACTACGCGCATTACCACCATTAACGAACGTATCTTGCACCAGTATCAAAAGTTTTGTATGTGACTGATCTTACGTCGTAGTTCCGGGAAAATACTGAGGAAGTCGTATTCACGTGCAGCAGCGTGCAGTGTGCGTGATGTTGCACCGTGGGAAAGGACGGCCTCCGGTTCGATCGCGCTGCGTCGCGGTAGTGCGTGAGTTGTCGGCGGAAGGACGTCCCAGCACGCTATTTTCCTCCACTAATAGCGCAAAAAGAAGAAAAAAAACGCGACACAAAGGCCGCACCACACCCGCTGCACTGTGCATTAATACGCGTCTCGGAATGGGCTAAGAAGCAATCAACGCAGACAATCTCAGGCATAGCTGCGACCACAATGAGTCGTATATGACAGCCCATTTACTGGCGGACAGGTGCCGCTCAACCGGCGGGTTGGCACAGGGAGGTACCTACAAGAAAAGGAAATCCTCTGGCATAAAGAACCAGACGAGTGGTTTCGGTTCTGCAGATGGCAGATCTGGAAATATACACGACAACACAGGAAATGCTGCGAAGCAATGAAATCAACAGTCTAGTTCTTTGTTGCCCATTTCTATATTTTATCTCTGTTGACATCTCTATCAGCACTTGTGGTTTATAGACCTGGCAGTTAATAAAACGAGATAGATTTTTGTCTCTCGAAATGGACTTTTGGGGAGGTAATAGTCTCATATCGAAATTATCTCATTTGACGGAATTACTTTGTCGTCTTAAAAAATACCCCCTGATTTCAAACACTTCTTTCACGGTTTTCTACTGGTCGCTGGGACTTACACCAGCTATTTCATCTTCTCCTTTGTTGTGCCGACGGTACGAAACTAGTGGAGACATCCCATACATTACGACTCAAATTTTGGCTGCAGAATGGTCGAAATACCTGAGCCATTCCATGTGTCTGGCAACAGAATCACAAAAAAATGACTGCTGAGTGCACACAAGCATTTTCTCTTGAGCAATTACGTCTCGTCAACGCC
The DNA here is from genome assembly GCA_031002005.1 of Vandiemenella viatica. Lineage (NCBI taxonomy): Eukaryota > Metazoa > Arthropoda > Insecta > Orthoptera > Morabidae > Vandiemenella > Vandiemenella viatica. The sequence goes on from CM061914.1 coordinate 90,553,555, forward strand.
ACGAAAACCGTTGTCGTGGTATTATAACGGATTGATAGGGCTTATTTTATTTCTTTCACCAGTCTCTTGACTAGTTTGACGCAGTCCTCCATCCCTTCCTATCTTGCGCCAAACTCTTCATTTCAACATTACCCTTACAACTCACGTCCTCAATTATATTCTAATCTCTGTCTTCCTCTTCAGTTCTTACCTTCGACTGTTCCCTCCGCTAACAAACTGACCAATCCCACATGTCTCAAAATATGACCTACCATCCTGTCTTTTCTTTCTTTAAGACTCTTCCACAAACTTATTTCGTCACTCATCACTTCCAAAACTCGTTCGTTTCGTACTTTATCCGTCCACTTTAATTTTAGCATCTTTCTATAGCACCATACTTCAAATACTTCAATTTTCCTTCTTTTTCGTATTCCTGAAGTCCATGCTTCGCTGCCATAAAGTGCTGGGCTCCACACATAGAGTTTAAAAAAATTCTTTCTGAGTCCTGTTTGAAACTAAAAGATTTATCTTTTTCATAAAGGCTCTTTGGGCTGGTGGTATTCTGCTTTTAACATCATTACTGCTTCTGCCATCGAATGTAATTTTACTTCCAAGTAGCAAAATTCTGTAGCTTCGTCTATCGCATCCGACCCTATTTTTATATTTGATCTACTATTATTGGTATCATTTCTGCTACATTTCATCACTTTTGTCTTGCTTTGGTTTATATTTAGTCCAAAATCTTTTCTAAGTATTTTTGTTGATGACGTTCAGTAATTTCTCAGTTTCCTCAGTCTGTTCTGCTTATACCATGAACATCAGAAAATTGTAGCATACTGATTTTTTCTCCCTGAACACTTATGCCAGACTTAAATTTTCTTTTATTTGCTTTATTGCTTTCTCTACATTCAAGTTGAATATTGATAAGGAGAGACTACAACCTTTTTAATTATGCATGTCTCTCATGATCCTCTACTTTTATTATAGCCACTTGGTTCTTATATAAATACAATGTGGATCCGGAAGATGAAGTACAATAAATTTTCCAGCTGATAGTAGCACCATATGACAGCTGTCCTCTCAACCTTAATATTTTTCTCAAGATTATAAACAAAGAAATTAAGTATCAATAAATGCCTGTTTCATAGTATATTGCCTGCTGGGATCAGTTGATTTAATCAGATCGGTGCCTCTGGTTTCTTTCTGCTGCCAGCTGCTTTGCTCAGCCTGTGTCGCAGGTAATCACGAGAGAAACGTGTTTAAGCAAAAAATGAAAAAGACAAGTCGGTCATCCCAAGCAGTAGGTGGGATTTCAGGAATTCGCCGAGTCACTGCATCGATCATTATCGTTCCCTCGAGCCTCCGAGGCAGGCGTCGTTGTTTTCGTACCTGTGCGCATTTTCACCTTCGTTCCGGTTCAGTCCTCAGAGACATGTAGGTTAACACTACATCAGTTTGTTTAGGTTTAATGTCGCACTGTTAAAGGCAGTTCGAAATCCAGCTCACTGACTGATATAAATAATACAATGCCAATCACTTGAAGTGATCTTCGAAAACCTTAGTTTAGATTACTACGGTTTAGTAAGGAGTCTAGTTAGTATCGAATGTGTTTCGTCTAGTTTTATAGGTCCTATAAACTTAGGACCCAGCTGGGTTGTTGAGCGATAACGTTTGGATCTGGTATTCGACAAGACGCTGGTTCGAATCTCCTTCTGGCCGTCTAAATTTCGGCTTTCCGCGGTTTTTCAAAATAACTCGAGACGAATGAGGAATTTATTCGTAAATAACATCAAAACCGAATTCTTTTCCCTTCCATTAATTCGATGTTGACGAGGTATAAAGCTAAAACAAAAGAAATTTAGTTTTAGGCTGGAATATCATGAAAGGATAGTAATACTTTGCTGGACTTAAACGTCGTTGGCAGTCGTGCTGGAATAATTTTAAAATTAAACACTTATTCTCACGAAGGTGGATTGATATTTTAAGTACTCCGAAAAAAATTTTTTTAGCATTTGCTATCACATCTCTGTCGGACATTAATTATGACTTCTTGGCGTATTGGTATAAGTGTTTCTTACACCAGAACACAGCATACAACGTATATTGTCTGAAACCATGCTGTGTTAAATTTGCTGCGTAGAGGTTTTAATGTTTTTTCCCGTCAGTGAGAAAATGGGTAACATATGGGTGTTCTTTAGAAATGTATCTGTTCAGTTAATGCTTCAGTTTCTCTGTGTAAGTTGAAATGTCGCTGTGTTGAACACTGAAAAGTGCAAAGAGACCAGATTTTAAACTTTGGTCTGGCCTACCAACTGCCCTGTTTGTGGCTTTGAGTATCTTTTTCGTAATCGTCTAATCTAATCTTTTTATGGTCTCCAATGTTCATCTCAAAAAGTATATATCCCACAAAGAAACTTATATAAAGAAATAGTGCTGAACAAACCTTATAAGACTCAAAGATTGCGACAATAACGTCCTTCCTACAATTCTCCCCTTCCCCTTAAAAAAAAAATATTCTTGCTAAAGAAACCATTAACGGATTCAGGGGAAAGACAGTTGTTAAAGAGAGCTGTCAAATCTAAAACGAAACGCAGACATTTAGAAAAGTGTTAAAGATACTAAAAAGTTTTAAATGGACAGTTTGAAAGCGTGGCATATGTCTTTCAAGGCAGACTGTAGATGAGGTCCAAAATGTTAAGAACTTCACAACTCGACGAACATGCCGAGCGATCATTATTTTTCTCGTCAGTCAGAGGAAAGTTTCAGTGTTGGTACTCCTGCCAACACAAACAGTCGATCATCAAAAGACGGGCGAAAACAAACCACCTTTCGTGTTTCATTGCCACTGCTTGTTTTATTTAGTCCGAGGGTGCCCACTTTAGTGCTTGATCTACGAGTGACAGCTCTATTTGTGAAGCCTGCTGGTTTCAGGGACACAAAATAAACCCAACAGCAAACCATAACTTCCCGTCAGACGTGTTCTAGCACGATTGTTTCTGTGTTGCAAAAGTAGTATCAAATTTCATAATTCTTACAAACTGATCGAGAAGAAGGCGCAAATGTATAAAATCTGTCTACTATAATTCGAGACTCTATTTAAAACTGCTGCAAGTCATAAGAGAAAGTAAGAAAAACACTCGTTCAGATGGGAGTGTTTGTTAACAGACTCCTTAAAAGGACTAGTTTGTGGGAGGAGACTGGGAGGAAAAACGAAGACAAGATCATAGATCATATCAAGGGAATCGGATATTATAATATGGACCTGAAGAAGAGGGCGGAACACAGGAAAGCTAGCAAGTGAAAATCTATCTTAGAGCAGAACACTCGAATCATACAAATCAAATACACAGTTAAATACATTATACAAATTAACAGCTTTAAACACAATTTACCCAGTACTTCGCAACCTCAAGTGCATTCGGCGTTACTCGAAACAGGTCATCTTTGTTGCAGGATGATGGGCACATAGGGCACTCGAGCATATGGTTCATCGTTCGGTCCTCACCACATTCGCACTTAATACTGGTAGCATCAGTATAATCCCATTTCACTAGGTTTTCCTTGGACCTGCCCACTCCTGTTCGCAATCGATTTGAGGACCGCCAGACATTCCTGTCCTCTGCGTGACCAGGTGGCAAGCGCTCTGCGACTGTCAGTGGTCCCGAGATGTTAGGGACCTTCATTTTCCACAACTGTACTTTTGCCTTTTCGGGTGACCCAATTAGTTGTCGCGATGTTCTCAGGAAGCTTTTCCTGGACTTGAGTCTCTGGGCTGGTGGTGTATGGCCCTGTAGAGGGTGAGCGCTATCCCGTTCTACTTTTTTCCTCTCCTTGTACGCAGCCACTTCTCTCCGGATAGTGGGTGGTGCAATTCCCGAAAGCTGGTTAAGCCTGTCAACTGCGGTAGGCTTTAGGCAGCCTGTCACTTGGTGTTATTGAGGGCTATATCCACCAGTTTGGTGTGAGATGATGAATACCAAACTGGGAATGCATATTCTGCAACAGAGTAAAAAAGGGCCATTGCTGATGTACGTATAGTTTGTGGTTGACTGCCCCACTGTGATACAACTAGTTTGCGCAGTAAGTTGTTTCTTGTAGAGATCTTCTTTTTGCAATTCATGCAGTGCTTCTTATATGTGAGGGTTCTGTCGAGTGTCACTCCCTGATATTTTGGGGTGTTACATGTCTGCAGTTCGATACCTGACCAAATTACTTACAACTTACGCTGAGATTTCTTATTTTTTAGGTGAAGGGCACACACTTCAGTCTTTGAAGGGCTAGGTCTTAAGTGGTTTTCCCTATAGGCCTTCAAGGGCAGCAGACAAATTTCTTACTACAACTTCAAGCTTTGTACTCTGTGAGACCACGGCTATGTCATCAGCGTACACGAAGCTCCTGGTAGCTGGATGTAATGGCTGGTCGTTTCTATAAATGTTGAAAAGAATTGGGGCCAGTACACTGCCTTGAAGTAGATCCTTTTTATGTACCCTCCATCGGCTGTGCTGTCCTCGAAAGTCAACGAAACACCTACGGTTCTGTAGAAGAGTAGCTATGAGCTTGGTTAATCTGGTGGCTCTTGTTAGATCTCTATTTCATTAAATGACACTAAAAAGAACGTTTGTTCCTTACATTATACATAGTTCCTAAAATTAAATTTATCACAAGTAACATCTTCTAGATATACAGTACACATAGTATCTAAAATTAAAATTTATAAGTACAATTTTCGGATATGCAATAGTTTAACAACCTTTGCACATAGTTATTAAAGATTACTTGGTTAGTAAATTAAGATTTATAGTAAAAGGAATCTTCTGCATATTCGCTTATTTAAAAAAAAAAAAAAACATAATTCATTAAATAGAATAAATCATATTTACAATCTTCTATAGAATTTAGCTTACTTAGTTCAATAAGAGTACTAGGCACACAATTGAGGAGACAACTGGACTTTCAATAGCTCCGTTTTTTAAACATGCGATGTGATATCCATATTCACCTTTGAGACTGCTGGCCAGGATTGAAATTAAATTTGTGGGGAGGGGGATTCCCATTCTGGCTAGTTCTATTACGAGTTTATCCTGATGCGGTTTTGATTTTTGTGCATGAGAATATGATACGGTTGATGTCTCTAATAACCTGGTCTTGACAATCACAAAGTGGGGAATTATTGAATTCCTGTCCGGTGAATCTAATACTTGTATAGTGGTTGGAATCACGAAATTGAAGTTTCACGGTCCTATGATTCTTAATTTGTGTGTTATGTTGCTCTCCCCCACTAAATACTACAAACTTGTTCAACTTCGGACATCGACAGTTATATAAGTAGTTAATGTATCTGAAGAGTACGATCCGAAGTGTAAATATGGGAAACAACATTAAACGGTCTTCAGACGGTAGCAAACCGCAGCAGGAGCAGTTGCTATGATCTCAATGAGAACGTGTTCCATAATTTGTGCTATTCAGTAGTCTCGAACCATTTTTCGATATTTCAACCATTATGGGTTCTGTCTTACCAAAATGTAATGACTTTGTCCCCAAGATGGCAACCCTTTTTGTTTATGTTTTACGGGGAATTTCTCGATAGATTATGTGTTAGGTAGTTATCTATTGCATAATGTTGCAGATATCTTTTGCATAATACCCTGGTGCCCTACATTTTTTACATTTTTTTGAAATTCTCGAGCTAATTAGCTTGTCTGTATACAAGAGAATTCGGATTTTATTCGTAAATTGGTTTACATCACTTAGAAAAGAAATTTTCTCTGAGTTACTAAAAAGTCATTAGACAAAGAACCAAGAATAAGAGCGAGTGTAAAACGAAAAAAAAAATCCTTCCGTTTTATAGAAAAGAATGGGAAGAAGAATTTCCAGGTTGGCTGCAAAAAGTTGTAAAATCACAAACTATGTTTATTGTAAGAGTTGTAATAAGGACATTAATATTACATCAGGGAAAGATGCTTTCAAGAAACACAATTCTTCACAAGCACATTCGGTATCATCAAATATAAAATCACAAAGATATCGTTATTTACTGTTACAAAAACAAAACAAAAACTTATATCTACAAATTAAAAAAGGTAAAAATATTTCATTATTTTCTAATAGGTAACAGTACGTACATTTTTATTAGCCTCGTTCATTGCGGTACATAATCTACCATCTACCATTATGGAGCATTTACCAATACCATCCGTTTGCCCTGATTCAAAAATTTAAAAAACTCAAGCCATAATTTATCAGATTATAGGTAAAGAAATTTTCGCTTATTTATGTGAAGATCTGCAGTAAACTAAGTTTCCGCTTATCGGTGACGAAGCACAACCAAACACTTGTGCTTAGTTGTGAGATATGCAAAAAAATAGAAGAGGCATCGCATTTTTAGCTCTTTTCCATTAGAAGCTGTTGATGCAGTTTCCTTATTTGTACACATTTTCAACTTTTTTTAGAAGTAATAATATTTTTAAAAAAATCTAATTGGTTTTGCATCTGATAGGTCAAACATAATAATGGAGTGTAACAATCCTATTGTAATATTTATGCAAAACGAAATTTCCAATATTTTTATACTTAAGTCAAAATGCCATTCATTTAATCTTTGTGTGTCATATGCTTGTGCCAAATTTTCATGCAGATTATGGTTATTGTAGCCGCATTTTTTTTCATATACCGGCTTCGGGTACAAATATATCGATATTAGTGGGGATCTCTACCGATTTCGCATTTTGCTGTTCGAGTCCTCTGTTCCACAGTTACAGTCTATATCGTCTTAATATATAAGACCCCATCTTGATAGATTGGTTTTTATTAGGCCACAGCTCTCTTTATGCGGTTCAATGTTCTCCATACCTTCCAGCATAGTGCAGAGCCACTGGACATTTCCGATGTAGCTGGATAGTCGGGTGTTCACAAACCTTCTTGATTGAGCCTCTCGCCACCATTTTCCATTCTACGAAGGGGTTGGTATTACTACCTCTGATGACCTCGTCGTAAACGAGGCGTAAAGCCACAAAAAAAAAGAGAGAAAAATTAGCTCGTCTTTCGTCGCGCACGATTGAAAGCGGTGAGTGTACGGGTGTACTGTGTTACTGGACGGCCGTTTCCACTTGTTGACAGGGTTACCGAGGGAAGGCGCCGCGGACCCAGCCGCCTCAGCAGCCGCCGCAGCCGCAAGCGCCCGTGGTCACCACTCAGCCGCAGCAACAGCAGCAGAACACCGCAGACCCGGCAGCCATGGCGGGAACCACGGTCAGTACACTCGTTGCGCTAATATCTTTGACTAGAACTTCTTCAGTAGTGTGCAAGGCACCTCGCGTATTAGCGATAATTCTGAGTCCTGGTGGTACGATTCAATGCGGCGTGTTTAAGTTCGTGATTAAATATTCCTATTACTACAGGTTCAATTTCGTCCGGTCGCCAATGGGGATTCCACAACTAATACTAATACTTAAAGTTATTCACAAAACTAATCACTTGAAGCAGCTTGTGATAGCAACTATACTACTAAAATGAATAGGAATTACTACCACACAAATCACAAAAGTTTGCATTCAACACACAACTTTATTATCTGGAGAAACACGAAAAATACACCGCCGAACTATCCACCAGTTACAGTGACCGTGTAATCGAACTTCTATCTCCAAAGTTTGCAGGATTCGAACCGAGTAGGCGAAAATAGTATGTCGTGCCGCTATCACAATAATTAGAAAGTTCGGAGTACTGTCCTCGTCCGCGTACACTGAACACTCCGCATAATACTTGAAATTACAGTACACGTTAGTTGCACCGTTACAAACACTTAGATTATCGTTCCCGCGGTATTGTCCTCAACAGTCGGCAACTCCCGCCATTAGGTCCACACGGTATTGCCGCGTACTGTAGACTGTCGCCATATTGTTTAGACTCCGTCAAAGATATCCCCACTAACAGATACTCCTCTCGATCTGTGTTAGTTCGATGGTATCGTTACAAGTGGTTCCGAATAAGGACGGTACCGCCCACCGACGGGCGTTTAGTAGATCATAAGGACCGTTTCTGGTACAAGGGAAATTTAGGAGGCGTAGAAAACCAACTTCCTCACGTTTCCTATTCTTAAGGGCTGCGTCAAGGAAGTTTCTAATTGCATTCCTATGATCAAAAGAAGTTTTAGCGTACTCGGCAATTTATTAGCTAAGAAAAGAAAAAATTACCAAAAGTGGAATGCTGCGATTTAAGATTGCTGATGATAAATAAGGGGACGTCCATAAATTGCGTGAGGGTGAAATAGGGGGGGGGTTAAGGCGAAATCTCACCAAAGGGGAAGAAGGGGAAGGGGAGTCAACGGAAATCTCACGTGAGGTTTTGGGAATTTTTGTTGCACTGTAGAGCTAAAAAAAAAGTCTAAAAATGACGGGAAAGTCGATATTAGGGGTTTTTTCGTCGAAAAGTGGGGGTGTAACCGGCTTTGGAAGGGTGAGACCTAAAAAAAAAGGTCTACAAAAAGTTGCGAGGGTGACTGTGTGTGTGTGTGGGGGGGGGGGGCTCTCGGACCGGATCTCACCAGACGGGGGGGGGTCGGACCAGATCTCACGAAGTCTCACCAAAGGGGGGGGGGTCAGAAAATTCGGATAAACACCTCACGTAATTTATGGATGCCCCATAAGACCTGGCTTTCGGGAGGACGCGGTTCAAATCCCGTCCAGCGATCCTGATTTCGGTTTTCATGGTTTTTGAAATCATTCCAGGTGAATGCTGGGATTATTTCTACAAACAGAGAGTGCCGGGTGAACGGTTAACGTTCTGGCCTCGCATTCGGGAGGACGCGGGTTCGAATCCCCGTCCGGGCATCCAGATTTGGATTTTCCATGGTTTCCCCAAATCACTCCTGGTGAATGCCGGGATGGTTCCTTCAATAAGGCCATGGCTGAATTTCTTCCCGTTCATTGTTCCCAGTCTCATCCCGCCTCTAATGACTTTAGCCGTCGACGAAGCGTAAAGCCATAAGTAAAAAAAAAAAAAAAATCCACAGCCAAATTCCTGCCCATCCTTTGTAGTCCTATCCTGTCGCTAATGACCTGTACGTCAACGAAACGTAAAGCCCCAAAAAACGTTATATTTCTTCAAATATCACTAAAAGTTTCAGCAAGTCAGTGCTAGAAAGTAGGTCAGTGGAATTTTCATATTAATGAAAAATCCTTATACTATGGAACAGAGCGAGCGACAATACAGAAAATTTGTATATCCCCTCTAGAGACATATGTGAAAATTCTACAAACCTCACCAGAAAACTAAAATTTCGTGATTATAATTCAGTATAAATAGATGTAAGTTTATTATAGTTTTCTTGAAATATATTAACCAATATAACGCAGCCTCGATATGGGAAAATCAGTGGTGGGGCCGACAACTTTGAAGTAGATCACATCACATAGAATAGCACCGAAGCCACAAAACATGTCTGCACTAATGCATTCGACCGCCTTTCACAATAGACCTTCCAAATCAACGATCAGGCAATGTATTCGTGGTTGCTCAAGTCCACGATACCCTCTGTGAATATTTAACTTTGGTAATTGATTTTTATGTTTACGATAATGCGGGACGGTTCCGTTTAATTCTGTATTGTGAACAGATCAGATCTCGGGAAATGCCGGTGATTTAGAATGGCGTTAATTCGAGCCCCGGAGTGCGTGTCTCGAGGCACTTCCCCCACGCGCGGGTTTTATTGCTCTGTGGTGCGTTAAGTAGTAAGGCGCGGTCGATAGCACCTTGTGCCCGCTAGCTGCAAACACCTCGTCGCTAAGGTTTACGCACTAATAGTACACCCGTTAAGAACTTATTTTTCCAAGCTTCTGACTATTCAACTGCTATGAATTCTAAAATCATTTCCAGCGCCCTCAATACCTTCGTTTCATTATATATAAAAACTGCTGGTAAACATACATAATTTTATATATAATATATAATTTTTTTAAAAAATGAGCAATCGGTTTTGCCACTATAGTCTACACCAGGGGTGGCCAACCCAAATGATCTTGCGGGCCACTTTGGAAGTGCACCATAACTCCACGGGCCGCATATAAAATTTGTATATCCCCACAAGATACTTTTTTTTTTTTTTTGAGTGAAAAATTGAAACATGAGTAATTATTCTTACATGTAAACATAGATAATATAATAATAATGATGCAAAACGCACATTGTAAAGAAATACCGAGCGTGGTGGTTAGCGTTCTGGCCTCGCATTCGGGAGGACGGCGATTCGAATCCCCGTCCGGGCATCCAGATTTGCGTTTTCCATGGTTTACCAAATCACTCGAGGCAAATGCCGGGATGCTTCCTTCAAAAGGCCATCGCCGAATTCCTTTCCATTCCTTGCCCTCCCCCCCCCCCCAATCCTTTCCCGTCTCTAAAGACCTCGCTGTTAAGAGACGTTAAGCAATTTTAAAAAAAATGTAAAGAAATATGTAACACTAAAACTGAAATATAAAAAATATTTTGTAAAAGTGTGATGAACCCGCGGGCTGGAAAAATGTTCAAGGCGGGCCGCGGGGGTTGGCCACCCTTGGTCTCCTAAAGTAGAAACATTTTATACCTGCAGTAGACACCATTTCAGTAACCTTAAAATACCATCATGCTTAGAAAAGGACACGATTTGTCTAAAGGAGATATAAAGGAAAGTTGACAAAATGGCCTGGTACAGGTGGAAGCAATTCTACCCCTACATGAGGTATAATGGGTGCCAACCCAGATCCCGCAGACTCACAGAAACATTTTTATACTAAGTTCTTTAGTGTAATAATATTCCTACGTACTATTGGCCTGCTTTTCGTGAAGTACTTAGCAATTGATTGATATCACTATTTGGGTATCATGCAATACACGTATTTACAGGCTCCTGAATATGTCCGCGTGTCGATTTTATGTTCCTAGGGCCAACCCGTAGTATATATATATAAAAAAAATTGATTGAATTTAATTGCTATGAAGCGCACGCTCTGGTGGAAATTTCCCTAATCACCTAATTACACGCATCTTAGTATGTTTCATTATTATTATTAACATTATCTTATATATTTTAGTGTTAAATTCCTTCCCCATCTAGTTTTGCTATTTAAGAATTTTAAATTCCTTCGGCGTTTTTGTATTGTTGTTAACGGTGCAAAAGGTTCGTTCAGTTTATGTTTGAAGATCAGTTTCTACTGAGGAACTTAACTTCAACGTTCCTGTCGATTTAAGGAACACGTATGAATTTAATACCAACATATAGAGTCTATACGTACTGAAATTTTGTTTTGTTTTTTGTCATCAGTCTTTCAACTGGTTTGATGCAATCCTCCATCCCTTCCTATTTTGTGCTAACCTCTTCATGTCTACATATCCCTTACAACACACATCCTCAATTATCTGCTTCATGTATTCTAATCTCTGTCTTCATCTACAGGTCTTACTTTCGATTATTCCCTCCACTATCAAATTAACTAATCCAGCATGTCTCAAAATATGACCTACAAGCCTGTCTCTTCTTTCTGTAAGCTTCTTTCCTCACCTATCATTTCCAAAACTCGTTCATTTCGTACTTCGTCTGCCCACTTAATTTCCAGCATTCCTCTGTAGCACCATTCTTTCTGGTATTCCTAAAGTCCATGTTTCGCTACCATAAAGTGCTGTGCTCCACACATAGAGTTTTAAAAAGTTCTTTCTAATTCCTAGATCAATGTTTGAAACTAAAAGATACTTTTTTCGTGAAGGCTCTTTCTGCTAGTGCTATTCTGCTTTTAACATCATTCTTACTTCGACTATCGGTTGTAATTTTACTTCTTGTTTAAACTAAAGAGGAAACTTACAACGTAATACATGTCGACTGTAGGTACACTTACCTTACCGGATACATGCTTTACAGATGTGTTGTTTTGAAAAAGTAAGACATGGATAGTGAGTGTTGAAGAGAAAAGGACGCTTAAAGCTCGAAACCTGGTGCTATTATAGAATGGTAAAGATCAGCTGGAAGGAAAATGAAAAAAGAGATACAAAGGGATTTTGCGGCGTCACGTGTAGAACAGAGGAGTCTGTATAATTAGACATCTACAAAGCTACACTAAAGTCCTGACAGCGATAGTGACAAGTGTCATCCATGGCCGACTGAACCTGACAAATGTGAATCAAGTTATATCAGATATACGATACGTGTACCCGTGGGAAATCTGATGTAAACAAACCTTTTGGTCGATAACTGAAGAAGAAGAAACACAGAGGGTTAATTGTTTTTCATTTTTTTCTACATAGCTCTAAGCCTCGTTGACAATATTATTAGAGGCTTATAAGATTTTTATATTATATTAATAAATTTAAGATTCAATAACACTGTTTATTCTCATATTTCAGTGCTTAATATTTAATACATTCATTGGTTACACAATAAATACAACAACGGTCAGATTTTTCTTTCCTCACTCTTACTTCTCTCTACTATAAACTTCTTTGCAACCAACCAACAACCAAAGATGCTCCGTTTCACCAACATCCACAGTCAGAGCTGCTATAACACTCCTCTCAAAATTAAGTTATATCGCAGACACAGACAACATTTCAAAGAAATATAAACATACATAGTAGGGAAGCCTCGTTTCATTACAGGCTGAAAAGGACTAAACAGAAGGCACAAAAAGTAATTCGTTCATGGAGGAGGAACCATCGAGGTATTCGGGAAACCATGTAAAATCGATATCTGGATGGCCGGACATGGATTTGAATCTGCGCCACCCCTGCCGCCAGGAATTCTTGAAGCTCGTTGTCTAACAAATCTGTTATTCTTTACTGATATTTTTTATGTAAAGGCCCAAGCCTAGCTTCTCATGGAATTATAAAACAACTTGCTAAATTCTAATACTTGCAACGAAATTGTTTTAAATAACATATCGTTTCATCATGAGTCTTTCTACTACCTTAAGATAGTTTTAAACCTCTACCTTGCCTTAAATTTCCACGTACTCATTAAACCTACTATCTCACTCACTACTTCACGTACTTTAACCTTAATATTTCACTACAATTCTTCCCTTGCACTGCATCATCCACTAGTGTACTAGGTACAATTGTTCAATACGGGAGATGAGTTTGTGACAATATTTCCAAGCGTCCTAAATTACTAGTTCTTGAGGACAATATATCAGTACTGTAGAAAGTTATAGAAATAACCACCTCGAGATATAATATACTGATTACGGTGAGGCCATAATCCTTACAGCCTCTTAAATGTCTCAGTTGAGCCCGAGAAGTTTGTCCTGACACCCTCCAGAATGTGTTGGCAATCAGACTTGGACCTCTGGTTATACATACATTAAGCGAGCAAACGAACTGGCCACTTTGGCTCACACAAACCGGCTTAGTACCATCCGTGTCGGAGGATCCAACCACTCAAGTTTCCGTTGCGAACAGTGAGGTTTCTTCACTAGCTAAACCTTAGACACCTCGTCCCGGTTTTTATTTTTATTTTTTCCTTCTCGCTTTACGCCTCGTCAACGTCGAGGTCATTAGAGGCGGGATGGGACTGGGGACAAGGAACGGGAAGGAATTCCGCCATGGTATTGGTATTATCAGCGCATCGACTTGTTTGATGACGACCTGCATTCCCTTAGTATGTTTGTCTCCTCGTACTGCTAGTTCTCACACCCTTTCTCTCCTTATACAGTTGTTTCCTACAACTCCTCCTTTTTCGAGAAACTCCTTTCTCTTTGTATTATTTTGAAAACCCATTGTTTTCGTAATCCTCCTGTCCTCTTAGAAGAAAGCTTCAGTGACTTCTATCTTACTTTTTTTATATTCCCAATATTTGAGGTTTGATTCCAAAGCGTTGTACTCAAGATTTCAATTACACTAACAAGAGTAGCAACAGAAGTAGGATTAAAAACTGTTGCACTGTAGTCTCGAAAGGACAGTATTTTGGGGACTAAGGAGTATCGAGCGAAATTTTCTTATATTTCTTGTTATATTTTTAAAGAAGTTTAACCTTTTTTACAACGAGGAGGGACGGAATAAATACGATCATCTACATGCTTACCTTGTAAGTATTATATTACTGTTTTTTGTATTCTTTGATTTTGAATCATGGTTATTCTTTTAAAGGAACTGGGGGTAATCGTAGGTTTCGGGTAGACAGTTAGGAGGAACTGTATTTAAGATGACCTTTGGATTCCCACTCCCAGCGTCCAAACACTGCAGAGGCTTAACACACTCAGCTAAATTCGCAGGTTTACCAGCCTAAGCCCGGGTCAAGCCAAAGTGCGTATCCCACCCCCAGTTCAGGCGTAGGAGGCCATCATGGAGTATTAACCCTCCTTCCCCCCACAGTAACTACAGGGGAAGTGTTTCAGAGGTAGTTTCCACTCGCCCTCCCCAGACTCAATACAGTTTGCAACATTTGTATGTGTGAATGTCTGTGTTGGTGAGTGTATTATTATTATTATTTGTCTTTTGGATAAGAGATTAAACAAGGGAGGGATTTTCCAGAAGATACCAAGAAGGAGGCCAATTTTTACGTCCTTATCCCACGAACGAATCATCATCAGTACCCTGCGCGGAGAGAGGAATACACCCAGCCACTGGTACACAATAGCGTGATTACCTGTCTTACCCTGAGGGCTTAGCACTAAGTCTCAACTGATGAAACTTTGGAAAATTATTGCTGTCTGTACTGACCCTTTATTGCATTAATTTTGGAGCAAGTGGCTGAGAAATACTTAGGTCTAACTGATCAGGATAGGTAGGTGTAATTCTCCATGTACAATGGAGTCCTTCACACAATTTCAGTGATGCATCACTTCCCTTTTTAAAAAATCGGTTCATGGTGAAAAATGATCAACTGAAGTATATATTTTTAAAAAAAATTGCAGCATTGAAACAATAAAAAGGCAATAACAGCAGACTGGAACCACCAGTGATATTAATAATCAAACAGGTCATACATTATCCCATGGTGACAGTAGAAATAGTGTAAGTATGGTTCATGAAACGTGCAAGGTATGTACTTAAATTATTTTTTATTCGATGCAACCCGTAATGCATTTTAGACTCTCAATCAAAATGATGAATGAAAGCTGCCTTGATTTCGATAAATAATCCTTTATTTAACCATCTATAAATCTATTCCTTTACTCATTCAATTTTAAAAAAGTCTCTAGTCCGCATACGCAGCTTAATACTTTTTTCATAACAACCAAATACACAATCTCTTAAATAATGTCAACAATTATCATTGTATAGTTATTCGTCTAATAGGCTATCCAATCAAATTTTTTTGCGCACTAATGTTGAAGCCGTTTCACCATTTTATGTTGCATATTATTTAAATAAACCATTTTACATTTCATTATTTCTATGGTTGTTACCTTACAAACGTCACTCGCAAGTCATAGATTCTGTGTTTTGTCAAAAACAATTAATTATATTTACGTATGTATGTTCGTTTGGGCCAACTAGGATCACGTTAAGCCTTTACTTGGCTTGCATTTGCTTTAGATGTTTACACATCCGTGTAATCCCCGACAATGTTACCCCCAACACTATGACTACAAGTCACACGCATGCGCGGCAGTTATTATACAAGATATATAAATTGTATACGGAAATAATTAGCTAATGGAATTAAACATCCTCATGCTGTTGAATGGTATTCTGTAAATTTTTAACTGTAAAAATAATGTGAATGAAAAGCTACTTGGCATGGCTCGGACACCCCTCCTTTACAGCCTTACAGGTGTTGTACGGTTTTAAGTCATTGTGGTCGCTTTAAAGCCACGTCTGATTTTATGACTTATTTTATTTGCTGTCTGTATGGCCGACCCCTTTACAGTCGACCATGCAGGCAGTATTTTAGTACTTTCTTAAGCGACAGTAATAGCTGGTAATTTTTAGGGCGCTATTGGCCCTGCCGTCAACATGCCCTAAAGCAATTACAATAACGTTTTTAGTTTTAGGGGCAGGCGTTGGCCTGGCCAACGATCTGTCTCTTATTTTTAACAACAAGATCAGAAATGTGGCCAGTGTTTTGAAATTTTGTGTATTGGCCACTCTATTGCCTAAACGTTTATGCAGATTGGCCTAGTTTTATGATGTATGGGTGGCCTCTTTACAGCCACACATCCATTTGCATTGTTTTTATTTTTTATAATTTTAATATTTTAATAATTTATGTCTCGCTGGCCTCTATACAGCCAGCGAGACATGTAGTGTTTTTAATTATTTTGTGAACCGGTTTGACAACTTTTCAGCCATCCAGGTGTTTTATGGTTATCAGGTCCTAGTGGCCCTTTTAAAGCCATGTTTTTTATTTTTTTATTTATTTATTTGCTGTCCGTATGGCCGACCCTTGTACAGTCGACCATACAGATGGTATTTTAATATCCTTTTAGCAAAAGTATTAGCTGGTCATTGTTAGGGCGCTAATGACCTCGCTGTTGACGCGCCCTAAAGCCACAAAAACAACAACAACAACAACAACATCGGACACCCCTCCCTTCTCCCCCCCCCCAATGTAGACCAGGGTAGCTTTCTACGCTACCGCCCTCTCCTCCTAGACCGAGCCACGTAGTTTATGCACATTCCCTGAGCAGTCAGCAGGCCTCTACTGATGTTTTCGTACCGGAGGAAGACAGAGGAGCTAGTCGTTGAAATATCGTGTTTGCACGACACTTGTGAAGACTCTACTGAAATTATATGCGGGAAAGTCTCCGTTCTTACATACCGGACCCTTCAAGCTTTCTCTGTCCAACGCTTTTCGCCCCTCCGGCGAATAGTCTTTGAGAAATAGGCCGTATCGAACTCAACAGTAATTCTGGGAAACTACCCTGTACCGAACTAGGAAGACGTATTAACGTCGAAACAAAAGGAATGGAACTTGTCGATGACGGCGTCAGTAGAGCGAGGAAGAGGAGTGTAGACAAGGAAACGGCATTGAACTATCCAGCCACTCGCGTGTAGTGATTTCGGTGAGCAGGCGCGGGACGTTTCAGGCGTGTCTCCCCGTGCACGCGCGCCCTGTTAACGCCCTATGACAGACACCTGGCTGTCGCAGACCGCAGTTTATTCCCGCGCTGCTTGTGCATCCAAACAACAGAGTAGAGTTCGGTGTTGCTATGAATAATTAGTCTGTTGCGGTCGGGTGGGCGTGATCGCTTGTCACGCGCTTCGCGGGCCGACACTATTTACCCGGCGAGCGAAGTACTCACTCCGACACTGCTGACCGCAAACGTGCAGCGATCGACTGCTCCAAATGCAACTCCTCAATCATACAGTATCTGCTCACCGCTCGACCGCGCTCACGTATTAGGATCTATTAAGAATTACGCGGGATGATAAGACATACTGTAGATTTTAATCTGCATAACAATTTCAAATCGCAAAATTCCCATCCAAATCGTTAGTTTTATGTGTAGTGTGCAATGTAAAATCTTAGCTTGAATAAACAAAAAATCACTTTTTTAAATTAAAAAAATACGGAAAAATATTAATGATCGAAATCACCGGATCAGATTTAGTGTCAAATGCAAAATTTTCAAACACCGAAAATTACATCGAAATGCTTTAACCAACAAACAGTGGTACCATCTCTGGACGGGATTGTATTTACAATTTTTGGTGCCTATCCGTTCAAGTTACGTAATTTTTAAGGTAAAGTAACAAAAAAATCACATCTTCGTGAAGTCAAAGGCTGCAAAATGTATTTATTTAAAGATGACATATTGAAACGTTTTCTTGTAGTCAAAGGGTTTAAAGTATATCTTTCTAATTTTTTTGTTTTTACTTATTGCTTTACGCCTTGCTGACAGCTAAAGTCATTACAGGCGGGATGGGAGTGGGGACAACGAACGGGAAGGAATTCGGCCATGGCCTTTTTGAAGGAAACATTCGCCTGGAGTGTTTTGGGGAAATCATGTAAAACCCAAATCTGGATGCCCGAACGGGGATTCGAACCCGCGTCCTCCCGAATGCGAGGCCAGAGCATTAACCGTTCATCCACCACGCTCAGTATCTATTTAAAGATGGCATACTGAAACGTTTTCGTGTAGTCAAAGGCTGCATAATATATCTATTTAAAGATAGCATATTGAAACGTTTTCGTGTAGTTAAAGGCTGCAAAATATATCTATTTAAATAAGGAATTTTGAAACCTTTTCGTATAGTTGAAGGCTGCTTATTTATTTTTATTTTATTTGATTTTTTATTCACAAAGATCAATTATACAATTTTAATGTGGTATTGAGTAGCCTACTATAAGGCTATATAGTGAAACCCACATAAAATGAAACTTGTGTTTGGGCCTCAAGTGTTACATTATGGATATTTACAGTGACTTAAGATCTATTTGACAATCTATACATATTTTTGTATAAACAATAATCAATATACTATATTAGGAATATCAAGTCACTAGTGATACAATTATTTTCTTAGTATAAAAAAAAAAAATACTAAAAAAAAGGAAATAACTTGAGTTCAATTATAAACAGCGGTGTTCAGAAAAAAATTAAGTCAGAAATTTATAGGTGATGTGGAACATGCTATAAAATCTTCGTGCCTAATCACCTAACTGGCTGCTTTTCGTTGTGTCTTTACCAATGTTTACGCTTACTCGAATTTTTTCCGTGTACTTCAACATATTGTATATTAGGAAACTGAAGAAATAAACAGCCAAAGCTACTTAACAAAAACAATACTAACAGAATCCAAAGAATTGAGTGTTTGTGATGTAGCGTGGTTTTTGGTGCGTATGTTTTGAGGTTAAGAAATAACTGTTAAACTTAGATGCAGAGTGTGATCTGTAGCGCCTACCTGTTCTGTTTATAAACAGATTATCCTTTCTTGCTCTGTCCCCGAGTCACTTAGAGCTTTCCGACTGTGGAAACCCTGAAAAGATCGATAATTTTTGCATAGTGTGGCAATAAAAGAATAGACTGACACAGATCGCTTACAGATTTCCAAATGTAGAGAAAAATCTCCTGCCATATTACAGGGGCGCATGACTGACCCGCTACCCGAAGGTTGACTATATGAAGAATTGTTCTCTTTTCCTCCCTACGTTTCTAAGTATTGTTTCATGTATATGAATACACGCTGTTAAGCGTATTGTGGTTTTTTAAATGTTTGTATGAACATGAATGAAGGGAGGGATGAAACACAGAGCCTGACTATTCTTCAGAAGGCTGAAAAGTTATGCTACCACATCTTAACAACTTCGTATGTCCTCTCTCCATACGCACATGGAAGAGTTTTGGCATTTAACTCAGCAGTCGATTTGACTAATTCAAGTTGAATATATAATCTGATGGCTATCAATGGGGAACCACATCTCCAAGCTCACTGTGCAAGTCCAGTATAAAGACACTTCCTTTTACTAGCGGAGATACGAGGACAGGCAGCTAACCCCGTGTTGAACGGCAGGCAGTATTACGTTATCTAAGCTGCTGCTTTTGTCTTCACGCCACGTCGACGTCGAGATCATTAAAGGTTAACTTAGCAATCTCGCACTTGCCAGTATTTCGGCTAATCAACGTGATTTTTATTAGAAGATTTTAAAAATTTTGTTAACAGATTTTTGCTCTGATAAAAAAGTAACAATGATAAATATTGAGCGAAAATTGTAATTTAAGAGCATATTTCGCAGGTCTGTTAAATATTTTAGTATTCGGCTACCTTTTTTCGACCAAGAATGGGGGGGGGAGGGGGAAGGGTTAAAATTAGTACTGAAACTCTGGCTGACATGGGTCGATCCCGGCCAGGTTATCTAGACTTTGGTTTAAATATGCGAATGCCTGAATTGTTCTTATAAAAAGCGATGGGAAATTCCTTCCCATCCCATGCCCCCTGCCGGCCTTGTGTAATAACTGCAACAAGCCGTAAATCCCTATTATAAAGAAAAATCTGTTCTTTTTGGTTCTCGATTGTGCTGGATTGACCCAAATGTTTGCAAGTCAGCAAGCGTTGCAGAACTTGCATTCGTCGCTGAGGCAGCGAAGACAAGATACCGGCTGTCCTGATGGCGGTTATCAGGTGGTATAGGGCAGTTGCTAGATTAATGCTCATATGGTTCCCAACCACCGCATCATGAACAACACATTTCATAAACAAAAATACATTTATCAAACAGAACGCAAGTTAACGTGTCCTAGACATATGGCACCTTTAACGCTCCTCCAATAGAACAAGTTCCTGGTAGAGACGGGGATAAAAACTCCATCATCAAGGCAAGCCAAACAGTCCGCATTGATCTCCCGGCTCTGATAGCCAAACGCTTTTCTTTAATTAAAAAAATGAAAGTGAGGCAAGGAATTACCTGGTATGAGTCGTTTCTTTCAGGTAACGGTTATATTTGTTTGCATGTAGATTTATATTGCAGTCAGCCCGATAGTGTAGTAATTAACTTCTGGCCTTTCATGCAGAGTGCGTTAGTTCGAATTCACTAGAGAATAGGGGTGGTTTCAGTTAAATGATATTTTTCTTATGATATCTTTTACTGTAATAACTGTACCTTATTTGAAAAGTGTGAAAGTAAATTGATTTTTGTAATTAAAAATCAAGTTGAATTCACAAACTCACTAGGAAAATGATTTTTTTTTTTAAAAAAATCCCTATAACAGCTGTAAACTTCCACATTTAATAGTGCACCATTACAAGGTATGTAATCGATTTGACTAATTCAGTTTATATTACATTAAATTTATACCTCTTTGAGGATATTAAAAATATATACTGAACTTTACATCAATTTATTGATGTCTATCACAATTGGAACTTTTTAAAACACTCGGACAATTGGATAACTACATTGTTTAATAAGGTCACACCAGAAATTAGCGCGGAGAAGTTAATCTTATATTTTCTGTGAAGCTGCATATTACGACATTATTAACGCGTCTTTGGGCAACGCAGATAGAGGAAATGTGGACGGAATTAATTGAAAACATACCTTGTTAGCTTAACTAAAATATATGGTGACATGGAATTTGTAAGCTAAATTGTAAACCGCACAAGTAAAAAGCCTTATACTGTCAGCTTAGAGAGTGAGTTAAGTCGGGTATTAAACTCGGAAACAATTATAATTTAATTACAGCCATTATTTTTCATATTTATTGAAGGACGTATTATGACGAAAATTCCATAAGTAATAACATTATCTTTGCTCCATATTTCAGTGTTACATATCGACTTGATCGTGGCAATTTCCATAACGAATATTTTATCTGCTGTTACATTGCAGCTACTTGAGTTAAACCGAAATGATCTTTGGCGATGCGCCACGTATCAGCAAAGTCTACAGTCTAAGGAAACAGCCTAGTAAATCATTGAAAATGATCCATGTTGGTCGTTTTATGTTAAAAGAAATTAACATTATATATGAAGTAAAATAAATCAGATGTATTCCACGCTTTTGGGTAACTGGTTAGTTACCCACTGTATTTCCCAGTATTGTTAGTACATTGTCAATGCACATGTAGGTGAGTATAACCAGGGCCCCATTTAAGCATAGACTACATAGGCTTTAGCCTAGGGGTCCGAACCACAAAGGGGGACCCGCACCACAACCTGGATCCCCATAAGGTCGCCTATACATTTTTGGGCGGAATTTCGAAATTTAAGCATCCATAGCCGGAGACAGACAGGGCCACTGCCGACAGGGGGGCCATCACCACATGTATAGCCTAGGAGCCCACAGAGCCTAAATGCGGCACTGAGTTATAACAACTGTTATTAACTAGTGTATTGTTCGAATTGTGCACCACGATGAAAGTACGAAGTGGGTGAAACCTGGTCCACATCCTTCAGGTCTGCTTTTTCAAAGGAAACTAAAGGAACACAGAGTTTAATGTTATCCGACAGTCGAACCATCATCAATAGTTTCGTATGTGCTCACTCCGTACGCAGTGCAAGTAGGTTTGCTTTCTAACTGAAGATTCAGGTTGACAGTCTGGTGATTATGAATTGTGTACAACCACCCCTCCTGCCCTGCTATCCAAGCAATTGATAGTGAACATTTTCTTTAAAAACGGAAACAGCTAAACTCGTGCAAGGCTTCTACGGGCACGAGTTGGATTTAACATCATAGTTAGCCACACGATTACCTGTCCGCTTTTGTGTAATCTATTAGAATACGGCATACAGAAAATCTGCTTAAGTTTGTATATTATTGGATTTGATAAGAAAGTATTAATTAAACCATGTGAGATGAATACTTTTTGAGACAATATGTTTGTAGCAGAAACTCACTAGTCCAAAGCAGACCACGTCCGTTAACATTTAAACGAACATAAGTTTTATGAAAGCGTGTTATGAAACGTACATCGATGCTAACTAGGTCAGAAATTCCCTGAAGAGGAATCAAAACTGGAGACCGAAAAACCTTTTAAGTAATAGATGCGCTTTTTTTTCTTTTTTTACTTATGGCTTTACGCTTCGTCGACGTCGAGGTCATTAGAGGAGTGATGGGACTGGGTACAAGGAACGTGAAGGAACTCGGCCATGGCCTTTTTCATGGAAGCATCCCGGCATTCGCCTGGAGTGATTTGGAGAAACCATGGAAAACCCAAATTTGGATGCCCGGACGGGGATTCGAACCACCATCCTCCCGAATGCGAGGCCAGCGTGTTAACCACTCACCCACCACGCACGGTGAGATGCGCTTTCAATCTGATAACAAAATTCATGTGGTTCTACGATATGGTGAGTTTCTTTTGGCCGCGTTTTCCAATATTGTCGTGGCTGGACAAACAGTTTAAGGTGGAATCCGAACCACGGAACATCCTGACATATCTCATACGATAAAACAGAGCTCTTAAGATTCCTGACACGTCGGGGATTTGAGCCTAGGACTCTTGACTTATGAGAGCACGCGGCTTTGGCTCTAGCTACCACACCGCTCAATAAAATAGTGAATATACTATTACTTGTAGCATGATGACTTATCTAACAGTTACTATGAGCTTCTGAATGAATGGTGTTTATCGCCGATAGCAGTTTGTTCCGGAGTCCCAAGTGCGTCAACAAGCTTCCTGCGATAAGCCGTGCAGCTGGACCTGCGTTGCGTGGCGACATACCCACCAGGCGCAGGCGTATGCTCATTCAGTTTCGGACTCTAATCCGTAGCGCTGCAAACGAAGCAAAACGGTGAAAGTTATTACTTCAACCCAGAGGTCAGAACGAGTGATGTCTGCATTTCTCTGCCTGACCCTTGCAGCACCTTCCGTCCTTTTATGCCCTAGGTATGGAAACTTCCTAATAGAGGCTGGTAACTTTCAGCTTTCAGCACAGATTCTTGGTTCGGTATTAATTTGAAATTCAGTAAAACTGAATGAGTACACACAATGCTGTAGTTCTTAAAGCGCTGTTTCTGGGATATTAGTTGGATCGGAACTGCTTTTTCATACATAACCAAAGATTTGTCATTGAAGCTGGCATTAGAAAAGATAGTAATGCACACATTGGCATAGACTAGACTCTCTTGGACTATGCTTTAATGAATATTAATCATTGTAAAACTGTAGTAAAAATAATTTGATGGGCAAATAAGGACAGAATTTTAAACCTCTCATTTACGATCAAGCAGCTGCTAAGTCGGTCTGAATGTTCAGATGGTACCATCTAGTCTCTATGACTAAATTTATTTAAATTATTCATCAAAAGTTGTTTTTGAAAGATATCCTGGGCTTTACAGAAGGGATTTCCGGATTTTTCCAGAACATTGTTCACGGAATCTAATCTATAATGTAGAAAGTATATAGACAAATCAGAAACGGAACTTGTGTTTTGAGTCGTCGAATTTCTATTCGCGTATCATCAGTTGAACAGTTCATCTCTCGTTTCCTCATTTTAAAAGCGAACTAAACTTGCAGAGTTGTATGAAGAAATAACTTTGACCTTGGTTTATAGGAAAAATCTACCGGTATTGCAATGTGATTTTCAAAAGCGAAAATAGTTTTGGTTAGAACACCAAGCCAGCAAGTATAAACTTCCCATTTACTCGTAAGTTTCTTGTAATGAAAGTTTTCCTTCGCTTTGAACGTGCAAAGCTAGTGACAAGTGGTGCGAACTATGCAGAGGACATGCACGGCAAGTTGTGCTACCTCACGTGGGGAGCACGGGACAACGACCTCGCAACGACAACAACAACAACGTCGTCAGAGCCACTTCTGGGAACAACTTAGGACCCGTGCTGCCACCTGCCGACACATGTCGAAATCGACACGACCTCCGCGTGACCTTTTGACCTCTCAGCCGACTCTGATATCGCACCATCGCCGCCGTAGCCATTCCTTCTATACACACACACACACATACGCACGTTTTTTTTTTTTTTTTTTTTTTTTGTATTGCAGACACCGAGTTACAAATGCAATTTTTTTTTCGGTGGTTTGCCCGAAATAACAAAGATGGAAGAGGAAGAATACCAGCGCGGATAATCATACCGAAACGCGACTTGTTTTTTTTTCCCTCTCTCTCTCCGTTCCAACAAAAGAAAACAAGACGTGTTTGTTCTGAGAAAATTAAAAATAAAAGAATAATTTTCACGTTGGCCTTGTTTTAGTAATTTCGCCCCACCCCTTCCTCATATCGGCATGGCGGTATGTGCAGGATTCCAATTTCCCGAGGCTCCTTGCTCCGTGTATTCTCCGAGGCGAGGCTACGGGCTGGCCAGATGGAGGGGGAACTCTGATTAAACATGTTGCGCAGCTCCCACTGCGCATCCCTCCCCCTCCTCCCTATCTCCATCTCTCGCTCTCTCTATGTCTCTCCTTTTTTCCCCTCTTCACCCCCTTGCACACCCTTGCACCCCCTTTGCACCCCTGTGAGCCCCACCCGTAGCACACTAGCGCCACCCTGTTCGCCTCCCCATTCGCATCGCCAGCGTCCTCCTTTAGTCTATGACGTCATAGAAAAGATCGATTTTAGTCGGTTGGGTCTCTACACCCTCTCACCCTCGCCTCGCCTTTCCGCCCAGTATTCCGTTTTCTGGGCGGGTCATACATCTGTTTTCTGTCTGCAGTTCGTTCTCACTTTTTAAACGGCTGGCTCCTGGAATATTTTCCAAGCCGACTCGACGCCGGCCACTTTTATCGCTACTCTTGTCAAGCACTGCTGCCTCCTTTCTTCCCGCCTCTAAGCGCCCTCTAAGCGACAATTATCACCGCTCGGAACTCTCTGACGCCAGGCCCAGATGTCTTTCCTTCTTTTTATAGCCCCGTCCCCGGGTGTCCCGCAAAGTGACGCGTCCCCCGGCGCCCCTTCCCGTCTTGCAAGTTGGCTACCCTGGCGGGCGCTCGTCATTATGCGCGCGCTGTTGCCAGATGGCTCTGCCAGTAATTTGCGGGGAAGTGGTGGGGATACGGAAAGAGGCTGGCGGCCGCTGCGGTGGCTCCGGGGAGGGGGCACTGCGAGGAGTGGGAGGGGGCAGACCGCGCCGCTGGAGGGGCGCTCGGCGGTTTATGAGGTTCGGCCGCAGCGGCCCGGGCAAAGGAAGGCTGCGAGCCCGCAAGGCAGCCAACCCCGGCGAACCGCAGGGGACCGCTTTAACACTTGCGGCCCGGCATTCGCACGTCCACGCGCCCCTTATCGGGCAATTAGTCAGAGGTGGCTCGTCGACGCCCCTTTTCTTGCCAGAGAGGGGAGGGACAGGCAAGGTGCTTCCTTATGACATCTGCTCGAGGCGCCTGGTCAAGTGGCCAGTCTCTTGAGGTATAAAAAAAAGGAAGATGGGCAAGCAAAGCAATCATCTCCTTAATCGTACTACAATTCCAGCTGACACAAAAGATATCTACATTCTAGAGGACAGTGATTCAAATCATCCCCGAGCAAGCACATTTTGGATTTCAAAAATCAATTTAAGCAGATGTCGAAATGAATCTTCATATTAAGTCACAAACCCTCATGAGAAACATAGGTTAAATAAAGTGGACAGCAAAGAACTGGTTTCAATACAAAAATTATTCAATGACGTATTGATGTTCCCACTTTTAATTTCACCTTAATCTGTAGATCCAGTTTACGCTGAAGGACACTACGGAATAGGTTAGGTGGCCAAGATTAACATGTTAGGTGGATTGTGTGAACTATTAAAACTGTGTCATTGAGGCACCCAAACAACCTTAAGCAGTTTTCACGGTCAATAATGCCTTAATTCCATTTACATATTGATTAACCCTATTAAGAAATATAATATCTCAACTGTGACTCAACTCTCTGTCTCTAATGACCTCAACGTGGACGAGGCTAAAATTCATAAGAAAAAAAAAAAAAAAAAAAAACATTGTCATCCAGCTGATGTTGTTTGTTGATGTTCGTTTCTTTTTATTGAACTCTATTTTTGCTTGAACGATCTTAAATTTTATCTCTTTCTTGCTTCTTCCATCTTTTGTAATTTTACTTCTCAGGTAGCAAACTTCTTGCATATCCTCCATTATTTCTCCGTTAACTATAATTTTCACTTGTGGGTCTTTATCTTTTCTCTCTACCATAACTTTGGTACTTTATTAATTTTTATATTGTACTCATTGCCCATAATTTCCTCCATTGTTTCCGTAATTTTCTTAAGATCCCCTTCACTTTCAGTATCACAGTGTCATCTGCAAATCAACTCATTTTTTTATTTTTATTTTTTTTTCTAGCTCTCTTTGTAACTTTATCCCAGCATCAGTTTCGTACCTCATCTTATTCAGTGAGTTTTGAATGTAGGCATTAAAATTATAGGAGATAGGGCACTCATTCACGTATTATTGCTTCGTTGGGACACTCCTTCACGTATTACTGCTTTGTTCTGTTTATTTTCAAATTTTATTACAATTATTTCATTTTGGTACGAGTTCCATACGAGCCGTCTATCTCTGTATTGTACACCTATTTTTCTGAGGATCTCAGACATCATTGACAAATTTTTTTCAACATCTATGAAAGCTAAATATGTCCTTTTACCTGTCTCTAGCCTCTTTTCTGATATTAGCCTCAGTGTAACAACTAATTCCCTTCTACTTCTATTTTTACTGAAACCAAATTAGTCTTCTGTTGGGAACGCTTACTACTTCCACCATTTTTTTTGCAACTTTTTGTATTTAACATATTATAATTGTTGTATCTGTTGAATTTTCTGTCTTTTTGCTTTCTTTTTAGATTTAATTAAAACATTGTCTTCTAATATTTTGTTCACGCCTATCCGTAATTTTTATGTGCCTCAATTCTTGTCAGCTAAAGTAGTAGTATCATCAGCAAACTGTCTTCACAAATGGTTGTTTCCTCTTTGAATTTTTATTACAAATATGAATTCTTTTCTTTGAGTTCACTTTTCACCAGTCATGCAGCTTAGTGTTTGGGTACCTGTACTTTGAACTAAAAATCCACAGTTGAAACCCTGGGTACGCCTGTAAATTTCATAGGCTGTTAATTTGGTATTTCCCCTGCAGAAAGGTTGTGTTGTTAACGTAGACGCTGCATGGATTGAACTATGGATTAAACTGTAGGCGGAGGAAGGCAGGAGCTGATAGTTCTACTTCTGAAACATTGCCTTGGGCAGGTATATGAAGAAGGCTAAGTTTATTAAGTCCTTCACAAAAAAAAATAAAAAATAAAAATATTGTGTCGTGATACTTTCATTTGTTATTTCTATTTTTATACTCTATCAGAGGAAACATTTCTCCAGCTAAATAATTCAATTGGTAACAATAAACTGATAATTTTTTTCCCATAACATAAACAGCATTTAATTGCAAGCTAAGTTCGTTAACCATTTCAAATCATATAAAATAAAATTTCTTAAGTTATTTTGTTTTCGGCAGACGGTTATTCAATACCTATCCTCCGAACAATTTAAATCCCGATTATTTTACAAATAAGCGCCAGTCTACCAATGTCTTCAGTTCAAAATATCCTGTTATTTTATGTTAGTCAATCTGTCTTCGTTTCTATTGCCTGTCTTTGTAGCAATCTTTACTTCATCCCTTAAACGATGTATACAAGCCCATTTTACCAGTCTCATTTCCTTCAGAACTTCAAATCACATGTCTTTCATTATATTCCATTTATGTTTTATTCTTATGGCCATTAGCGGTCATTAGAGGTGGGATAGGAATGGGGACAAGGAACTGGAAGGAATTCGGCCATGGTCTTTTGAAGTAAGCATCCCGGCATTCGCCTAGAGAGATTTGGAGAAACCATGGAAAACCCAAATCTGGATGCCCGAACGGGCATTCGAACCGGCGTCCTCCAGAATGCGAGGCCAGAGCATCACATTCCACACCGGACAGCAATCTGTGTCGCTGGTCGCTAAGCGGCAGTGATTGTCTATTGTGACTCTGCAGATTCCTTTATCAAATCGAATGCTGGAAAGTAAGCTCCTTCCGGTTCGTAAATACATGTTCAACAAACAAAATAACATGGGTAAAATACCAAATAGCGTTCGCATACAGCTTGCTACAGCAGTTTCCTTCTCTTTACTGAGAGTGGTAACGCTCAGGCCTTGCATTCGGGACGATGCAGGTTCAAATCCGCGTCCGGCCATCCAGATTTCGTCTCCATGGTTTACCGAAAACACTCCAGGCGAGTGACACGATGATTTCGTTTGAAGGCCATGGCCGGATTCTTTCTTGTTCACTGTCCCAATCCTCCCTTACCTCTAATGACCTCGACGTCGACAACGCATAAATGCCGAAAAAAATTCAGATGATATTGAACAACCTTTATCGATAAGACTTAAAAGAAAGAGAAGAATATGCGTATTGAATGATATAAGAACTAAACCTACCTGCTTTTACATCTCATCATTATCGGTTGAAATAGATGCCTTGACTGTGACACGTCTCAGGATAATTAAATTGGCCAAACAGATGAAGAAAAAATAAGCATCTTATCGTTATGCTATTTACTCATGTCAATTAATAAAACATTCTTAACAATCGGCAACGCCTGCGCTTTAATTTAGACATTATTTTACTAAGGCCACCAGTTCAATCATTAATATTCATCACATTGACTGCCGTTGACTCTACGTTAAGTCTTACGGCACCCTTTACTACTAGGTCTCTTCTCTACAGATCATATCACAAGCAATATACATTTTCCATTTTCTTGGTAGAAACAAATCGGGTGAAAAACTTGATACCACACTCTCTCGCCAACTCGTCTCAACTTGTTCACTTATTACTCCCGTCCAATAGAATAAAGATATTCATAACAACAATCCCCTGCTTCAGTCCTGTCATATCATGAGTATGACAATCCACACTGACAACAGAGGTACCTATTTAAGCTTAGTCATCGTGCAGCCATGCCAGTGAAGGTGAAGTAACGCACCAGTCCGTTAACGGACTCATAGAAGCCAGAGATGTTACCGCAAAATTGAAGTTACGGATATTATTTAATAATAATTTTATTTAATTAAGTAACCACCAGAAATGAATTGCCAGAACACTGAAAAAGTATTTATTGCGTTTAAATTAACACATTGATTATTAGTTACTTTTTCCCGATGTATATCTTTTTTATACTATCCGTCCAGAGATGTTACAATAAACTAAGAGATATTTAACATATTACATCATTTTTAAGGTTATTAGCGTTATTTAATAAAAAAAATCTGTTTTTAGTTAAGCAACTTCTATGAACTGAACTGGCAGAACACTGCCTTCATCCAGTTATTTTTGATGGCTCGCAAGGTATTTATATTCGAAGTAGATGTTTCCGCTATGTTCTACGTCATCGCTATAGTAAACTCAAAGAATTTAATTGCCAGAACTCTGCCTTCAACACTTCATTTTTGGCGGGTTTAGAAGCTAGTCCTCATAATAAATCTAGAATTTTCTAACAGCATTAAAATATAAATAACGTCAAACAGTTAACGTATTAACATATTATGAAATTTGTAAGTAGAGATGGTATTGCCAGTGCCACGCTCCATGCGCTTCCCCAACGTGGAGTTTCCTCACTGGTACTCATTTGACAACAGGATGGGGGAACCCGGGAAACTATTCAGTTCAGTTTGGACGGAAATCGTTGGCTTCATAGCCATTTGAACAGTTCGTAAGGTGTATGTGTGCCGACTGAGATAACCGATTGACCCTTCTGAGGGTTGGCAACGCGAAGTTTTGCTGGTACCTATTCATGAGGCTTGCCAAGATATTTTGTCAGAAGTAAGACAGTTAATTCTTTTCTTCCGCAACCTACAGCTTAACGTCGAATCCGAACCCGGATTGCTAATAGCGCACTTCAAATATGCAAAGAAAGCTTTACCGGAAGTTAAGGCAGGATTCAAAATAGGGTACTGTACTTCTACAGAGATCTTGCTAGTAAGCTAGCAGAGGGCAGTGGTTTGATTATGGTTTCGTATGTAACTCGACGGGATGAATCGAAAGTGAAGATTAAAATTTTTTGATACCTCGCTTAATTCTTGAGGTATCGATTGTCGAAAATTGGTTGTAGGTATAGTTCCTTCTGCCTTTGGCGACGTATTTCTTGTGGTCAGGGCCGCATATCAACCTAACCACAACTACTAGGAGGAAACAAAACCACTCATTGTGATATTCAGCGTGTAGTCCCTTGTGGCTTTGGCAATTTTTTTTTATGGTCCAGGCCACAATTCTACCTAACCACCTCGAGAATTTAGCGAGAGCTCTAAAAATATATATTCTTCACTTTCAATTTGTCTCGTCGAGTACAGAAGAACCCATCATTAAAATGCAGAACCACAGTTATCGTAGAATCCTCCTTTCCAGAGTATTGTATAGCTGAATAACTGTGTTTTTTTGTGTTTAAGAACAGATCAAGAATCATCCATTAGGGAAAGATATAGAGCATGCCTTTTCTAAAATTTCCTCTTCTGTCCGGGGAGAAATTATAAAGATGATATTGATCTGAGAGATAAAACATGGGAAGCAGCTTTCTATTTATTAGTCGGTAGCTGTAGTAGAGAGGCGTGTTAAAGTATAGGCGGGCGGGCCAGTTTTTGTGGGCCGCAGTTGCGTATCGTATATCGCGTCGGACGCCGTTGAGTGGCAGCTGAATGATCGGCCTCAGCTGTCGGGCTCATACATTGCCTTCAAGTGAAAAATGATAGCCACTCGGCCCAGCTGTTGTGCACACCCGCAGGATCCCTGTGGCGAAATTTTAAAACGTCGCCATCGTCATAATGGATTTTGCCTGTTAGAACTTGCCCGTCACGTGTGAAATATTAGCCCAGGACTACCTTATTTTCCTTCCTACAGCTATGATCGCTTGTTTATCGGAAGCACGACACTGTTCTGTGAATTGTAAACACCTATGTAATAATTCTTTTAATTCATTTAAATTCAATTGTAAATAGGCAAAGGCTCGTGTAGTCGTAATGTCCTGGTGACGGGACTTTTTACTAGCTGCGCAATCCGCCCCTAATCAGGTAATCCTACCGTGTATACGAAACCTACAGTTTAACGTGGAATCCGACAGCAAGCTGTGCCAGAGGGGAAGGTCGGCCTTTGTAAAGTCCAGCAGTAACCAGGATTCAATCCACAGTCAGACCTTAACCACTGTGCCACCAGACCGCAAAGAAAACGCTTTAAGTGTTGTGCGGGACCATGTTTCAGGAGATCAACTACGACAGGAAAAGCATAATTTAGGCTCCGTGGGGTGTCAAATTTTGTTCCGATTGGCATCCTTGATCACGAAAGCTTACACCTCTGTAGGATAGTATGAAGAGTGTGGTATACCATCAGAGGAGGACCTTATCACACGAAACCGCGCATAGACTGATACAATGTACAAACAGTCACACCTTATTTAGCCATGCGCGTGAATCACTACTCCGCCGATGTAGGATCTGTACGGAGGCAGATCAGGGTTTTAGATACCTTCTGTAATTTAATACATGGTGTGAAACTCTTGTTGGGTTTATAGACGAAAAGTGTGACGGAAAAACATGATCATATCAAAACAGTTTGTAACAGAACAGGCATAATGCCTTTATAGTAATTTTATTTAAGGTAATAGAATTTACATCTATGGATACGTTGGTTATGTAAGCTCTCTGAAGTACAGATATAGTAGGATTATCGCTGATGATGCATGGCGTGTGGATTGTAGTTAAATGTTGATCCGCTTTAGACGTGATTTCTTAAGTGTTAATCTTTATTAAATGTATTGTTATTATAAACAATTTTCCTACCTTATTAAATAAATAAACCTGCAATCTTCGGATCTACCAAATGTCTGGTAGTTAAATTTCTTCGTCGAGATTCAAGAATACATGATACAAGAAGATAATAAATTTTAAAATAGCTACATGGCGACCGTGACAGGACAGTGTGTTTTGGAGTGGGATTAATTAAAAGCATAATTAACCACGGACAAACACTGAAACAAAAGGTAGGAAAAGTGAATTACATAAAGTAACAATAATTAACAAGCGAGCAGCAATTACCACCGGAACGCGACAACCGAATTGAGCCGACGATTCCCGAGGAGAGCCGATCCGCTCAGTATTATCGAGACCGGCGCATAGGTAACACCAGCAGCTGGAGCGATACGACCGACGCAGAGAACCAACTTCATTTACGGGAGACTGTAAGGGGCGGCATTGCAGAGCGGGGCGCAATCCTAGAAGCTAGCAGTTCTTCTCTTCAAAAGGAAAGTGCCAATTTTTTTATCTTTGTAAGAAACACAAGCTGACATGAGAGAATTTTCATATGATCATTTGCATTGAAAAAAAAAAAAAAAAAAAAAAAAATTAAATTATTTTCTTCCCGAGTAAAAGTCAGTTTGAGTTAATATTGAAAAAAAAAATTAGTTTCAACTTTCCTGGGGAATTTTATTAATTAATATTTGTTACCTTGTTTGCATTTCATTGCATGCAATAGCGTACACCTTGTTTAACAATAACTGTGATTGGTGTTGGAGCAGAATTTATGTTTCCATCTTAATTTTTTTGTTTGCTTGCTGGTTCGGTGGATATTTTTTTCTTTGCAATCGAAATGTTGAGCGATTGCATTGAAAGTTTTGACAACATGGCTACAGAAATGAGTGAAATGGTGGAGGGGATGGCAGCAATAGGAAATGAGTCCTTGAACGACTCAGGTCCTGAGTTCACAGATGGGTCAGTTCGTGCTATCTTGGTACAGTTGCAATCTTTTCAAAATAGTATGCAGTCAATGAATTACAACTTGAGGGCTGATTTGAAATCAGTAGAAAGTAATTTGAAATCAGTAGAAAGTAATTTGAAATCAAATTTGAAATCAGTAGAAAGTAATTTGAAGGCTGAGCTTGGGGGTCGATTGCAATCACTTGAGAGTACAGTGGGGAATTTAAATATGTTGGTAGAAGACAATGTTCGACAATTAGGGAATTTCCAATTAGAATTAAGGCAACATAAGGTTGATTGTAAGGAACAAGCTGAACGGCTAGCGGAATGGCTAACTAGCTTAGAGCATAGTGTGAGTAGGGAGACAATACTGTTACGACAGGATAACGAAGTACTCAGTAAACAGTTAGTTGTCGTGGAAGAAGTCAATGTGAGTCACGGGAGGCGACTGGAGGCGGTAGAAGATCACTGTGTCCTTTTGGGAAAACACATCAAAGAAGGTGAAGAAAAGATAAGCAGTTTGATGACAAATTTCGAGTTGATTTCACAAGATGTGGGTAAGTTCCAATTATCCACAGCAGCGTTGATAGAAGATGTTACAAGAGTGAAAGTTCCGGCAGTAGAAAGGGAGGATGTATCCAATGTCAGGGGCCATCATTCGACTTCAACAGCAGCGTGGGTCGAAGAGAAAATTGAATGGGAACAATTTGATGGTGATGGGCATATGCACCCCATTGAATTCATTCGGGACTTTGAGGACTTTGCACCTTTCTCCGTTGCTTCTGAAAAACAGCGGATCGAGATGGTTCGTTGGTACTTGGCCGGAGGAGCGAGGCGATGGGCCGACTGGTTTGCTGGCAATTGTAACACATTTAATGAATTCAAGAGGGAGTTTCGACAACATTATTGGTCGGTGGATAGGCAGATAGCCGTACATAGAGAATTGTTAAGGGAAGAAACTTATGTGGCCGCTAAGGGGACGCAGAAAGACTTTTTCATGATGTGTGCGGTCTCATGCAAATACCTCGATTGGAGTGAAGTGCCAGAGCATAAAAAGATAAGAGTGATAACATGGGGAGACGCAAGAACTGTGCGACATAGGAAGGAATGCTGGGCAGCCTTGGTGGGAATGACTAGTGTGTGTGAGAACCACACCGGGAATTCGAGGGGAACGCCAGTAGGTGTGAAAGAAGAGGATGTTGTAGAAGAGTACCCGAATAATGGAATAAGAGGAGTTTTCAAGGTGGTTTCTCGAAAATCTTATAAAAGTGTAAAATTGAATGGGAGTGCGGGGTCAGACACTGATTGAAAGTGCATTTATATGCAGACAAATCCTCCACGTTTCTCACTTTTCTGAGGCCATTAGGGTCCAAAAGGAGGTATTTTGTTTTTAACTTACGATTAGAAGTTCAGCTTCGACATAGGCAAAGTAATAGGACCAATGTGAAAAACAATTAATAATAATAATAACTCATGTCATGTTGTGTTTCGTAGGTGAAGTGTTAGCCGTTGTAGCCCTGTGGCAAGGTGTGCATTTGGGGGACAAAAAAAAAAAAAAAAAAAAAAAAAAAAAAAAAAAAAAAAAAAAACACTATGAAGATCAATATCAACTTTTGTTCAACGAGTGGTGTTTGATTGTCTTCTTCTTTGTTTTGTTTTTTTGTTTTAATGTTCCATTGTATTTCTTTCTCCATTTATATGTGACTTCAAGGTTTGTGCAATAATGTTAAAAAAATTATTGTTACTAACATAAGAGTAGTCGAGTGGCTGCCAGCCAAATTTTTTGTATTTCATAAGTCATTTCATAGTCTGATATGTATAATCATTTCAATCTTAGTTTAAGGGTTACCTGGCGACGGAAGTCGGGGCTTTGTCAATGCCAACTTCCGCCTGGTTCCATCGGTGGGAGTGTAACAGAACAGGCATTATGCCTTTATAGTAATTTTATTTAAGGTAATAGAATTTACATCTATGGATACGTTGGTTATGTAAGCTCTCTGAAGTACAGATATAGTAGGATTATCGCTGATGATGCATGGCGTGTTGATTGTAGTTAAAATATTGATCCGCTTTAGACGTGATTTCTTAAGTGTTAATCTTTATTAAATGTATTGTAATTATAAACAATTTTCCTACCTTATCAAATAAATAAACCTGCAATCTTCGGATCTACCAAATGTCTGGTAGTTAATTTCTTCGTCGAGATTTAAGAATACATGATACAAGAAGATAATAAAATTTTAAAAAATAGCTACAAGTTCTCCAACGCTGATGCCCTACAAAAATACGATTTTTGTATGTATTACAGATATTTCGGTAATTTTATTATTGGTTATAAGCTTTCTTTTTCTTCTGCAACAGTTCCACTGCCTTTTTGCGCAGCATCTTAAAAAAATTGGTAAGTAATTAATTAAATTTTATTATTGGGGAGTAACAGCCCGTTGATGATGAAGTTATTAGAACTAGGAAAGAGTAACATACAAAGAACGGAAATAAAATTGACCTCGATATTTACGGAAGAAAGATCCTGGAATCCACCATGAGTGAAATTTGTTGTTAATAATTGTTCCCACATTGAGTACACTGTATTCTCTTGAAAAACCAAGGATGGATGACTGGAAAATTTGATGGGGTGATTGTTGCTATTGACCAAATTTTGGTAAAGAATTAATTTCAGTGCCAAGTATTCTTTCGTAAATTCGGTTCCAAGCGTATCGTTAAGCATATTGCATATTGCAGGGTTTTTGTTTTTTTTTCCCCCACGTTAACAGAGCTGGGAGACAATGGGATGCAAAGAATTGGAAGGAATTCAATCAAGGCCTTGTGAAGGAATTATCCCTGATTTTGCATCGAGTGTAAAACCGAAATCTAGATAGCCGGAAGGGAATTTGAATACCAGACCCAAGCGTTAACACTCTTCCACCATGCTCCATCACAGATATTGATAGTTCAGCAGTAGCTCAAGAGCCCCTGTATCTGCAGTTTCCGGATTTTTGTTTTGTTTTTACTTATGGCTTTACGCCTCGTCGACGACATTAGATACGGGAAGAGACTGGTGACAAGGTACGGGAAGGATTTCGGTCACGGCATTTTGAAGAAAGCATCCCTACATTCGCCTGGAGTGATTTGGGGAAATCATGAAAACCCTGGATGCCCGGACGAGGATTCGAACCGGCGTCCTCCCGAATGCGAGGTCAAAGTGTTAACCGCTCACCCACAACGCTCGGTGCGGTTTTCGGCTAATTATGACTGTGATTGTGACGGCTATGGCGTAAGAATTTGATTGTAAATAAAGTATTCCCTTTAAAATGAACTATGTTGAAAATTTATATATATTAAGTCTTTACCATCGTAACAACTAAAAAAATTAAACTTATTAAAACAGATTCATGTATACCGATTCCTTCCAACAAGTAATGTTAAAAGCCGATATTGGCTAAGGGGTTGTGTCACTAATAGCCCAAAAACAGTGTTAGCTTTCTGTCAAATGTTTCCTGCGTCTTTCAGTAAGTAAAATGTGTCCTTGAGAAAAAGTCTGTCAACCATCCTAGCACTCAATCTGAAGGTGACTGCTTAGGAACTTCAGTCAAGGTAGGAATAATGTTCAAACAGTCGTATTCGCTATGGTATTACCTACATAAATCCACGACAGATAATGCAAGAATCGTTTTAAAGTTTACGGTAACAAACAGTCTAGAACAAATGGAAAACCTGTTACTATCCAATATTGGTCTAATCCTAATCAACAAGTTTCTAAACTGTTGTCTGCACAGCGCTAAACTCTTTTTAATTATTTTTTTTATATCTTTACTTCGGGCATTACTGTTCGTCGACGCCAAAGTCATTAGAGCATGTATAGGATGGGGTAAAGGAACAGAAACGAATTCAGCCATAGTCTTTTCAAAGAACCGTCTCACCATCCATCTGAAGCGATTTCGGGAAACTGTGGAAAAATTAATTCCGAATGGCCCACCTTTAATGTCTTCGGATCGACGAGGCACAAAGTCATACACAAATAAAAGAAAAAATCAGTATACCTGTAAGTTTTAACTGACATCTAAAGATCTCAGACAAAAAAAAAATTTGTTCGACTAATGCTAATTGCTAATGAAAAACATGGCAGAATTGAATCAGTTCTGGAGCAACAGAAGGAAAACAAGTTAGCTTTAGCACTGTAAATCCAGGGAAATATGCTCAGGTTATTGTTAGATTTAAACAGATTTCTCGGTATAATCATATATAGTTACCAAAGATTGCATTTAACCCTTGCGTAATCATAACGTTCCTTTTATTTATCTCCATTATGTCATGACGTTAGTAGGTCACCGAATCAAGCAGGAATTCGGAGCGTCTGTTCGGGAGATAGCGCACGTCATACGTCATCCACTGATAACTCGAGTGATAATAACCGTCACTTCTTCTGCCCCACATCCACCTCCATAAGACGGACTAACGCGTTGTTTGGCTCATATTGCTGAACAAAACAGTTATTAAAAAGTCGATTTATTGTTACATTGTGATTTCTCGTTAACTCGTATGTTTGACCTTCTATGAATTGAAATTAATTGCCAAACGTAATGAAGAAATAAATTAAGTGAAAGTCTTCAAACACTGTTGATTCATAATGAAACAAGATGTGAACAGTAGGTAAAAAATATATTACATAGCACGAAAAAGTGATTAACAATACAATAAAGGCCATTATTATGTGATCTTCTCGTAAAAGGATCAACGCAAAGCTTGGATATTTCGTTTGAAGCGTGACGCTGGGTGATTCAGATAATTACGACACGAAACGAACGAAATGGGCCATGACCCTAGGAAGGAACCAACACAGAGACCTGTAGAAAGGGAAATAAAGGAGACTAGAAGTTTAGAATGCGGTTTTGCCAGGAGATGGAATAGATCACTTGGATGGATAGCGTTATGAATAAGGATGTTCTAATGAGAGTTGTTGAGAAGAGAAATAATTTTAAGACTTTCTGAAAAGGAAAGAGAAATTAGTTAGGACATTTGATAAGATATCAAAGCATTATTG
This sequence comes from Vandiemenella viatica, assembly GCA_031002005.1. NCBI lineage: Eukaryota > Metazoa > Arthropoda > Insecta > Orthoptera > Morabidae > Vandiemenella > Vandiemenella viatica. The sequence continues at coordinate 90,591,633 of CM061914.1, forward strand.
TGGATATTTCTGAAGGTACATTAAAGGGAAAAAAGAAGAGAGGAGGAGAAGAATCCAACGCCTCCTTCAGGATGAAGACAGCTGCGGATAACGGAAGAGTGGGGAGTATATAGAGAAGACACACGCTGTCAATGTCAAGATCTGTCTTAGGGAAGATCATTCGAATGTACATATATATATGATGTGCATAAATTTACTTTCAGATTGTTCCACGGTAAAATTACCAACGATACCTTGACCCCACATCAACAAAGTAAACAGTAAAGCCAAGTCGTAAAGTATATTAAGATACTGAATCCCCGAGATTATTTTATTATATATCAAATGTAGTGGTTGGAGTTTGGCAGATATTGTGAGGAAATTGAATTAGTGGCCCCTCATTCATGAAACATAACCTTTAAATTTGAATTATGGTAATTCCTTCTGCATCCAAAGTTAAGAACTTATCAAGGAATCGTGACATAACAGCACCTGTTTGTTCTGTAGAAATTTTTCTACTGCTGTGTCTATCTAGAATGCTAAAAAATTGACGCTAATGTCTCACTTCTTCAATTGAATCTTTTAAAACAAGAATAGAAGCTTTAAATAGGACATTGGCATCTAGCAAACTGATGTGTTCATTGTAGGTCACATTCTAGTGCACATCACGCTTTCACAATATATTTTAGAAAACATTTTTTAAAAAAAACCTTCTTCTAATAGGCAGTTATCTTTTAAAATCTCTCACTTTGTGGGGGTACCTTCATAGCGTATTTACGTTTTCTAGTAACTCATAGAATAAGAAATAGATTTTTTGTAACGTTCAAATTTTGTTCCTCAAGAACGAAATGCGAAGTTTCTAGCATATACAATCCCTACATAACTGTTCGTGATAATTGCAATATCAAGAAGGAGACTGCATTTTTCAGTAGCAAGTAAATATATATATATATATATATATTGTTTGACAATATCCTTCACCTCTTCCTAACTTGAGCCAACCTGTTCATCTCAATGTACCTCTTACATCCCATGTCCTCAATTACATGCTTCACATACTATCTCTGCCTTTCTCTACAGACCTTACCTTCGACCGTTCCGACCACTAACAATTTAACCATTCCTGCATGTCTTAAAATGTGACCCACCCCCCTCCCCGTCCTGTCTCTTCTTTTTTTAAATACTTTTCCACAAACTTCTTTCCTCGCCCATAATTCCCAAAGTATATTTATTTCGTACTTTATATATCCACTTAATTTTCAGCATCCTTTTATACCAACACATTTTAAATGCTTCAAATTTACTTCTTTCTGGTAGTCCTGAAGTCTATGCTTCACTACGATATAGTGTTGTGCTCCACACATAAAAACTTAGACCACAATTCGGAGGTTTTTGGATCCTCCCGAAGGAGACAGAGCGAATCACTGTGTCAGAGGTAAGACGGCCAGTTCCTTTCCTCTAGGATTTTCATTATAACGTGGAATCCGACACTATCTGGCGTAGTTAATATGATCAAACGCCATTTAAAAAAATTCTTTCACCCACCGTGATTCGAAACAAAGACCGTAACAGTGAACTTTTGAATGCAAGCACCTTAACCACTTTTTAAAAATTTATTTATTACAAATCACCACAAAATTACATAATTGCTTTCTTGAATAACAATTAAATTTTAGGTCTATACTTTCGAACATTCGATTCTTTTCTTGAGTGACAGATGGAGCACACATCAGATGTATGTTGCAAGCAGTATTTGGCTCCGACACAGTCTTAAACACTTTTTTTTTAAAAAAAAACTCATGACTTTACGCCTCGTCAAGGTATTCACATTATATCACTGTTGTTCCAGTATACTACGTGTGACGTGAGGGTTTTAATTACATATACCTGAAATATACCGCCCATGTGATGGGTGAATATTTATTTATTGTCCACTGAGCTACCAGACAGAGTTTCAAAAGTCAGTATTTGAAACCATTTTATTTTAGGAATATATATCATACTGTATATTATGAAGTACTTATACGTTAAAGGATTAGATCCGACTGCGTAGCAACTATAAATAAACATATTTCCACTTCGGGCCGTTCCTATAGGTTCCCAAATCTACATTCCACAGCAAGAACTAGTATTTCCAAACCAAATGTAATTATAGTGCTGAAGTCATATCTTGCCACAAGGTACTGACGAGAAACATCACTACAAGGTTGCAGTAGCCTCTGTTCAAACAGTGTTATCATCCCCGCATCGGTATTAGATACAATTTTAACCTATTGTCTAATGGGCTGCTAAACGTGCAGTAACAATGCACGTAGGCGTCACGTAGAACCTACGCAATTTCGGACCGTGGAAATCAAGCTACGATAGTTCAAAGAAGTAAAGTAACAATTTATTTGGTAGGGACACAACAGACACTTGTCCAGCAGAACTATCAAACAGCATCTCAAATGGGGCTATTGAAAATTATTCTTACTTTGAATTAAAACATGCAACATATCTTAATATGAAGATGTGATTTTCAGTCTGTGATACTAGGATCGCGTGTCAAACATGGACAGTAGTCTTATCAGTAAAATAACACGTACGGTACATCTTCTCTTTGATCCATGGAGGAGTAATAGCTGGGAGGTGTAGTAGTACATGATGAAACTTTGAAATTAATACCCATCACTTTAGCTGCGCACGTATAAGTGCCTCTATGCTATAAACATGGTGATGTTAAAATAATCAAACCTCAGGTTCAGCGTAGTCAGGGTTGCCAACTTATTTGGAAAAAAAATAAAGTACATTTATCTTTGGAAGTATTTTTGAATTTGGGTACTTGTAACTTTATAGAACCAGGTACCAATTTTTTGTTTGCTTTAAAAGAGTTATAAATGATTCCACAACGTAAGTACAGACTTATAGTTGGAAATACGAGGCGTATTTTTTAAGTAAGTACCATTTTGTCACACCGTGGCTGCAGCGCTACGGTCGGCGTTCCGCGCATGCGCACTGGGTAGCTGCATCTCTTGCCTACGCCTGACAGCATTACAGTCTAATTCTTCCTTGTTTACGTTGTTCACCGAGTGTTTAAGATGCCTCCGATAATCGTGAGACCCGCCGACTGTGAAGTTATAAGATTTCTTTGTGCTAAAGGCCTAAAACCGATCGATATTCATCGTGAGATCTGTGCAGTTTACGGACAAAACATTATGAGTGATGGAATGGTGAGAAAGTGGGTGAGAGCATTTAAAGATGACCGCACAAATGTGTATGATGAACAACGGAGTGGGCGTCCTTCGGTCATTAATGAAAGTTTGGTGCAGAAAGTGGACAATAAGGTGAGAGAAAACAGACGCTTTATGATTTCCTCCTTGTGTGATGACTTTCCTAATGTTTCTCGTAGTGTTTTGTATGGCATTGTGATCGAGCACTTGAATTACCGAAAATTGTGCTCACGTTGGGTACCGAAAATGTGAACGGATGTGCACAAAACCAAACGTTTAGGCAGTGCATTGACTTTCCTTGAGCGGTACCACAACGATGGTGATGATTTTTTAAGCCAAATTGTTACGGGCGGTGAGACATGGGTGGTCTACGTCACACCTGAATTAAAGCAACAGTCCATGGAATGGCGGCATTCAGATTCACCCAAAAAAGTGAAGTTCAAGCAAACGATTTCTGCCCGGAAAATCATGTGCACAGTTTTTTGGGACATAAAAGGAGTATTGCTTGTGGAATTTCTGGCTCGTAATGAGACGATCAATGCAGCAGCTTACTGTGAGACATGGAACAATCTGCGCCGTTCAATCCAGAACAAAAGACGTGGCAAATTGAGCAAGGGCATCGTTTTGCTGCATGACAATGCCCGTCCACATGTGGCTAATCAGACCAAAGATCTCATCACATCTTTTCGATGGGAAACTCTAGACCATCCTCCGTACAGCCCTGATCTGGCGCCCAGTGACTACCATCTGTTCCTGCACTTGAAAAAACACCTGGGCGGTCAGCGTCTTTAAGACGATAACGAAGTCAAAACAGTTGTGATGCAGTGGTTAACAAGTCAGGCGGCAGACATCTATGATGAGGCCATGAGGGTTTTCAAAACCGGTACTACGTTATGACAAGTGCCTCAATATTGAAAGGAATTATGTAGAAAAGTAGATTAAGGTACAGGCTTTCATGTAAAAATAAAATAATTGAGATATATTTGCACGTCTTTTTTAAAATTTCAAAACGGTACTTACTTAAAAAACATGCCTCGTATATATATATATATATATATTTGATGAATTATCACACCGATCGTGGTGGGTGAGTTGTAACGCACTGGACTCGCTTTCGGGAGAACATGGGTTCGAATTCCCGTCCGGCCATCCAGATTTTGGTCCTCCATGTTTCTCCAAATCACTCCAGGCGAATGCCGGGATGATTATTTGAATAGGCCATGGCCTAATTCCTTCCCTTTCCTTGCCCCGTCCTTTCTCGGCTATAATGACCTCGATGTCGACGAGGCGTAAATCCAGAAGAAGAAAAAAAAAGAAGATAAATTATCACGTCCAAGTAGATATAAGTATTGTGTCGTGGATCAGTGATTTCTTCCATTCCACAAGAAAAAAATCTATTCATGACTGTGCGTTTCATTTTCACATAAGCAGTAATATGTCGCTTGGAAATTGATTAGTTACAAGAGCATTTCATTCCTCGACTTGTATGTCTTCCAGAAATAAAGTATTTACGAATAATTTATGGCTACGATAAAGTATACCGTCTAAAAATAAAGTATGACAATTATAAATTATGGTTGGCAACTCTAGGCGAAATGGACGCAATTGTCTAGATGAGTGCTTGCACAACACCAGATTTACATTTCACCATCTACACATTTCACAAACAAATTAAAACGTAAGACACACACACACAAACTTACACAACTCCCAGATTGGTGAAGATCTTAAATTCATTTTTCGGTACATGGAATGGTGATAGACTACGCGATAAGACGACTAGTAAAAATAGTTGTCACAAATAAAGGATAAAAGTGAGAAAATGCTAAGCAGAAGAAGAATATTCGGGGTAATGCTGTAGGTGATTTCGTGAATACTAAGACATTATTTGAAAGATTTTTTCTGACTAGATATGTTATAATTTTACATGCATACCCTCTTTTTTACATGGCTTACAATACATATTCTAGAGCAGTGGTTACCAATTAGTTTTTCCCTAGAACCATTTCAAGAGAGAACTCAACCTCGCGTATCTCTTACACATTAAATTGTAAATAAATGCGTTCATCCCAGGCGAATTCTTCACACAAACACAGTATTACAGTAATATAGTTCACAGGCAAGCAGTTTGTCTTAAAATATATTTTGTTGATAGTAATGTTTGTGTAATTGTTTTTTTTTAAATTATTTTAGTGATTACCTTAGCCAAAAGATTACTGCACGTACCCCTTGAATCAACCTCGCATACCCTTGGGGCTACGTGTACTACTAATTGGGAACCATTGTCCTAGAGAATAGTAGGCTACATTTCTTGCAGTTAGCTCATGATTTGCCATCAATTACTAAATGGCCTGGGCATCAATTTTGGATTTTTTCCCCATTTTTTTCGCGTCTATTTTTTTTAAGTCTACAGCACTCTGTATTTCATTTCTTTTTGACAAGTTTAATTTGATGTAGAAAACTAGGTTCAATAACTGCTTCGTTTGATTTTTATTCAGTTTTCCGGGGTATTTCTTCCAGCCAAATTTTCCATCGCTAATTTTTGTAAGTCCCGCTCCGCATTCGACTTGAGTTTTCCTTTTATTCTGCTCACATCTTCTAGCTATATAGACACCGGTTTCCACATCAAAATATTTTCTGATCCAAATGCCTATTGCTTTTCCATTTTTTTAGAGGAGAATTATTTTTATATTATATTCTGTCTTCTAATTTCAGTGCACTGAACACTGTTGTAGAGTCAGCATTCTTTTCTTGTTGACCGCTCGGCACATATTTCAGTCGTCAGTTTAGATTTTCTTACACTATTAAGTTAGCAGCTACTGGAAATAGTTGGAAGAACTTCCAAAGTAAAATCGTTAGATTTAGTTAGTTGGTTTACAAGTTATAACAATTTGAAACTACATTGGGTTCGTAAAGGACTGTTTCGGAAGAATACACCGTCAGACAAAGTTTATAGTATTCACGTCAAAAGGGTTTTGAAACAGTAATATTATAGAATTTGAGAAGGCGAATTACATATTCCCAAGATCGGAGATGTAAGAGATATGCGTGAAGGAGTGCATAGTAAAATAAGAAATAGTTTAAAAGATACTTACAAAGATGCCCCGTAACTGTTTTGTCAGAACGATTACGTCTTGTCTTTAATCCGGTGATGGATGTGAAGACGTTAAGGGTGAGAATGCCATCTTAGTCAATATTTTCTGCAGACACGAAAGAAGCGGAGTATCGTGCTGTAGATTTTAAGCGTTATGTTCTCGGCATATTCAACGAACACGAATTTATAAAAACAATGCTTGTATTTAATGGGTCTTATAATTTTCTGCTTCAAAGAGCATGCTGATTTCCAGACAAGCATAATTATTTTCCCGTTTTTTTTATTATTTTAACGATGGATTTGTTCGGTTCGAACAGTTTTGACAAAGGACTTCCATGACTCTCTCCACATTTTCCATTACATTGCCCGATAAAAGTGAAAAGACAATTAACAAAACAGTGGTATGTTGGGATAAACACACTGAGCTTGAAACGAAACCTGTAAATAATTCCAACTTAATTTCTGCTATTTTTATTTGCTTGATTTTGTTATTTGTTTTATTTCACGTGGTATTTATATTGTTTAATTGAAGATAATGAGTGTATTTATGTTTTATTGTTGTTAATTATGACTTCGGCGTGGGTTACAGGATACCAAGATTGCCTGCTACAAATCTCTTACTGCCATTTGAATTTTTTAACTTTCTGATTACCGGTAGCTTCAATTTTGTTTGTTTATCTCTTACAAATTAAGACATTTTCAGCAAACGAGAGAAGTCAAGGAATTGGGTTACAAAACTTTGGTCAGACCATTGCTCGAATATGGTAGTGTAGTATGGGACCCTCATTTTACGTATCAAATACAGGAGTTGGAGAGGGTGCAAAGAAGGGCTGCTAGATTTGTTTCTGGAAATTATCGCAGAATGCAATCAGTGACGGATATGATAAAGGAGCTGGAATGGGATTCATTGCAAGACAGGAGGAGGATGAGGAGGGTCATGGGAGTGTACAGGGCATATACTGGTGATGAGGCATGGAAAGATATTGCAGTAGGTATGAAAAGTAGTGCATGGAAGGGAAAAGATGACCATGACCACAAGCTGGCACTCGATTTCAGGCACAAGGGTGTAGGAAGATTCTCTTTTTTAGGTAAGGGTGTCAGGGATTGGAATGAGTTACCAAGAGAAACGATGAATAATTTACCGAAAACTTTGAAGGAATTTAAAGAAAAAATTTGTAGAGGGCAAATGTAGGTGGGTGCAGGATAGGGGGAAGATAGCTGTGTAGGGAAATTGCCACCGGAGCCTGTGCTCCATTGCAATTAAATTAAATTAAATTAAATTAAATCTGTTCACCTAAGACTGGACGGTTGGTTATTTCTTTTCCATCTTTTAATTTGTAATTTAATCTCCTTGATTTTCCGTGACTTATTAATATTTTCAGAGTGAGCTGGTTAGATATTATAACACTTGTTATTATTTATTTTCGTTGATGCGAACTTAAAATAAATCCAAAGCGGAGAGTATAACAGATTACTACGGTCTTACTACGGCCTGGACGATCGTGGTTCTATCTCCGATATAGTCGAGGAATCTTCTTCAAAGCTGAAAGTCCAGAACGACTTGCCAGGCCAACTCGGCCTGCTGACCTGTAAATTCCGAGGTGGATATAAATCTCAAAAGCCTTTTTCTCTTTTCGTGCAAGTAAATTCACATTACTTTTAAAAAATAAACTTAATTTTTTTATGCTTTAAGGCTGTAGAGCCGAGAGGTAGTGGTGGACAATAATTTGTAGAAAATCGGCCATGGCCTATATACAGGAATTGCTCCGGCATTCCGGAAAACAATAAAAAACCAAAATCAAGTTAGAAGGTCTGGGCACGAACCCTGGACCTCCCGAACGTAAATGAACTTGTTCTTCCCTACATTGGCTTCTACTAAATTTGCATTAAATTAAACACAAAATCCTTAAACTCTAATACACTAAGCATCTTCCGCTACGAAACACTAGTCAATTACTTTTTTCTTTCTGTACATTCCGTTCTGTGACAACATTATCCGGGAAATACGTAAGAGCGAACATCCAAAGGAAATACTACTGCATAATCTTCCCTGTCCCTCCCGATTGCTTTTTTTCGCATACCTTTAACAATACAAAATAGTCATTTTTCATAGATCCTAATATACGAGGTTTTGTGAGATGTAGGACAGTAACATCTTCTATTAATATGTGCTACTTGTTTATTGGTTCCTTGGTTTCTCGCAATATTAAATTAAGATGGTATTTTAGTTATTAGTTTACATTTTACTTGGATTTCAGAAGTTTCAATTTACGGGATTACAGTCGCCAGTACTGAAACGCAAGACATTTTGACCTTAATGTCACCGTTGTATGACTGAAAGCCAGATGTTCTGAACATCAACTTCTTACAGAGAACTGGCGAGAAACATTCATCTGTAACATACGTTTTGTGCACGTCCTGATATGTTGTGCAATAAACTTCATTTCGTTGATAAAAATAAATAAATAAAAGGAATTTCGACGTATTGCCGGAAGAATGTGAACATGCAAGTGAATAGCACATTTCGATATAATGCCAGATAGGCACATGCAGGAACGTGGCAGTGTCGGTATCGTGGCATTCGATCGCATCCTTTGTAAGGAGAAAATGAGTACACTGACCTCCGGAAGGAACAATTTGACGACGTTATCACCTGCTGATTCAACCGATTTCTTCTGAAACTTTTCCAATCAAGGCTAACCTGCCTTATCGTACATATCCATTACAGTTTCAACTTTCAATTAATCTGCTTCATGTATTCCATTCCAAAAGCTCTTACCTTCAGCTATACCCTCTACTGATAAGTTATTCAGTCCTGTGTATTTTTAAAACAATTTTGGTATGCAAGAGAGAGCATCTCTTTCAGAAGTTGTACTGTAATTCTCTGTTGCCAGTCAAACTCTTACCCGAGATCAGGGTATCTCCAAATAACATTGACAAATATGTTGCCAGCAGTTCGTCTCCATTTTATGATCTCCACGTCCTTTTCCAATAGAACAGTATCTTATATAAAGTATGGCGTGTTTCGCTTGGACAGAAGTGAAAATATATAATATACTTGTATCTAACATATAAAAATAAATAATAAAAGAACATCCCAAAGAAAAATTGAACATATCCAATCAAAATTGTTTATCCTTCTCCGTTATGGGGACATACAACAATAATAATATAAAAATCAATGTCTTTTTGCCAATGTTATTTATACTAACACTTTTTTTTATCCAATTTTGAAGGAACTTTGCATACGTACAGGGCCGGCATAAGGAGTGAGGAGGAGATAAGTCAGTCAAATGTACCCCGGGCCCGCCGGCCGAGGACCCCCCCCCCCCCCTCCGGCACAAAAATCAGCCAGGGTAATGGTAGATTTAAAAAAATCCCCATCCGATGAATTAGCCACGAGCCTCAGCCGGTTACGTCACGGCTAAGAACGCTTACCCCGGGCCCGAGAATCCCAGCACCGACCCTGCATTCGTATACTAGAAAAATACTGTTTACGTTTGATTTACAAAAACCTAAACCCTCTCCACCTTTGCCCCCTCACTTTAATTTATGACAACGTTGTTCATACAAACCCGTGTTGTCCGATTTTGATAGTACTTAGCACACGTAGATACGCTGTCACCAGGTAAATACAACCACATGGAATTATTACTATTTAATATATCTGTAGTTATAAGTATGACATGTTGCGCCACATGGAATTATTACTATTTAATATATCTGCAGTTATAAGTATGACATGTTGCGCATATGATATTCATAGTTTTAAGTTTTCACTTCTGCCAACAGTCTCCAGTGACTGCCATTTTTTAAATTTATTTTAGGCAAGTCACATGGATATGATTAGCAAGTCAAATTTTCGATACTAATATAAACCAATGGCCATGTTAGAATATATATATAAGAACTTTACACCTCGTCAATATCATTTAGCACCAGTGGTTGAGGGCAAGGAACGGAATTCGGCCATTGCTTTTTAAAGGAACCATCCTGGAAATTATCTAGAGTGATTTCAGGAACCTTGGAAAATCAGTGAAAGATTTAAAAGTCAGTTTGGTAATGAAATGATCTCAAAATGTGTCTCTAAATGATGTAAAACTTTAAAATGTCTCCTAGATAGAATCTAAGGTGAACATCATGATTAAAATACATCTGCAACCAAAAAATGCAGTTTTGTTATGCAGTTTTGTTATAATTTGATCATCGTTTGCAGGCCCCGACTGTGATGCCGTTCTATGGTAACTCTGCAACGCCGGTGGGTGTTCCAACGCAGCCGCAGCCACCCCAGCAGCAACCCACGGCCGCCATGGTGGAGGCTGGCTTCGCACCTCCACTCAGGGACCGCTACAGCAACTCTGTGTGGCACCCAGCAGCCACTCCAGACCCCAACGGCGTCGGTAAGTGGGACAACAGACTCCCGTAGAGACTTGGGAGCTTGTTACTGGATGAAAATGTTTATTCTTTGTCTATCTGCTAAACTGAGTATATCCAGAAAGGGGGAGATTACTGAACAACCACGCCATCACATGAGACTTCAAAAGATGAAATTTTAATGTACTTTATGCTGATAAATGAAACAAAATTACATTCTAGTTGTTACATAGTTTCATCAGTCTGTGGGTCTGCCTTAAAGTGTCTTGAGAAATTTTCATTAAGTGACACTATCAAATGTCATTTGAAGTCATGTCTCTGCCTTTCCAAAAACATGAACCAAGTGAGTGTTCAGAGGTCAACTATATCTTAAATACATGATAAATGGGTGTACCAGCAATAAACTTTCAACAGCAAGTAATGATCTAGGTTTAAAATTAAACTATTTTGGAGCAGCCAGTAGAACTGGATTAAAAGTTACTACATTGGCAGCATCTCACAATGCATCAATTGCTTATATTCAAAGCGACCCACTCACTTCAGTTCCTTGTTAATTAATCAGTTAATTTAATTTTAATTGCAATGGAGCACACGCTCTGGTGACAATTTCCCTACACTCCCATTTCCCCTCTTTACAGTACCTGCCCACTACAAATTTCAACTTACCACCTACATCAAGAAATTTGGCAATGAGTATTGAAACAGCTTGTTTATTAGAAATGGAACATATTCTCCAATAACATAGATTACTAAATACAAGGTCTGAATGTATACAACAAAACACAACACTGGTGGAAGTGTAAAGGTGTGCAGCCCCTCTTCTCCATTGATATTGTCGTATCTGTGTGTCTTCATTGTTTTTGTATTAATAACAGCCAGTGAAGTTTCCTTTTTGTATATTGATGTAGATATATCTATATATGTATGAATTACATCTGGTCTATTTGACTATTAGGTACAAATATCTATATTCCCCTTCATGGCTTCATCACCATACTAAAAACTAGGGTCAGCACAGACTTTCATCCTACTGATACTTGAATTTATTTGCACCAGGCACCAGGCAGGACAACTCTAGATCTTCAGCTTCAAGGAAAATCCCTCACTTATCATAGAATTTCAGTTCTAGTTACTAATAGCATTAACAGTCTACCAAATAAGCTGAGAGATCCACTACATTGAAATAGTGATTAAATAGTTATTAATTTTTCATATGGAAATATTATTTCCTGTTATTAGAATAATTATATTATAAGACATATAAGAATTAATTCTTACTATTGTATATCAAAGATTTTGGGTTATAGACAAGAAAATTGTAAATCTGAGTTTCCTTTTTATCTTTTAGCTGCATGGGCACCTCAAGGCCAATTCATTCAGCAGCTGCCTCCTCAGCTTGATGATTTGAGATATCATCACCATGCACAATATGCTGCATATCACCAACCAACAGGTAAGTATGTGGCATGTTTCTAAATTTATTTAACTAAATATTGTTTTCAATATTATTATTTTTCATAAGTCACAATAATCCAGCACAAATTTTGCAAAGATCAGCAGTAATATTACCAGATTATCATAAAGATAAAAACATTCACTACTAAGAATTGTAATAAATTAAAAGTAAATCTTTACATGCATTACATATTTCATTAATTTAGGGGTATGAAAAGTCTGTTTAATTTATAACAGTGGATTATGGAAACTTCAAACAACACATTTGCTCTTAAACATAGACACATTTTTGCAGTGATGAATGGTATGTCTTCCAATAGAACAGAGCATATGGGGACTTTCATAAATTATACTTTATATCTTTTGTCTTTAATCCAAAATCTCTCTCACTTGCAATCTCTTTATCGTTTCCCGATAAATATTATTATTATTATTATTATTTTGTGAAATACTGTACATAACATAATTTGTGCACTGTATTACTTCAGTATTTCTTAGTTTGCAGTGACAGGGATGGAAATGTAAACAGTCCCCTTTTCTACTCGGGAATGGTGTCACCTAGAAATTTTATTTTTATGTATATTTTTTCTGTTTGCACCCCAGAGCTGCTTCCACAGCCTTCCTCTCTATCCTTGACATGATTGTACAAAAAAACACATTTTTGTCTTCTGCTGATAAATTGTTCTGATCTAAAATTCCCATGTTCTCTATAATTGTATATACACGCTACCATACTGTTCCTGTAATGAGAATGGGTTACGTTCTAAATTCTTATTTTTAGATACTTATCAACATTTCTTGCTCTGTGTTAAACTGTATGAAATATCATAAGTCGTATTTTTATCCTAAAGTTTATAATTTATTGTATGTAATATGTTTTTAATAAATGTTTACGAATTCGATGGATGAGAATTTCTAAATAAAATGGGTATCTTATTTCAGGTTACCAGACTCAGCCACAGCAGCAGGCCACAGTGTTTGACCCTCAACCACCAACTGCAGCAGTGTTCCAGCCACAGCCACAACAGCCTCAGACGCCACAGCAGCAATCCCAGCAGCAGCAACAGCAGCAGCAGCAGTATGGCAACAGGCCCCCCTCGTCACCAGCTCAGGCGCAGGCTCCACGCGGATCCTACTCTCAGCCTCACACGCCTCAGCCCTCTCCACAACAGGCAAACCATTCTGGTCAGTTTTAATTGATTCCTTCATTTAAAAAAAAACACAACACACACATATCAGGCCTTACAAACCCAGTGAAAACAGCACTCCTTGACAACAAATCTTCTCAGTTTTGCAGCCGAATTTGATTAAAAAGCGACAAGCTTTTGGAAACTAGCTCAGTAGCCAACATCAGGTCAATTATGTACCAGCGATCTCACCGTTACGAATACCAAGCGTTTAGCGGTGTCCCTTAGCAACCTCACAACACTCACAGTCCCACTTCACTGTGATTGGTCGTAGGCTGCGGTTGATAATAGATTTCTTTACAACATCGAAACAAAAACAGAAAGTACATTTCTTGCATGGATTTAAAGTTAGTTAAGCACAGCAAAGGGAAAGCAAACTATCAATGCTGTTTTCAGTGAAGATATAGCAAGCAAACAAACAATAAGGTGATTTCAAAAGTTCCATTCTAGAGATACCAATCATAATAATGTGTTGTGCACATATTCACATTCTAGTATTAATGATTATGTTTTAAAGTGTATAACTGAACAGGATTCAAGAAAGACAGTTCAAAACATAATAGTAAGAATGATCACAATGAACAAAATAGTTTCATAACAATATAATTTTCTCGGGTGGCCAGCTCGATGGTGACTGATGAAGACAGCAGAAACATTGTGTTTTACAATACTATCTGGCTGATCATCTGACAAAATTATATTGCATCAATATGCTGGTAAAGTGTCAACTTGTGCACTCTCATAACAATTAAGTTAACAGGGTTCTGACCAACTGAAAGACAGGAGATAGTTAGTTTTCTTTATTTTTTTAGCATAAAAATTATGGATTCCTCCATAGAGTTTTGATGTATGAAAAAAAGAGAGCCCTCAGCAACAATTGTCATTATTCTGGACAGTAGACTGATGTAAATCAGCCACTGTATCACATGCCAAAACATGTCAAACATTCAAGACGATTATAATGACAATATAAGGTGATGTAAGGAAATGGTCCATTATAATTGCAAACTGAAATTGATATTATGTATGAAAAACTATGTCAACATGGATTACTAATGCTCGCAAACCTCACATTACAAAAAGAAACCAGAAATAAATCAGTCTAACTAAAAATCAAAATGCTTCTCAAATCTTCCAATTATCCCAACATTCCCCATAAATATTACGTATTCTTGGCATCTGGACAGAACATTGACTGAGAAAGTGCTTAAATATCAAAGGACTGAAAAAATACATCCCACGAATTTATTAACTCCTGTTCAAAGTATTGATGTTCCAATGCTACATTAGGAGAAGTGTATCCAAATGACTGTAACTCTTTAAATCTTTATTCCAAGTACAAAGGTTGTAAAATAAAAGTAAAAAGTTCAAAAATAAAATTTCCATTTCATCTGTAGTAATATGACATTATCATGTACATGTTTTCACTTCGTAGTGGCTATATAAGAACTTACTTATGTTCTTCACAGAAGATGAGGCTAAATAAAAATCAGTACACATTTTTGGTAAATTTTTTATTTTTTTCTTTCAGGTGCAACTGGAATGCCTGCTAATGGCCCTGTAAATGGTCATGGTGGCCAAGTAAATGGAGGTGCTCAGAATAATGTGCACAGAAATGGTACTGTAAATGGTGGCAGTCAGTTCATGGACACTTCACCCAGCAGTCAGTATTCAGAGCAGCGAGAGTATGTGAATGGAAACTACAACCCTTCACAGGTAAATATTTGATATAAAATATTCACTAATAGTAATAGGTTTTTCTTTAATGACTTTCTTTCTTTACCAAATAGTTATGAAAAATTCAGCTCTCAACTCAGATATTCTCCAACAGACACAGTTTTTTCATAATAAGAACATAAATGCCTCATTTCAGTCAAAATTCATAACTTGCAGAAAACTTTTTTTTTAAATTGTATGTTAGTTATCTTTATTAACTTCTATACAGTTATACAATATTCTTCACATAAAAACTAACATTACTAAATTCAGACACAAAGAGAACACTTTTGTTACTCATTTTGCTACAGAAAAATCAATGAATTTCTTTAACAACATTGGTGGCTTAGCAAAATACCTTAAACTTCATTTACTATCCAAAATATAGGAAACTCTTTATTGGTGCATTAGAAATTGGTACAAAGGGCATTTCACTGCATTACAGCAATATAGTGACTTCCATCAAAAGCTTACACCAGTTTATCTAAATATATTTATGAAATATTATACTTAATAAAATGAACATAAAAGTGTAAGATATATGACAACTTACAAATAGTTGAAATGATGTAGGGTAAGCAACAGGGGGGGTACACAAAATACATCAGTTTCTTTCATTAATGGGATACAAATGACAGAAAGAGTTACTATGCAAATAGTCAATCTCAACTAAATTGTAAAATGGGAGGAAGATACACTCATCCCAGGCTCATGAAGATTTGCTTGTACTTTCACTTGAAATAAAGTTAGGCATTTCAAAACATCATAGCAAGACCTTGCTTGTAACAGGAAGATAACAGGAGATAGTGAAAGATTGGTGACTTTTTCAATGTATCCATACAGTAAAAATTCTCAGGCTTCCTACTGTCAGAGCATATGAATTTGGTGCAATCTTTTGAAGTCGCTCTCTGACATCATTTTCCAGTGAAGCGACAGTTGCCACTGATGTCATAGTCACACGCGCAAAGTACCCAACCATTCTGCGATGATGGTCCAAGCAGTGTGGTGGGGAGATGTGGACTGTGGCACAGCAGGCATCAAGGGGATAGCTGCTGTTGTTTGACATGCATACTCACACTATCTTGACGGCTCTGTCTCATCATAATCATGGCTAATAACTGGATTCCAAGCAGTACTAAGCTGATATAAGCTGTTGACAGTCTTCAATGAGATAACTCTCCATATGCACCTTAATCAGTATCCATTTGCACCTCAAAGTAAAACCCATGACATTGCCAGCAAACATTGACTGGCATGGGCTATATAAGGTCAATCACTCTGGAAGCATGACACTTCGCTGGAGAGTGACTTTGAAATTCATATCCACTAACCGTGCTCCCCCAGTGGGATGCCAAAAATGGTTTATTCAAATTTTATATATTTTTAAAACATATTTCTACTTTTTTCAGCAGCAAAATTAAGAAAAATTGAATTTAAAAAAATAAAGTAAGGACATATTTCAAAAAAATTCAACAAATTTCCTGAGGGGAATAAAAGCTCAAAAATATAAAGTACTGGTGAATCAGATGATATTCTAAAACAACAGAAATTGTTTATTTTTGTTTTGTTTCAAATATAAATAAAATTTAAATAAACAGATAAACTAAAAAACCTACTTGGAATGGTATACCTCATACTATGGAATGTCTTTAAATAGATATGAGCAAGTAAAATAACCTATGTAGGTAATTGTGCATATTTGAACACAAAGAAATTTCACCTTTGTCAATAGCCAAAATTTTGAGGATAAATGAATTTATTCTAATAGTAAAACTGGTACAATTATTTATAAACTAAAACAATAAATATTGAAGTAGAAAAGAACAGAAAAAATTGATGCTATGCAAAAGGTAGAAAATACAAATATATTACCAAAAAATAAAATTTTGAGATAGTATTAAATTACATGTTAACTAATGTAAACCAATAACAACATTAAATTTAAAATTGAGGTGAGTTTCCATGCGTCAATTTTATTTTTATACAGCAAACCATTTTTCTGAAAGTTGTGTATTTAAGCATAGTGCATCTAACTGGATAGATAGGAATGCACAGATATAAAAGTTTAAAGAAATTCCTCATAACTCAAATTGAATTAAAATACAAAGGGATTTGGAAACTTAATGATTTAGCAATTTTAACATTTCAGAATCATTTTTACACAAGTTCAATACCTTTATCTGATCCTATAAGGTTTCACACAAGATATACAGTACATCTTTTACCACCAGAAACGGTCTTTCGATCTGATCAAAAATACTTACCACTAATTAAGAATCTGACATCTGGAAAGAGAAAGAATTTGGATTAATAGGAAATACAGTGAACATGAAGTATGTTTAAAAATTCAATATCCTAATTATTAAATAGCCAAAGAACTTTTATGAATAAATGTACTGTCAAAATGTAATATATGTTTTTTTTTGTTTTTTTTTTAATTTCCGCCACAAACTGTCTCTTATCACAGTTTTTGTTATTTAACTGTAAGAATGGAATTGTAGTCTCTGGTTATTATTTTATGTCTCTGGTTATTATTTATGTCTCTGAACAAAGCAATTAATATCATCTCCTTAGGAATACAAATACAAATACCGTACATTTGCTACTGGTAGATCCAACTTTATCTTTTTTTACTCTGAAACAGTCACTGGTTTGATTCAGGTGATTGAAGGTGTGCTCGAGTTTTGTCCCAAAGTTAAAAATTATTAACATGAGATTCAAATGATTTTTCATAAAAATGTTTTATTAATATTAATCAATACATACACAAAAATATTTCAGGCATTTGTATTGAAGAAACTATAACTCCCAGCTGCTTAAGAGAAATAACACTTACACAAATATGTATACTTATGAGATCACGACCTGTAACAAAGGATGTACACTTTTCAAAAGCTCTCTAACATAAACTCTTAAACTTTCAAATTAGCATTTACTTAAAGAACTGACACTTTTCAACAAAACTGCCATTTATTCCAGGATGTGTCAATGGCTCCACCTCCTTCAACTACACCCACAAGTCGGAGCAGTTCTGTGCACATGGATCCCAATGGCGCTGACAATATTGTTAACTCTGGTGCCAACAAGGGACCAAACTACAGCAACCAGACAACAAATGCAGCCGGTCACCCAAACGCCTTGCCTGGATACCTACTCCACCCCCAAATGCAACACCAACATCAACAGCAGAGTTCACAGAGCTCTAGCTCTGGTAGGTATCCAGGCCAGGAAAATATGATGGGGGACCTATGGGATGCCAGCCGCACACAACAAGGATGGCAGTCACACGAAGGGGCCGAACCAGAACCGGGAGGGGAACCGCCATTCCGGGAGAGATCTAACCTCAACAACAGGCTTAAAACTATGATACTGAACAAGCAGCAGCAACAGCAACAACAAATTAATCAACAGCATTACAGTCATCAAACACAGTCACAACTGAATGGATCATATTCCACTGAACGTCCAAGAGAAACTACAGAGAATAATTTTTTAGTCCAAGGCCACCACCCTCAGAATCAACCGTCGGCAGTGACGTCTGAGGGTGGTGGCTTCCCTTGGGATTGGGTGGCAGGAGGTGCCTCGGAAGTTGATGCTGGAGCACTTTCTGCGATGGAGAATTTTATCAAGTATGCCACTGGTAGTGATGAAAGAGAACAGAGGAAGAGTGGAAGCAATCTCAGCCCCTCCAATTGGCATTCACCATCAGCTCAGATGGCAGGTGAGAGGTCAGATCAACGAAGACCTGAACCGTTCGAAGACGGTACTGCCAAAGAGCCAGTATCATCAGTGTATAAACCACTGCAAGGAGAGACTGCAAATTTCAAATGTCCACAAAATAGTGAATCAGCATTTGAACAACATCAAAACACTTCCACTTCAGCATTCAAGTGCCATCAGAATACTGAATCTGCATTCCAGTTACAACAGAGTGCTGTTGATTCTGCATTTAAACTCCAACAGCAAAGTAATGAAGTAGGTTTTAAATGTCAACAACAAAAAAATGATGCTTCATTTATGTGTCAGCAAAATAATGATGGCAGTTTACAGCTTGTGCAACAGCAGCAGCAGCAACAACAAAACACTGATGTATTATTTAAAGAACAGCAAAAAGACAGTGAACTGGCGTTTAAATGTCAGCAGCAAAAAGCTGATGTTCAGTTTAAGCCTCAACAAAATGTAGAAACTACATTTCAGTTGCAGCAAAACAATGATCAAACTTACAAATGTCAACAACAAAGCAGCAAATCGCCATTTAAATGTCATCAACAGAATAATGATGCTTCATTTAAGTGCCATCAAAAAATGGAAACAACATTTGCACAGCAGCAAAACAATGAAAACGTGTTTCATTGTCAACAACAAAGCACAGATCAGTCATTTAAGCAGCAACAACACCAAAATAACGAAACAGTTTTCAAGTTTCCTCAGCCTAATGAAACAACTTTCAAGTGCCAGAATAATTTGGAGTCTTCTTATGAAAACAACCAAAATGGTGATGCGGGGTCAAAATGTCAGCAGAAGCAAGAAAAAACTTTTGGCTGTCAGAAAAGTAACCAAACACTTTTCAGTTATCAGCATAACACAGAAATTACTCTCAAGCACCAACAGAATGAATGATGCAAGTTTTAAATGTCAGCAGAAAGCAAACCAAACATTTCAACACCAGCAAATAAATGAGCCTACATTCACTTTTCCATTCACCACAGACAATAGTTTTAGGCCTCAACAGGATAATAATCAAGCATTCAAAAAGCAGCAATCTACAGAAACAACATTTAAATGTCAACAGCAGAATGAAAAACCTTGTAAATATCAGCAGGAAAGTAACACTGCATACAAAGGCCAGCCACAACAGAATGATACAACTTCAAGTGCATGGGTGGAATTGACATGGCATACAACTGCCAACAAAGTGTGGAAGCAGTCTTTAAATGTCAACAAGATACAAAGATGCAGTTTTGATAGTCAGAAAGCTCATGAAACTGTTTTCAAGCCTCACCAAGGCGATAGTGCTTATGATCATCAGCAACAATCTGGACAAGTTTTCAAATGTCAGCAACCAAACCCCACAGCTTTTACTCCTCAAAAGGGAAATGACAGAGATTTCAAACACACTAGTCAAGAAATCACATATGGCCAAAACAATGATGCTTCATTCAAATGCCAAAAACAAAATGAGAACATGTTTAGATGTCAGCAGCAGCACAGTCAACAAGGGATGGGTACAGTGGCAGAAGGTCCAAGAAGTGGTCCAAGGTATGACAGTACTGATTATGTTGACAACAAATCATTCCACCAGCAAATGGGTATTGGGGCATTTCAGCAGCAATCTGAACAGAAAGAAGGAAATGGAAACTTTGGACAGCAGATAAAGATGGAGGCACAGCAACAACCTCCACCTGCCTCTTCACCACATCAGCCAACTAATTATCCCTTCAAAGGTGATGGGGGGCCAACACCTCTAGAAAACATGTCTGGCTCGTGGTGCTGTCGCAGGGGAGGCACAGATACCCCAGCTCCCGAACACCTTCGTGATGGCTGCTGTCAGGGGTTGCAGACTGCTGATGAACTGGATACAGGGCAGAACTGGGGAGATGGTCCACCGACACCTTCAGGCAGTGCCAGTGCTCGAGAATTACAGGAACATGTCGAGAGACTCAAGAATAATGCTCGCACTGAGGTGCCCGATTGTTCCTGCTTCACAGCTGATAAAAGTATGTACACATTTCTCTGAATTCCTTGATGTTTTTTCTCTTTAATTTTTCTGTCATAATTTGTAAAAGCAATTCAAATAAACAAAATGAAGCAGAAAGAAATGGCATGAAGTGATACTAATATGGAAAAAGAAAATAGACAGCATTCACAAAAGTTGAAGGGAGGTATGCAGTAGCATCAAAAAACACCACAAAAAATAGAATATTTCAGGAAATGCCCCTACTCATGGAAATAGAATAGAATGACTAATATCACACAGGCACCCCTTATCAACACAGTCACATAAATTGTAGTTTTATCATAATGATGCTATGGTCGAAACCACCATTCAAGTGGCTGTGTTAACTGCAGGTACCAGTGCAAGTTCAGTCATGTTTCTATTTCCATGAATAGTGACATGACCCAAATACTGTTTTGTGCTTGTGAAGTATTTTTGTCATTGCTGCTCCCTCCCCCCCCCCCTCCATTCAGCTTTGCCGTGTGATGGATCTATTTTATTTTTCCCTTCCATATTTATGTTTAAAATTATGACTTTCACAGCATATTATAGAATACAAAAGATTTAAACAAATTGCACAATATTTCGACATAAGTCTTAGTCATGTGGGAGGCGAGACATATGGCAGGGGGAAAGATGTGGTCACATCCCAACCAAATTGTTCACTGAGGTAGGTCATTTGATGTAAGACATGTGGATGCGCGTTGTCATGGTGCAAAGACACTCCCTTCGTGAGCATTCCTCTTCTTTTGTTCTGGATAGCCCACCGTAGTTTCTTCAGAGTTTTGCTGTAGCGGTTTGTGTTTTGGCATGAAATCCACCAACAATACCCCCCTACGGCCCCAAAAAACAGTCACCATAATCTTACTGGCTGACTTCTCTGTCTTCGGCGAAGATGGGTAATGCCATTGTTTGGACTGCTCCTTTGTTTCAGGAACGTATGATGCACCCAGGTTTAATCCCCAGTCCAAATCCAGGAAGTCTTCTCCTTCCTCTTCAAAGCGGTGAACAAATTCTTAGGCACATTCAACGCGCTTTCTTTTGTGTTCGTCGGTGAGCTGTCTAGTAATTCACCTGGCGGACACTTTACATTATCCTAGAGTTTCTGAAACATTTTTTTTTACTTAATTATTTTTTTTTTACTTATTGCTTTACGCCTCATTGACGGCTAAGTTCATTAGAGGCAGGATGGGACTGGGGACAAGGAACGGGAAAAAATTCGCCCATGGCCTTTTTGAAGGAAGCATCCTGACATTCGCCTGGAGTGATTTGGGGAAACCTTGGAAAACCCAAATCTGGATGCCCGGACGGGGATTCGAACTGGCGCCCTCCTAATGTGAGGCCAGAACGTTAATCGTTTACCCACCACACTCGTCTGAAACAATTGTTCGTATGGAGATTTTGCCACACTCTCTATTAAGTCTCTCGGTTATGTCATCAAGAGTTATCCAGTTACTGCACACCATCTCATCAATTTTGGTCACCGATTTGTCCGA
The DNA here is from genome assembly GCA_031002005.1 of Vandiemenella viatica. Classification (NCBI taxonomy): domain Eukaryota; kingdom Metazoa; phylum Arthropoda; class Insecta; order Orthoptera; family Morabidae; genus Vandiemenella; species Vandiemenella viatica. The sequence continues at coordinate 90,613,859 of CM061914.1, forward strand.
CACGCGCGGTCTTCCAGGCTGCACCTCGTCGTGTACGTTGCTGCAACCGACAGAAAATTCCTGGCACCACTTCCGCAGATTTTTAATAGCCATACACTTTTCCCCGTACACTTCCACTAACTGACGAGGTGTAACATTTTTCGCCATTTTTCACGTTCAAAAATCGGATCACTGAGTGCAGTTCGCACCTGGCGGGTGAACTAAGTGGCTGCTCCTTCACGGACGGCTGTCAAACAGTGACTGATTGTCCAATTGAGCTCAGACCTGTACCATTCAGTGGTGGCAGAACCAAGGAACACAGCATTGTTGTTGGATTTCGCTTAACATTGTTGGTTTTGATGCAGCGTCTTTGGAGACCTATTTTGTGAACCACCCTCGTAAATAGAGAGGGCTTGGCATGTGTGGCTCAGCAATATCAGCATGTACAATAATATAGATATAGAAAATTATCAAAAGGGGGCACTAATGACCCCGCTGTCGATGTGCCCTTAAACCCCAACAACAACAAAACAAAAACATCAAAAGGATTTGATCCGTTGAAAAGATCAGGCTGATTCATGAAATTTCCTCTTATTTTACCAAAACTTTAGGACTTTCTATTTAGTTTGAAGACAGTTGTTGTGTGTAAAGACAGACACCACCCTTATTATATATGAGATTTTATGGATGGCTCTTAATAGCTGTCTTCTGTTAGAACAGTACACAAGTGATACGGTAGAACTGTTTAATAGTATAATAAAATAATATTAAAAATTACAGGTTCATTAATAAATATCTTTTGATGCCATGTTCTACTCTACTTATCTCAGACAGATGTTTCCTGAACACAATAGAATGCAACTCCAGAGTAGCTTCAGCAAGTGTCACACTGCTAGATGGTGTTTCCCTAACTTCTTATAACTGTCTTTTTAGAAGTAGTGTTACACACTCTAGAAAAAAAAACTTAAGTAACCTTTCAAGTCATGTGATAAACTTTGGCGTGTGTGCACCTCCCGAACCATAACTCACTTCCTAGCACATGACTAAGGTGTAAAACCAAAATATTGTATGTTTTTGTTTGTCTCATATGCATTTCACTCATCGCAGCCGTCATCTTTGGTGAGCGATGAGTCATTTTTCCCTGTCCTTTGCTATACTAATAACTTTTACAACTTACTTGTCACACAGGTGGCCAACTACTCTAAAAGGGTTCGCCAGCGAGTAATACTGTATGCACTGTTTCTTTCAAAACATGCCTGGTAAAATAAATTAAAGACCTGAACTATATTTTATTGATTTGATTGAAAAATTAATTTAAATCAGGTCCACCGGAGCCTGGATCATACTACACTCATCTCGGAGCAGCTGCTAATCTGAGTGATCTACGAAAGGATGTGGAATCACGAACAGGCTTGCAAGGAAAAGCCATTCGCTTTGAGAAAGTAGTATACACAGGAAAGGAGGGGAAAACACAACAAGGATGTCCACTTGCAAAATGGTGAGTACAAAAATGCTTGATGGATAACAATTTTGCTGTAGTGCAAAATGGGACTTAAGTCTTAATTTGTTTTTGATTACCAACAATGTTTTACTTTAAACAAATTTTATTTTTGTTAATATACATATGGAAAGGATAGATAAAATACACCCAAAACTCACTGAAGTTGAAGGGGAGGGCAGCAGTAACACAAAACACACAAAAACAGAAAATACAATATTTCGGGTTAAACCCTTTGAGCTCACACAAGCCTTGCAGTTGACGCAGCCACTAATATTTTTCTTAAAATTTATCTTCAGTTCAGCATCCATCTTATGAATTACTGAAATATAGTTATAAATATTTAATTAGTATACTGAAGTGTGACAGGAGTGACGAAAGCATTATTGGCATAAATCACTCATAATTTTCATGTTTTAACTGATAATTTACTTATTTAATTGTGCCTACTAGACAATATTTATCAGCCTTATCTTGATTGGATCATTGTTTGTTTTTAAAGGATTCACCCTACTTATGATTAAGTAAAATGTGAATAAACTGTTAAGAAATGTATTCTGATTATTTTCTCAGTGGTCTCGAATACAATGTGGTAGCCAGCAGCTTCAAAGAATCCCTTTGACACTATCACACATTTTATTTTCCTGAGACTGCTAGAAATAAAAGTGTATTAGTGGAATCATTAACTCAGTACAGCTAGGTCAGTAAAAATGAGAGCCACTTGTACTAAGTACATGAAAGTAACAGCACAGTTTGGAATACCAATTGTGTATCAACGAAACTGCATGTACAAGATGATAATTAAAATAACCATCTGGCTAGCAAACATTCTCAGATCTTCATCTTGGTGTGGCAGTACAGACAGTGTTGGGATTTAATGGCATAACTAATTACAACTGTTGTGTTAAAGATGAAATTTCAAGACTGCTTCAGTTTTGTCTATCTCATTCTGGCAAAAGTACTACTATCATACAATATGGTGATGTATTTTTGTTTAGCTATTTCATATACAAAATAACAAACAAACAAAAATGATAATACTTAAAACTTTATTAATTCTTGAACAGTTTATCTTTATTAGAGATAATGTTTTATACATAGTTTCAGAAAATATTTAGCTAAAATGAAGTACTGTTGAATTGTCTTATTGTTCTTATATTTGAGAGTCTAGTATTGAGATAGAATTTATTTGCTTTTGAATTCCTGCTGGTAAAGAGGTTTCAATATGGAAGACATTTCTTTAACTTGGCAATTTCATTTATATTCAATCTGGACTGATCACAGAACTGTCAGCATGTTTAGTGCTCACCCCTAAAATTCATTGGCTCATAATCACAGTTTTTATAATATTATGAGGTTGCCCATTAAATTGAAATTGAATGTATGGAAATCAGATGAAAACTATGTCATTATTATTAAAAATGGTTAACAGCGAAGGTGCCTTTATGAAGACAGAACTGATTGTTTCTTTGAGTTTAGTTTTAACAGAACAAATTTACGGGCATATATATCTACCATACTTGCACAGAAATATAACAAAAAAAAATGTATTTTTTAAATACAGTACATTTGAGACAACTGAAACAACATTATGTTTCCATTGCAGATAATTCGTCGTTCATCAGCTGAGGAGAAGGTGTTATGTATTGTAAAGCACCGACAAGGTCACAAATGTGCAACTGCTTGGATAGTGGTGGCCATGGTAGCCTGGGAAGGAGTCCCAGGATCTGAGGCAGACCGAGTTTATGGCCTATTAACACACAAGCTTAACCGCTTTGGACTGCCAACAACACGGCGGTGTGCAACCAATGAACCCCGTACATGTGCTTGTCAAGGCCTAGATCCTGACACATGTGGTGCCTCTTTCTCCTTTGGCTGTTCTTGGTCTATGTACTATAATGGTTGCAAGTATGCACGTAGCAAGACTGTGCGCAAGTTCCGACTTTCCGTACGATCAGAGGTAAGATCATTGTGAAATTTTGACAGTGAACTAGCTGCTAGGTACTGAAAATAAGGAAATCCATCAAGCACAACATATGAAGGTAGGAGGGCTGTGGCAAACAAATAAATATGAAAACACTTAACAATATTTCACTTAAAACCTTAATCATACAAGAGAAGAGACATTTGGCATGGAGATCAGTTTTTTTTTTAAGTACTTTACGTCTCTTTTTAACATCGAGGTCTTTAGAGACGGGAAAGGATGGGGGCAAGGATGGGGGCAAGGAATGGGAAGGAATTCGGCCATGGCCTTTTGAAGGAAGCATCCTGGCATTTGCCTGGAGTGATTTGGGAAAACCATGGAAAACCCAAATCTGGATGCCCGGACGGGGATTCGAACCGCCGTCCTCCCGAATGCGAGGCGAGAACGCTAACCGTTACACGCCCCGGGTATGGAGATCAGATGTGTACATATTGCAACTCACCACATATCTGAAGAAAGAGATGAAAGAGGTGAAAGATAGGGATGGCAACGGTGGTGGGAAAAGCATGTAATTGATAATTACAAAATAGTAAGGATGTGCAAAGAGACGAAATAAAATGAGATAAAAAATAAAATAGATAAAAAATGGATCAGAAAAAGTAAAAATTTTGATAGAATGAATGGTGGCATTAGAAAAAATTAAATGGATAATTCTACCATGGAACAATTAAATTAGCAGACAATTTTTTATTTTTCAGCTTTTCGATGTCAAAATGAAACATGATGTAGGCTTAAGAATGAAGTTTCCCTCAGCCTTGAGAATTAATACAGTCTTCTTGGGTGACTAGCTGAGTGAGCAGGGTATTTTCACATGACTGTGGATACCAACTAAGCAAAGTTTGGATGGCAGTCATTGATGCAGTATACCGCTAGCATAGCAATGTATGCACTACACAGCCAGCACAAACTAACTGAACCCACAACAGGCTCCTACTGGGACTACCCCCACTCTACCACCCAGCCATTAACCAAGTTAGCCAGTCAGCTGCACAAACATCAACCTTGCGTGCATTTGAACACCTCTGAGGCTATAAAGATCCCGGCCTTCCGCATATCCAGCACTTCACCAGAAGATGGGTACAGAGTTTCCAATAGCTGAAATATGTGAAAATACCCTGCTCATTTGGCTAGTCACCTGAGAATATTATAATATAAGCTATTACTAATGTGATAAGCTACCACTATGTGCAGCTTCACTGAAATTATCCGATTTTGTTTCTTCTGTACTCACACATACGAAAGTTATTAAATTTGTAGTTTTGACCTCTGTGTCATGGAAAAAATTTGGTACTAATTTGAATAAAAAGGATCTTACATGTTAAATGATGATATGTGCTATCACTACATGCATGTGCACACGCATGCACACAAACACACACACACACACACACACATACATAATATATATGAACACAGTTTCAGAGAATAATCTTACTAATGATAGAAGTGAGACATATGGCAAGGGGAAAGATGTGTTCACATTCAGACCTACTACATGAATAAGCTAAAGATGAACCAACAGGAGAAAGTTGACCAACAATAACTATGTGAAAGTATAATCTCTGGGATGATTAATCAAAGTGAAATTAAATATATATATATATATATTTTCAGTTTTTTAAACATTTATGTTAGTTTCGTTGAAACACATTCATTATATATTGTGAGATGCACTCAGAGACTAAAATTTCAAAATTTATGGTTTCAGCTCCTATATGTTGTTTATGTTTTAGACCAAGTCAATGTAAGGGTCATTAGTATCCCAACAAATACTTCAATGGCAATGTGACTAATTTAAAATATCAATACTGACTGTATGAGAGACTGTACATTGGTTGATCAAACAGACAGTAAAATAAAATAAAACATTGGCTGTAAAGAGGCCATAAAACTTATGATTCCATAAAAAATATGTTTGGCTGGCTGTAAATGGGCCAACCAGATTTAAAAAGTAAGACAATTAAAATAAAACAAAAGCAACGTTCCTGGATGGGGGGCTGTCATTATGTGCAGTTTCATTAAAATTTGTGCATTAGTTTTTGTGTGAAGCGTGGATGGACAGGCAAAAATTGTTCATGTACATTGCAGTTACTTGTTTTGGAATAAATTTTGTGTATAGAAACAACTTTTTTACTATAATGCACATTTTAGCTACTTATTTAGCACCCACAAAATGGATATAACTCAACACTTACTAAAGTTTACTTTTTGCTGTATTTATTATTAGTTCCAAGATGTTGTGTCTATTTTTTGTCCATGTACAAAGATAATCAGTTCTGCTCAAAGATTTTCAGTAATTAGTAAAAGGCTATTCACAAAGAATGAATATATAAATAAAATCCATTTTATCCCAAGTCATTGTTTATGGCTCTATCAATCTTGAATTTTACCATATAC